>JAMXDD010000001.1:10003493-10365430 GCA_024733475.1 Syzygium grande | reverse complement strand
TTGAAAAAGTTTAAGGATGCTTAAGAAGGGGAACTCTTGTAGCTATACATTAAAACACTTGTATGTCATGAGCTTTCTTCGATCATATCTAAATAGTTTGTGTTTAGATGTGCATAAATGACTGACCTTATTATCATTAACATTGGCTTACCCGTTTTCCATTTTGCACCCTTTGTCCATTGATGAACTCCTCTGTTGTCTGGTATCATGGGTTACAATGCTCTAATCTTCGTTATTTACATGTCATACGTTATCTTCCAGTTTGGCATGATCAGACCCAAAAGTGAGTTAACTGGACACCAGAATCAACTCCTGTAGATCTTGTGAATATATACTTCTTATATGCAGAACACAGACTCAAGCCTAGAGCAGCTATATCATGCCCGAGAATTTATACTTCTTTTTTTGTGCACTTGATAAGGACGTTTACTAGAGGAGCTACATCATGCCTGAGACTGGAAAGTTAATTTGAGTATAGAAAATAAAGTGTAATGGTAGTAAGTTAATTGATAGCAGAGACTATGTTTTGGTGCATTCTTGGTTCTTTTTAAGGTTTCACATTGGCTCTTGTTAACAAAGACTTTTGGAAAGGGTTTCTGTCAACAGTGGATTTTCAGTTTGGGAAATGGTTGTCCTATATTTTATATCGGATAAAGAGAGTGGTTGGCCATGAAAGGAAGTAGTAGAATTTGATGGAACAGATTGCAGATGGTGTTGAAACAACAAAGATCTGTGTATAAATGTACAGCATGCATTTTGAAGTCATAATCTTTAATGACGAACTATACAACTTTTCATGCTATCCTGGTTTCACAATTTCATTTCTTTGTTTGAACTTTGGCGTCTAAGGCCATTTCTGTCCAGATGGTTCAGTAAGCTCTCGTAACTGTTTTAAAAGACACCTTTTGTAATTAAAAAGAAAAAACGGAAGAGGGACGAACTTCATGCCATATGCTGTACAAATAGCAAAGGCTCCAGTGGTCTTTCACTTGCTTAGTAAAATTGTACAGTTTCACCAAATTCACTGGTTCAATAATTTTTTCCTATATATCTTACATAGCGTAGGACTAAATGAGCCATCCCAGGCATGAATTCTTTCTATGATGTTACCATTATGTTGGTTTGCCATGGCAAGTTCAAGCTGTCGTTCTTGTCAATAATTATCCAATGTGAACGTTACAACATATGCTATTGATTGTAAGCATTTCTACAAAAAGAAAAAAGTAAAAGAATAGAATTGTGCAGGGCCTAACCAATGCTTTAACTTCTCTAACATGGATCTTTGAGTGCATTGTTGTCCTATTTTATTTGCCTACTTATAGTCGCTCTTTATCTCACAATATTAGTTCCCAATTGTATGGAATTTACTTAGTGGTGTATCTTTTCTAACATGAGGACCTAAAATTCTATTAAACCGGCAGTCTTGTGCAACTGTATGCTCTAAAATTTTCAAGAGTTCAGGTTGTCTTGCTAATCTTCCCTCAGAAATTACTCATAGACTTGTAAATACAGAAAAATTTAATGGTGGATATGATATTCGAGCTTGTCTAAAGTCCTAGAAGTTCATTAAAAACCTATTTTTACGCTAGGATTGTTTGTTTGTTGTTGTGCATTGGTTTTAGTAATCTTTCATTCACTTTGCTTACAGCTGGCTGACATCGTTTCAGAGCAGTGGATTCAAATTCAGCACCTTGAGCAGGCTCTCCAGATTACAGAAGTATATCGTGATATGCCGCCTCTTGTGCGATTAGATTGAATTTTTTCAGCTATGCCATTTCTTCCTCCTGGCTTAATATGCACTTTTCTTTGTTGATCAGGTGAGGACTCTAAATGCTCGAAGGAGAGTGTATCCAACAAGATGCACATTCTTAAAGGTAATTGCAGTTATATTAAGTACTAGTTCACATGCCGTCGAAGCTCTGAATATGATCTTGTCCCTCTTTTAAGCTTATAATTCATGAAGTATGTGTTTTCTGATGAGATTTACTTCATTTGTGTGGCTTATAGTTTATTGACAGCATCACTAGCAATCATCTTCAGATGGCGCGTGGGATGTTACATCAATATTCATTTGTCAAAGAACCTACATCAACTTCCCATCTCTCCGGGTTCTGCATCTGTCCAGGAGAGCCTTTTCGGCTGTGAAGAAGTATCATCACGAGGTTTGTGCACAAACTTTTGTAAATTAACAAACAAGCACCACGTGTAAATATGTCTTAGTAACAATAAGGACATGTATAGTACACCCTAGCAGAGTATTTGCCTATGCATTAATCTGTACTGGGGTCATTTTTTTCGTTTGTTGTGGGAACATTTTTATGTGAATGGAGATATATGCTGAAAATTTGACTAACTGCAACTATAACTGTTAACCATTGTCAAGTTAAATTGGTGGTCATGTATAAAATTGGTAAATGTCTCATATTTAAGTGCTAGCATTTCTATGTATGTTCAGATTAAGGAGGCTCATAAATTTTTTCCAGAAGTCATGAAATACACACATTTTTTCTCGACATCTTCTATGGTTATGAAAGAAAATTTAGCAATTTGATTTCATTTGCAGCTGCAAGGTTTCATCAAGAGAGAGATGGAAAGAAATGAGATCATGGCACCACTTGCAAATAATGAAGTGGTGTTTTTTGTGGTATGAATCTACCTATATCTCAGTTCTTTCTGTTCCATAACTCTGCAAAATCAGTAGCTTACTAGCCTTCACAACACATCCTTTACAACATTTGCTACATTTCAGGCATCTGCTGTCGTTATATTCCCCATAATGGGCATTTGGGCATTGTTCTCGTCGGTGCTCTTATAGAAGAAGCTTGCTCTGTTCGTCTGTTCCAAATGAAGACGACGCTTCGTGCCTTGCTCTTCTATGTTGATATTGGTAGGAAAATATCGGCACGGCTGAATCGGATTTGTAAATAGCACTGAAACTCATTTTCAATCTGCTTCGATACGTACAGTCTCCAGCTGCATTCTTGACGATGCGAGCCTAAAAAGGTATTCACGCTTTTTGAACTTTTCTTGATTGGGAAAGGCACCATGTCTTGGTCAAATATCTTGTAGACTAGAATGGAGAACCCATCGTTACATTTTCTGCTGTGCTTTTAAACTTTTTTCCTTTGCAGCTTTTACCTTTGACCTGATTTGTAATGATTTGGATCGTTAGTGATTTCCAGAAAGTAATCATTTGGTTGGTTTTTCACTTTCCAAACCCTTTCATTCAGAAGCAAGTAATGGTGGTAAGAACAAGTTCAGGATTGATGTGTAAAACTGGTTCAGTATATCTAGGTTAATACGATTCTTCCTCTTGATTGACGGGTCGATGTGCCTTCCACGGGCCGGATCAACATTTAAGTGGGCCCCGATCGTGTTCTCAAGCCCGTCCGGCTGTGCTGGGCTCCAATAAATACTTTCATGAGTTGGTCAGGTTCCATCCAGGTGGCTCCCTTTCTATATCTCATTGGACATCCCAATCAACTTCACGAAGAAGTTCCCTGAGTTTTTAGTAAAAATTGATTGTGTGAAGAAGCTGCTCGCTTTTTCGGTCATTTGGCAGACATAGACAATGCTCTTTAGGTTTGATGTCGAGTCCGACTGCTAGACCTGTGCTTTCACAGGCTCAAGCTCAACTGAGTCTGTCCATGTCGAGTCTATGTTGCAACATGTACTATAACGCATTTGTGAGATCACTTTCACATTGTGCATATTTGTGTGTTATCCTTTAGAAAGGAAACCTTTGTAGAGCAATCTTGCCAGTAAAGAAATTGATTTAGAATGGCTTCTATATTTTTAATGAATCATGCAAAACACTAGCAGCAGATGATGGAGGGGGGCATTGACCAAAATGAAATAGAACATAGAGATCTTCTCAAAACATGGGCAAGAGGTTCAATTGCTGACACTTTACCCTTTTATCTATCCAATAGAACTCTCATGCAAGATTTGTTCTTTCCTTAAAACCTCATGTCTTTTATTCTTTTATTTTTCTAAGAGATAAGTGCATTGAAAATCTTAAAATATGTCATGAAAGTACAATTGAGTCATAAAATTTTCAAAACGTGAAATTAAGTCCCAAAACTAGTCGCAAAAGTTCTACAACTTGTCAAATTAGTCCATTAGATCCTTTTGTTTATTGTATTTTTTTTTAAAATTTAAGGACTCGATTACACTTTTCTGACAAGTTTCAAGACTTCCAATCAATTCCTTTTGTTTGATTATTTTTTTGAAAATTTTAGGACTCGATTGCACTTCCTTGACAAGCTTCAGAATTCGATTGCACTTTCGTGATAATTTTTAGGACTTGATTACACTTTTTGAATATTTTATAACTTAATTACATTTTCATAACAAGTTTCAAGACTTTCAATGCGTTTATCCCTTTTTTTAATTAGGGAAACTACCCCTTCTAGAAGCTCATCTCCAGCTTTCTAGACTTGATACATGGACTCCACAAAACTAAACTTATGCCGACCCACCTTGATTTCACAAACGAAGTTAAGTTTCCAAGCACTTCCAAATCGACAAGACGCCGTTGTCGGGGGAACTCGTGACATCCTTGGTAAGTTACGTTAGCGTTTGGGAAATCGATTTCCATCGTCCCACGAACGGTCAACGACCATTGGAACACCAAGTAAGGACGTCGAGGTCCGTCGCTCCTTTTCCAAAACATTTTTGGATTTCGTTCTTCGTTTGTTTTTCGTAATCTTGGAACATCAAGAAATGGTGACTTTCTTATACCGAAGCTGTGTTTCGGTTGTCCGGCTACTCCGCGAGAAAGTCGAATTGATGCTTGAATCAATTGGTAGCGACTCCGAACATTCCCCTAATCAGACAATGCGCAAAGCGACGCTCTTATTTACATAAGACCGTTAAGGAAAGGTCGAACAAACTCTAGCATCAACAAGCTTCATCTTTTCATAGTCTTGGAGCTAGATTATGTTGGAGAAATGGTGACTTCCTATACCAAAGCTATGTCTCAGTTGTCTTATACCAAAGCTATGTCTCGGTTGTCCGGCGGCTACTCGGCGGGAAAGCCGAACCGATGGTCAAATAAAAAGGTAGTGACTCCGAACATTCCCCTAATCGGACGACGGGCAAAGCACGTCGACGCGTCCTTAGTTACATAAGACTGTAAAGGAAAGGTCGAATGAACTCGCGTGTCCACAAGCCTAGTACAGACAGGAAATATTTTAGTGGTGTCATCCCCGCCAATTTCGCTAGATGTTCGCGGGATAATTTCGGACACACGAATTCCTCCATTACATGACGAAGAGACGCGGTTGGAAGAAAGAGATTTGCTCGAGAAAGCAACTACAATACAAGGAAAAGAGGAGAACGAGCATTAGAGTCTTTGGATGCTTTTTCTTTATCTATTTTCTCAGTTTGTCCCTTCTTTCCCCCTTTTCTACTTTCACGTTACTAGTCAAAATTCAAGACCCACGTAAAAACAAAGCCCAAGCTACAAGGGAAATTTTCGAAAAAATACCCCTGAAATGGTTCCGTTTTCACAAAAAAAACTACTAAAGTGGTGCTCATAGAAAATCCTAAAATTGACGACTTCGTCTCAATTCACCCCCCATCTCACTAGCAGCTCAAATCTTTACCGGCCAACGAGCGCGTGTGTCTCACGTGCCGTCTTAAGCGCCTCGGCTAGGGGCATTTCGAAATTTTCGCCGTGTGGGTGGGTTCTTTTGAAAATTTTCCCCTCCTCCTACAACTGTAAAAAAGAAAAGGTGAGTCCCTTCCGCAAATCACGCAATGAACTCCCACCGAATCCGAGAAAGAAAGCTGGAAAAGAACAAAAGAGAAAAACAAAAGAGGAAGAGGAGGAGGAGGGGGTCAAAGAAACGAGTGACAAAGCTTTTCGGTTCAACCGTCCGACGCAAGAGTTTGACAAAAAACACTTTGCGCCATCTGAAATCCAACTGCTCCTTTATTATTATTATGGTCATTATTATTTAATTTGTTTATAACCTAATAAAGTACCACTATATTTTTGGCAAGCTTGTGCTTCCTAGGGTATACTACGTTGCCCTAGGTGCATGGACCATTGGAGATAGATAGATAGATATAATATATATAAAGGGATTGAGTACAATTTCAATCAATGTATACCTAACGATTGAAGCTACTCTAGATGTGGACTCCATATTATCCACCACCAATTTCCATCTTCCAAATTGAATGCCAAAGCTAAGGAGTAAATGCCATTGCTCTACTTTATGGGCAACAAACTATTATGGGTGTGGGGTTGTTCCTCCCACTATCAATCGATTTTCAACTCTTCTTTCGAGGCTTTTTCGTTGGATGTTTGATTTTATTTGTCTTTTGGCCACCATGTTCGTGGATTGGCAGAGCAAAACCAAATTTTTAGTGTTAAAGGAAATTAACCTAAGTCAACAGATTGAGGAAGATTGTGTGTATATAAAAAGCATAAATCCTGCAGACGGGCTCTTGTGCAAATTGGAAGAACAGGGGAATGCAAAAAATTGACAAATTGAGGCTGCACGGGCCAAAGAAACTTGGGTAGAACCTGGCTCCAATACGGAGTCACGATGTCCTACCCCAAAAGCTAAGTTTACAGGCTAAGGGGGAGCACATTTATGTAAAAAGCATATAAAATCCACAAACAAATAATACGGGATGCTTTAACAATATCTGATCAATTCATCCAATGAAACTCATGTTGTATTGAACATATAGCTAAAACCCTTTTTAGTCCTTGATCTTCTTCCTCCAGCAAAAGGGCATTCAATTAGAGAGCAAAAGTGGCCAATGAATTTGGTATTTATAGGCCAACTCAGACTGTAACCTTTTACCTAACCTCTTTGACTGCGTTTGGTAGACCGTATAAAAATCGGGATAGGATATGTTTTATCATATCCTGTGTTTGGTGATGGTCCGGGATAGGATAAGGTTGGATATAAACCGGATATAGCCGGATAAAAAATCCGAGAAGGGGAGGGGTAGGGACAGGACCCCGATAGGATTTCTAATGCCTATTTTTCTAGAAATCCTACGCTCCACTTGCCGTTATCTTCATCCCCACACCTTGTGTGCTTTCACCTAAAAAATTTCTCGGCTTTTTTTCCTTCACCGATTCCTCCGGACCCGTGAATAGTAAAAAAAATAAAATAAAAATCATCTTATCCGACTTTAAACCAGTAGTCTACCAAGCAATTGAACATGATATGAAGAAATCCTAGGATTTTTTATTCTATCCTATCCAGTCTTATCCTGTTTAGAAATCCGGACGACCAAACGCAGCCTTTGAATTTTGGAGGGTCTGATTTCAAGCACTCGATTTTTTTTTTTGTCCAAAATTTCAAGCACTCGATTAACTCCCTCAAAATTGGAATTCAAAGCCCTACGTGCTTTAGCTGGCTACTCCCTTTCCTCATAAGTAGGTTTAATTTCTATTAGTTGAGTCTGAAGACTATCAGTTATAAGCACATTGTTGTTAGATGATCCACTAATGAAAGTTATGACATATGTAGGTTTTACATGATATACGCAGGTCGCGCAATTGTTTTTATACAAAAGTTGCATTTATCGCCATCAATTTGGATAATTGAGTTATTTCTTAAAACAACGACTACCTATATCGACCATCATGGAGATGATTCGTGTTAAAAAATGATATACACAGTCATTGTACCGAATATAAATTAACGAAATGTTTCCTCCGGAGGTTAATGTTGCCAATTGGCTTTGGTTTTAGGTTTATCCATAGGAATTAAGGTAAATTTTATGATCGATCATTGAACATTAGTAAACTATACAATTGGGTCACAAAATTTTTGATTTCTTGTATTGGTTATATTCACTACCTCTTTTGTTAAGTTATAATCATGACCTTTTTTGTTATAAATAAACTTTGATTTCAATTTCTGGATGCACCAAAACTTTCATTAATTTTTTTGCAATTGATGATGCACTTTAATCGGAATCTGATCAATTTCTCAGCTAAATGATGATGGGGTGACTCGTGGCAATGATGCACATCCAAAAAAATTGGCCATGTTTCTGCCACATCAATATATTCCATCGGAGAACGGGTCTGATACATATTTTTACTTTGTCTAGTTAAAATGTATCAATTGTATAGAAATGAAAAAGGGTCCTATTAACAAGGGTCCTCGGACGCCGGTGAAGTATATTTTATTTGGAATTATTCAATTTTCAAGACACTGATGGCGCATAACACGATAGCAATCAATGTATTAAAAATTTGGAGTTTCCTTAATCGGTTGCTTAAAAAATGACCCTAGAGCACTCATTGATAAAATCCAAATAAAATTTAGTGTGTTGGGATCGTTCAAATCAAAATCCAATCACTCCATCATAAAATTGATTACAGTTTTTGTAACCAGAACGGAATTTTCTTCAAGAAGTTATAATCCGAGAGAGGTGTAAGCACAACTATAATTAGAAACTATGGTATACTCAACTTTGGACCAAAAGACAAAATGACCTTCAAAGGTTTCTAAAATATGAATTGATAAGAGTTTTGAGGAAGATCTCATGGTGATGAATATGTACTCATCCCCATAATATAGTGTTCTCCTAATCCAGCTTTTATAGAAGAACCTCACAAAAAGTTAAAAGTGAGGTTTGGCTCCCCTTCCTCACACTAGGTAACCCTAAAGAGTACTACACGGCAAAAGCAAATTAACCCAAGAGTAGTGTCCAATAGCATCGAGTCCCCCCACAAGAATAGTGGATTATTTTAGCTGTCATGCGTTGTGAGCTATGGCTTTACTTGTACAGACTACATTATATTTTATCCTATTGTAGTTCGTTTCCCTCTCCAAAAGGGTGTCATGAACCTTTTTACTCCTCCAAGATAATATGGGATTTCGACTCGACCGCACATCTCCGTGCATTAGAGATGAAACTTCACCTGCAAGGTGGTGGGTGTGGCATTCAAGGTCGCTACGAGTGGTAGAGGTCGTGATCCAAATACGAGATCTGTCCGACTGCATGCAAATTTCAGTGCATGGATCTTTGAGCGCCCGATCAATTTCCACAAGTGATGGGGCTGCACCAAGTTCCATACACACCGAGTAATTACTGAAAAGGCTAGGTGCGCAGGGGATGATTTTGGAAAGAGTACAAGGGACTACCCAAAGGGTATGCATTGGACAATTAGTAGAGGAGGGGCGCATGCTGCGTGCACTAAATGGCCATTATGTTGCGTGCACCACCCACTCCTCCTCAATTCACGCATAATTACCTGCCCATCTCCCCTTTCGCTTTTTGTTTTTTTTTTTTCGTTTGCTTCATATACATATAATATTCAAATAGTCATTTCCGAATTTGCCCTTTCCCCTTTTTAAACTTAACTTCAAAACGATTCCCTCACTCTCATCTAATTCCAATATTAGAAAAATTTCGATGGACCCGCCCATATAATATTAGAAAAACCTAGGTGGGCACAATATTGTTCGGATTTTTATTTTGAACGCAAACAGCGGAGAAAAAGGGTGTACACATTCTTTTTTTTTTGTGTGTTAATTATATTCATTCGATGATGAATTTTGCTTTTCAAGATTGCTAGTGTGAAATATCCATTATACTTTATGTTTTCTATCATAAATTCTTGTACTCATCCCTAGACTTTATCTTATCTTTAGCTCTTTGATAAAGTAATGCTAGGAAGAAGGAGAGAGAGAGAGAGAGAGATTTTGGAGAAAACAAATGGAAAGTGTGAGCTTCAAGTCACATGACTCCCTCTCTCGTGAACAAAAATCACTAATTAGTGCTGCAAAATCTCGGAAAAAAAAAAGCAACATTAAATCAATTATACTATGCATAAATTGCAATAAAGAGGGGAGCAAAAAGAAAAGCGTTTCTTGCCAAATAGTGGAAAAATTGAGAGGGAGAGAGCGAGAGCCATATATAAATAAAGCAAGAGCACAAATATTCCCCACTGCCATAGTCCTCAACACTACTATTTCCCAAATCCCTCTCCCTCTCTCTCTCTCTCTCTCTCTCTCTCTCTCTCTCTCTCTCTCGTATTCCCAAATGGCCATTCCAAAACACTTCTTCTTCTTCACCACAACACTCTTGATTCTTGCCTCTCTCTTTGTCTCCATCAGTGTTGAAGCAAGAGAGGTTAGGGAGCGCGATTCCTTCAGCAAATTCACCAATGCCAACGACAACGTCGACAAAGAGAACACGCAAGTTGTCCCCAGCAAGGAAGAGGCCCTCACCACCGAGGAGGCCTTGAAGAAGCAAGAGGACCAAGAGCAACAGCCGACCTTCATTCCTCAGACCAACAATGGGTATGGCCTCTACGGTAATGAGAAGACTTTCGAAGACACGCCCGCCACCACCACCGCTACCTCCACTGGTAACCACCCGTCCAAAAAGGCGATGCCGGACGACTCGTTCTACAGCAACTCAAATGGCAATTTCGAGAACACCAACAACTATTACAATGATAAGAGCTACGATAGGAGGAGCGACAGGTACTACAACAAGGATGCTTACGTCGCAGACCGGAGGGAGCAAGCCCGCGACACTTACACGCCAGAGCAAAACTTTGTCGGCAACGCTCGGCTTCAAGATAGCAGCTACACCACCACCACCACCACCACCGGCTCCCGCGCCACAAACGACCACAATACCTACTATACCGGTGGCAATAGGTACGGCTTCAAAGTATCACTAAAGGTCGACACCATTTAGCAAGAATTTGATGATATGCTCGAAGCGAGCGACATAAGAAGCGCACTGAGCATAAAGTTTTATGATACTTTAATTATTTGACGCTTTGAACAAAATATGGTGAGGGCAGCAGAGTGATGAAGCAATCTGCTTGTGTATGTTGGCTCTTTACATATACGTTTTTTGAAGAATGCTTTTCACATTTAACTTTCAAATTATGTAATGAAACATGTAAAGGATTCATCTTGCGTTTACCATCAGGTACGGCGCCGTGAATCCGGAAGGGATGAGCGACACGAGGTTTATGGAGAACGGGAGGTACTTCTACGACGTAGACAATGAGGAGAAATACTACCAAAACAGGTACCAGAGGTCGAAGCCCGGGTATTCGACTCAGGGGTATTATGGCAATGGCAACCGCAACCGCAACGACAACGTCAACCTCTATGAGCAACAGTTCAACAACGTCGACGACAACTTCATGGGAGGATACCAGGACCAGCAGGAGTTCCAGGGCCAAGACGATGAGTTTGTGCCCTGAGAGAGACAGAGACTGATGAAGTTGGTGCATTCTAAAATTATGAAATTGAATGGGTTTAATTATTCATGATATGCATGAATTATGGTGTTTTGTGGTGGAAAGAGAGACGCAAAATGTTAAACTATACACTTTACCTTTACTTTAATTTGTGACCTTATTTTGCAGTATTCCCTGGGACTGTGTGTTTGAAAAGATGACAAAGTTGGGGGTATGGAAATGTATTTGGACCAAAGTTGAGGATCTAATAATAATAAAAAGTGTATATGGAAGAGGGTTTGTGCTTGCTTTCTTTTTGGGTAGGCCCCGACAAAATCGCAAATGAAGGATTTCGCCTGCAATTGGGTCTCTAGTTGAACCGATTCTGAACCGGTTAAATTCTAATTTGCTTCAAACAAGCTCAATGCGCTCCTATTTTTATTTTTAAGATTGAAAATCATAACTGAGTCCGATGATATCTGTTTTGAAGTTCAACCTTAGAATCAACCCATCAAGTAATTGATCATCAATGATGAGAACTAACAGAAAGATATTCACAGCAATAATATTACCGAAACATCGATCCTACATTATTATTAAGGAATTGAGATCCATTCAACTTAGAAGGTAATATGATGCATCGACACTTACCTAGCTCCCTAGCCAAATATCCATTGCCTACCAATACACTCAAATTAGTCCATCATGCATTTTTTGGCAAGCACTCATCCATTGTCTAATGCAAAATCTAGTATCTCATTACATAAACATGGAAAAGTATGCAAGTTGTTCAATCTCAGCTACTGGTGTTCCAATGAACAGTCTTTGTAAAAACTGCAGATGCTTTTGCACGAGCCATGATTAAGGAAGATGGGATAGAACTATTGGAGATGATAATGCTCCCCATGAACTACCGAAAGAGCACCCACTAAAGCGTGCGAATCACGTTGTCAGAATCGGACATTTGAAGTTGGAAAACCTGGTAATTTCTGTATAAAATGTTGCAAATGCACATGTCAAAAAAAAATCAATAAATCGCTAAGATCCTATGTATTTCTGATCTAACAACTTACCAAACTTCCATAGTAGTTCCGTCAAGAATCGTACATAATCCTCTTTAATAAAGGGTTTGACCCAAAATCCGGAATCTATCGGAACAAAAGCAACGGTCCAAGGCTACGCTAGATTTGAGGGATTCCTTACATAAAAAATTTTCTTTTGTGTTGTAGCCAATATATTTACATGATGTCTTGTGAGAAAAATGTATTTTTTTTTTTCAAACCCTTTTTTTCTTTCCAATTTGTTTTATTTAGATTTCTGTTTTGAAACGGCTTATTATTCAAATTGTCCTACATATATCAATATATTTCTCTAAATGGCTATTTATATATCAAAATATTTTCTATAAGTACCCATGCATATATTATAGTTTGTTGCTTGTTTTCAAATCAAAGTTGTAGTGATTGGCCAATTAGGGTGCGTTTGATAACCGTTCTATTCTCAAAAATAATTTTTGTTCAGAAATGATTCTTTTTTATTCCATGCATGAGAACAATTTCTAAGCATTTGAAGGTGTTTGGTAACTGCCAAAATTTCTATTCTTGAAATAGAAAAAGAATAGAATGCGTTTAGTAACTATACAAAATTTCTTTTATTAATAATATTTTGAATTTTTAATATTTCTTTCTTTTTTTTTTTCTTCTTCCCCTTCTTTGGCCATGGCCAAGTCGCCAGCGTTGGCGATTGGCCACAAGCTAGGGCGGCAAAGGCATCACGACCCCTCGCCGGCCAGCGAAAGTTCAACCTCGCTGGTTCTAGCGAGGGCCGCCCTGGCCAGATCCTGTGAGGCTTGAAGCCGCAACGCCGGTGTCAACCCTGGCCTATGGCTAGCTGCCGGTGGTTGGCAGCCAACGGCCAACGACCGACTACAAGCCAGGAAGAAGAAGAAGAAAAAAATTTCTTTTCCATTTCTAATTCTTGTCCTCAGAATCAAGAAGTAACATTTTTTTGCTTATTGATTCTGTTCCAAAATTGATTTTGAAAACAAATTTTTGCAAATTTGTGCTCAGGAACAAAAAATTTACCAAACGGATTTCTATTCCAAAATTTATTATGAAAACAAAAGAATAGAAATAGTTACTGTTTGGTCAATTGTCAAACATGCCCTGAGATAGCAAGATGAAATAGGGTTTCAAGATCCATTTGATTTGATTTTTTTTATTTTTTATTTTGCTTTTGGGTTCACTTGTACCCTCCAAAGCGGTCCACTCGAAGCCTGCCTTACTCCAATCCAATATGTTGAGAAACAAGACAAGAGCATCCTCGTGAAGCATTTAAGGAGAACAATGTGAATCAAAGGGACATTTGTAATGTCCCATATGTGAACCAGTTTCTAGGGGACCAACCCGGAAATTTCCAGCGCTCTGTCACGAGACATAATGATTCTAATCTAGATATAATAACAAGTTATCCTAAGATCACCTTAATTTCAATAATAGTCATCGAATTCCCCAAATGTCCTAATAACTGCTTCACTAATAATAACGAATCAATCTAATTTCTCCACGCCCCACATTGGACCAAAAACTGAAATGATGTTTTAGGTCTCGCACATTGCTTAACTACCAAGTCTTTGAATGCATTATAAGACAGTCGGCATCATTACTATGGTAATGAAGTGAACAAAACACGCCTCAGTTTCACAAATTTCTACAACTTGAATTGCCACGTTTCACCCTGAGACCTACAAGCTCTTAATGAAGGTCGTATTGTTTAGCATTTACCAGGGCATGCCCACCTCAACAGGACAAAACAGTTGGTCTTTGTCAACTACAGCTAATACCCATTCTTCCATATCCACTCCCAACATCATGCCATGCCATGCCAAATTGCCAATACACCATATAATATAAGTGCTGCACAACTCTCCTCTTTGACATTATTGCGCCACTACTACCTCTTCACCGGTAATGTCCACATCAATTTAGCACCCAAGGCCATCTCTCACAGCCCCATCACCATATCTCTCTGCCACATCTCTCCCCGAACTAGAACTATCAAAGTTTCTGGCAACACTTGTCCACGGATTGGACTTGCTAACAAGATCTGTCAAATTTTATCGTGCGTGGCCCCTTCATCAAATTTCTCAAGTGGTTACGAATTTATATTTTCTCTAAAAACTTAAACTTTTAGATTGGACTTTCTAACAAGAACTGTCTTTCAGTGCTCTCAAACTCTCACATAACATTACTAACTTTCCTTCTATCTGTGCTTCACTATGGTAACTTTTCACCTCCCTTGGATTTCAGGCACTTATTTATGATCCTTTCTATTCCAAGTAAAGTGATCTATGACCTGCCCAACCTAATTGACTTAGAGAGTTAGACTTTGATAGATTCAAGTTTAACGTCCTTGCTTTTCCAATGGGGTCAATCTAATCAATTCGCCAGTCACCATTATTGAAATCGTAGTTGTTACCATAGTAGCAACAATTACAAATACGGCCATCGGACGCAAGATTCCAAGGTCCTCACCTCAACAACTCCCTCCTACCTCGGTCACCTAAGCCGTGGCAAATGGGTAGATGTCTCCAATATCTACTTTGGTAGATCTAGCTTGTCTGTGTCAATTGCGTCCTTCAAGGGTCGGCGCACTATTTAAGAAGATGACCGAGAAGAAAGAACCTAACTATCATCTGGGTTTCGAGGTCGTAAAGTAATAAGGTCTCTTGTATCTTTTATCACGTTGGTGGAAGCCAAATGGGTGAAGAGAAAAGGTCCTGACCATATAACGAAATTAAATTAAAAATCGCCGTTGAAAGACTTTAAATGGAAATAAAAAGAAAAGAAAGCATCCTGCCCACCGCATATTGATCTCCTTGATTGACGGGGACGACTTGTTTGGAGTCGAATGTGGCTTGTCAATCTAGGCTCTTTTTTAGGGTCTGCGAGTCTTTTTGACCCTCGAAGTGGAGGCTTTTTCTAGGGTTTTGTCTAGTGTCTTGGTCAAGCATGGGTCTAAAATCTTGCAAACGAGGAGCTGTATGTGGTTCTCTCTTGTTGATTGTTCCCCGTCGAGTCGACTTTTGTTGCAATAGATCGCACGTCATTCATTTCGAGACTAGAGGATTGATGACAACTATTTACCCCGAGAACTTGATCTCAGGAGAATCGATTGAATAGGAATCGAACTCGACGCTTCGTGCTCCTTACCATGAGGGCGATTTTGCACATGGGACAATCACCGCAAACGATTGTAGAGATGCTTAATTAAGTCCTTTTGCCCTTCCTTTGGCAGAGGTAGCCAATCAATGTCACCAACCAAAACTAAGGTAAAATCAAACATGAGAAGTGCTATGATAGCAAACAGCTGTAAAATTTCGATTGCAGCTTTAATTTTGCCAGTGCCTTGAGGGGCTCATGGAACCCAACTTCACAAAAGGCACTATTTTAAGGGAAATTCTGATTGAATCAGCAATGATGATGTTGGGAAGAGAAGGGCCAGAATGAATTATAAAAGAGAAAAGGTAATCCTCTGGGAGACATAATCACCCTCACCCACCCACCACGTTTTCTGATAACATCAATGTGGCCAAATTCATATTGCGGAGGCAATGCATGTTGATCAACCATAATGAATTGGTTGGACCCTCCTCAGCGGTCTACTCAACTGGTCCTCAGCATTCGGATTGCCCAAAATCCAGGATTCAATTCCTGTTCTTCTGTTGTGGATGATTGCGGGTTTATGTGCACGTGCTCAATTCATCCTAATCACCGGAACCGAAGATTGAACCAAAGCAGCCTTACTTGACAGGTTTTAGGCTGGTTCACATGGGATTGGCTAGATTCCTAGGTTAAAATTGGGGAACCGGCCTTGACCGCTCCAGTTCAGATTTAATACCGTGAATTGGTTTTGAAATGATTTTCAAAGCCGGTTCTTGGCTTGAACTTGGTTTTGAACCGGGTTTTTAGCTAATTTTTTTTACTTTGTTTGGAAAAAAAAGGATAAATATGTTGGAGATGGGTTTCAAATCTAGGAACCTTGACCACTTTACCACAAATTGTTCGCATGATATGCTTTTCTTAAATACTTATATCACTTAGGCTCAGTTTGATTTCAAGCCAGTTCCTAATGAAATAGGTCCAATTCCCGGATCCGAAAATAGGTCCAATTCCCCGGATCCGAAATTAGAGAACCGACTCTAACATGGTAGCTTTTAGGTTCTTGATTTGGAACCTGCACATTTTAAAACCGATCGCCCTACTTTAAACCTCCAAATCGGGTGCCTCTACGAAGCAACCGAATTAAAAATCCTAGAATCACGTGAGCATAAGTGAGTGAGTCTTGCATCCGATCCATTATCTGGATGGGCTTAGAACAAGGGATTCAGCTTATTGGGGTAGTCCAAGCTCGTTAAACCTTAGCAAGTGACTTTCTCTTTGGGCCTAGAAAACCCCACAGGCCCATCCAAGGGTGAGTTCGTTTATTTGAAGCCCAATGAAGCAAGATGTAGAACCAGAGCCCATAGTGCAGCTCACATCTCAGCACTACACGAGAACCATTCAAATTGTTGGGAAGTTCTTCCCAGTGATCAATAAGAGAGAACTTGAGATCGAGCTCATCAAGCTATTCAATCGGACTCGCCTCACTTGAAAAACCTAAGCTGGTGAATTACAGGTCGAGTAAGACATATCAACTGCTCCGCTCCACAAGAAATCCTTGATGCGGGACTTTTCTAATGCGGCCCCCAACACATGCACCTTAACACAAATCAATTCAACACCAATCGCTCTTCACAGATTCCCGAGTTGCTTCTTTCTACAAATTGCCAATGCTGAAGAAGTTGGACTCGACGTGAATCGAGAATAGGTTCCACAAAAACTTTAGGAGGACTCCATTCCTAGCTCAATGTAACCCTTTCCATAGTTGGAAAAGTATTATCCTTCGTAAGTATTCAAATGCATAGATGGTGCCTTTGATCGGATTGAAGAGGAAGACTTAGGGTGAGTTCGGGAAAACTTTGATAAGTAGCTTCGGACTTTTCAACTTGGACATATAGAAATTAATAGCTAAAAACTTGCCAAGTACTTGAAAACTACTATGGAATCTTACAAGATGCCTCCATAACAAAACTTATGAAGCCATGGTCCTCTTTGATATGATGGACCAACTTGAGAGCTATGATTGGAGAGGCCACACACTAATACAATCACATAATAATTTTCAAGGGCCCAATCTACCTGAGCGCTAGAGACACCATGAATTTGTCGTATGTCAATTTCTAAATTGAGTGATTTAGGAATTGACCAAATTCGCACTATTTGTGGTAATTTTTATCGCTGACATTACTTGTAAAAATTTCAAAGCCGATGGACTCTCTCACTCGACCCTTTTATTTTAGGGAAAATGAAACGAATGTGCAATGTCCTCCATAAACTTTTAATTTATTCAAAGTGGTATCCAAACTATTGGTAAATATTTAGTGTAGTCATTCCGTTTGCTAAAAAGACAAATTAGACATTATTTGACGACATGGATTACTATAAGCTAAGTTGGAACTTTAAAAGAGATGAGCCAACATGTCTATCTTTTTTATCTATCTACTTTGGAAAATGAAAAAGAAATTAGAGACATTAGCATTTATATCGTCATTTGATGACAACGATTATAAAATCCTGATTTGGGGTGAATATCTTACTTGAATAATCCATGTGTAACTTTTTTTTGTTGTAAATTGTTTAAACTTAACAGATTGAAAGCCAAGTCAACAAATTCGAGAGAATGACACTAGAAGTGCCAAAAAGTTGCGTACAACGCTCACTTTAGTGTCAAAAGTGTCCGTCGGATCACTTAAGTGTCAAATTAGAGAAAAAACAATCACTTAAACTCCGATAGCGAGATATTCCAGCCAAATTGATTACTTAGCTTTTTAAATAAAAAAAACATGATGTGGCAATTTTTTTAAAAACCAAGTCCATATGGAGTACAAAAAAGAAGCCGGATTTCAAGCCTACGTGGCTCATTCAAAAAAAACAACGTCGCATAGCCTCCGGCCAAAATGACGTAGCACAAAGCGGATCAAAATTGGAGCTTCAAGTCACTGTTCCTATGCGGCACTATGATCTCCTCCCCATTCGCTCGTCGTAGCTCGTTCACCAGCACCATCACTCACTCGGGTATTCTCTTTCAATTTGGGGATTTAAGATTTTTATTTGAGAGAAAGGTACTAGACAACGTCGTTTTAGGGTTTAGATGTTGATTGGACTATCCAGCAAACCATATCGGCTTAAGAAATTAATAATAAAAAAAAAGGCCAGATTGGATTTTCGGCCAAACAGATTGGAGTTGGTATTTGGCACTTAAATAATCCAAATGAAACTTTTGACACTAAAATAAATATTGTACACAACTTTTGGCACTTTAAGTGTCCTTCTTCCCAACAAATTCCGTTAACTTGAATTCACAAAAGGATAACATCATATATTTTTAGATAATTCAGGGACTGGATTGAGTATTTACCAATAGTTCAATGCTATATTGAATAAATTAAAAGTCAAGGACAATATTGCACATTAAATTGAAATTCATGGACTATTTGTTGTCATTTCCCATTATATTATATTATTTTATTTTATTTCTTTTCATTTTTTTTTCTTGAAATCAAGGTGTCGGCTATGGAGTTTTCATGAGATGTTGCATTACGTTTAATGCCCAGTGGTGATGATCCATGGGTGAATTCACTAAAAAACCCCCAATTTTGGATCAAGTCCCAAATTTGTCCTGAACTTTTTTTTTGTTTTAAAAAAAACCCTGATTTCTAGGTCCTGTCCCAAATCTACCTTGAACTTTTTTTATCTCAGAAAAAACTTCAAACTTTAAGGCTCCGTTCGTTTCCAAAAAATATTTTTCCGGAAAACATTTTTCGCGTTTTCCAATGTTTGGGAGCGGAAAATGTTTTCAGTGGGAAAACATTTTAATTCCTTCCCCACCTCCAAATCCTTCATTATTTTGAGGAAAATGATTTTCTCTTTTCACAAAGAGGAATCATTTTCCCCCAAAGTGAAAGCAAAATTGCCCATCGGAGGGAAAATATTTTCCGTGGGAGAGGAAGTTGATTGATCCCGGCCACCGCCATCGGTATCGCGGTCGCCGGCCATCGCCGCCATCGATCGCCGGCCGGCCGCATTCGCGGCCGCCCGCCATCGCCGCCGATCGCCGCGCCCGCCGTCGCCGCCACCGTTCAACAAACACCGCCGGATCGACAGTCATCGAACACCAGAAAATATTTTCTGAAACTTTTTCAAATTTTAGCCGAACACCAGAAAATTGTGTTTCAAGAAAACATTTTTTAGTAAAATGACTTTCGGAAAAATAATTTTTTAAAAGGAGAATATTTTCTAGCAAACGAATGGAGCCTAAGTTCAGTCCCTAATCTGCCTCGAATTTTGTTTTGTGTAAAAAAAAAAGGAGCAAATTTCAATTTATTTTAAAAAATATACCCCGTGATTCAGTCCCAACTTGATGTGACACTTCCACATTTATAACAAATATACATCAGCAAAGTAATGGGCGATAGGTACCAACCGACATCACATTTCTATTTCGATAACAAATCCAACCCAATAAAAATTGTTGAAATTTTCCAAAATAAAACCATTTTAAGATATAAAAGTTAGGGACGATAACCAATTCACCCCAAATTTTTTTTAATTTAAAAAAAACCTAATTTTTAGGTTAAGTCCAAATTTGCTCCGAGCTTTTTTTTTTTTTTTTTAATCAAAAAAGAAGTCCCATTATTTTGTTGATGTGGATTTGTTATTGACGTGAAAGTGTCACATCAAATTGAGACTGGATTACGGGGTATATTTTTTAAAACAAATTGAATTTTAGTGATTTTTTTACATAAAATAAAATTCGGAGTAGATTTGGGGTTGGATTTAAAATTTGGGATTTTTTCTGAGAAAAAAAAGTTCGGGTTAAATTTAGGACTAGACCGAAAGTGTGAGATATTTTATGAGACAAAAAAAAAATTCAAGGTAGATTTGGAATTTGACATAAAATTGAGGATTTTTTAGGGAATTGAGCTGATGATCCACATGCTTGCATTCAACTTTGTCTTCGATCAACAAGGACTGATAACCAGAGGACATCAAATGCACCAAAGATTGAACCTTCAGTCTCACCTATCAAGAACTGACAGCTGACATTCAGAGCGCTTCTCATTCTCTCCTTTCCTTCTTTGTCTCTCAACCATGAGATGGTGTGGTTCAGAAACTTTTCTGCACAATCTCAATCAACGGTTCAAAGGGTAGGTGAAATTGGATTTCATTTCCATAAGAACACGACATGTGTACATCTAAACAGTAACTTCATCTGAGAATGCGCAAGCGTCGTGCCCACAACGCCGTCAAAGACACGATTTGCTTCGTCCATCGAAACATGAATCGAACATCTCTTGTAGGATCTACATCTTCGTCGATCGGACAGATGTTTGGAGACAGCCCATCGACCGTATCATGAAATTAGTGAGATTTCCCGACACTAATAAATTGGCAATTTGGCTGTAGAGGGTGGGCGGTTAATCTGTTGTTTTAGGGCAGGATTGCTGTAATTTTCAAATCTGTCAATTGAAGAAGTGGAGTGACTAAGCTGCACCTACTGTGACTTGAAGGCTAAGACCAGATCAGTGGGGCCATAATGCACTAAACACCAATGCTTAGGAAAGAATCTTTGGGGGCAGAATTTGCTAAGTCTATGGACGGACCATCCGAAAAAGCCAAGCTTTTAATGCGTTCGAGTGATCAGTATCTTCGTTATCGCTGTCTTCTCCCTGTACGAGGCTCTCAACAACAGATGGATACAGAGGTAACAGACTTAGCAGTTATGTGACTTCTATTCATTTTGTTCTTTGTTCTAGTCAAATTCTGCTGGTTTATCTCCATGAATCTTCTTTCGACCATGGATATGAGCATGTTCATCAATCTTTCTAGAGCTGCCATCGGTTTAGAGAGAGATTTTCTGGGTGTTGTATGACCCTTTTATGGGTTTAGTTTCAGTGCCCTTCTTGTTAACAGGATGAGAGAGAGAGAGAGAGAGAGAGAGAGATGGTATCATAACTCTTCTTGATTTGCCAATTTGTCTTCTGACTGAATTACATCAGACAATCCTCTGCTTAGTTCAAAAACTGAGGAAGTCTGGTACAGTTTACCAGTTCTTGAACTGCCATTTTCATGGCATGCATGAGCTTGATACCCTGATTCATGTGATGGCAATTGTAAAGAAAAGGAACCGTTTGGACTTCAATTTGTCATTAGAACATCAGTTCCTCAAACCAGGACACTGGACACTCGGAGTGTCATTCTTGTTGGTAATGCTTTATGTGAATTCATCTGATTCCCCTTACCAACTGTTCCTCTATAAATCTTATGGAATAGGAATTAGTAGTGTCTTCTATATGCATATTTGAAAGAGACCAAGGTTTATCTCCATTGTAAAAGGACCTGGAGGAGCGAATTGGATGGCCGCTCGGGCTTGAGATTATGAACTTGAGACTCAGACTGTTCGAGAGCTTACAATCTGCGACCATCGATCCCCGATCTCTTCGTGCACCCTCGACCTGTTTCTCCTCGTTTTCATCCTCTGCCCTTGACACAGAGGTAATTCTGCCTTCAAAAATATCTCTAGGCCCTTTCTCTTGCTTTGTAAAAAGAACATGCTCAGTGTGACTGGTGTATTAAACCAAAGACTTTCATTTCAGTTGTGGTCTGATTTCTTTCTAACCATTTATTGAACGAAATCACCAAACCTCGAATGATGATTTCAACGATTCAAACCTTTTGTCGCTCGGTACAATTGGATCGAAATTAGCATATGCTTCTTAATATTAGCATTCTCTCTACTTGTGTAATGAGTGGAACGTTGCCTTTTCTCTTGAGAGACCGATCAGTCGTCGGCGTCCTTCTTCCAAGACAGCAGTGTGTCACTCGGTCGCCTGATCGGGATCAGACCCGGTAACAGCGGGCGCTTATATTTCCCCAACTCGAGGTCGATTCAGCATGAAGAACCAGCGGCGAGACTAGTAAGGGGCTCTCTCTCAGAGAAAACCGAAGGGCGCCGAGCTGATGTAACCCAAGGAATCTGCGTTCCATTACTACTTAGCATCCTTGTAAGAATGAGCCCAAGTAAGAGCAAACCAAAATGATTGTTCCTCATGCAGGTGATGTTGTCAAACTGTATTGAACACGCTTGATTCTATCACAGACGGTATCCACAACCGAAATAAACCTTTATGTTGCTGTTCTTGTGAAGGCCCAGGCCTAGTAAGAGAATTTCTGCTAGACAAATGATGATATTACAATTTTTTGGAATAATTGTCTAAAATGTCCTAAATCTATTGTGCGACGACCAATTCAATCTTAAACATTTCAATTTAGCCAATTTAGTCCTAAACCCTTCAACAATTTGCAAATGTACTCTTTCTGGCCAAAATTGATTAGAAATCGTGGCCACTGGCCGTTTTATATGACACGATCAGTATTGATGTGGATGATTTTTGCATTTTTTTAAATTTCCTAGATTATTTTATGAATTTTTCCATATTTATTTCCTATCTTTTCTTTTTTTCTTCATTGTTCACTTCTTGAAAGAGCTAGCAGGGGTCGCCCGCCAGATCTTGGCTGCAGGCAAGCGCTGCGACCCTTGCCTGCCAGCCCTTCCGAGAAGTGAATTGTGAAAAAAAAAAAGAAAAAAAATTATAAAAAACTTGGAAAATTTTTAGCAAATGTTAAAAAATGGTTCGCATCAACAATGGCCATTGTCACATCCCGATTTTTGGGGCCTGGGAAGCCGCAGGTAAATGGTAATATCCTCAATTTCAGTCCCTGGGAAATGGCTATGAGTTAAGTTTGGTGGTTTTCCAATTAGAATTAAACTGTTTTCTCTTGTTTTGGAAAACCTAGTTTTCGGGTCATTTGTACCCTTTCATTTTGTTATTTTTGAGGAGACTTTTGTGATCCAAATTTCCAAGCACTTTCTTCTGGAAAGTTGTTCCAAGCATTTTGAAGTTTTACATGATTTAATTTCAGAATTTTTGGAGTTGATATGAGTGGTACGATGACCTAATTTTCGGACTGTGTGAAACTGCCCAGAATGGGAATTTCGGTAATGTTTACACCGTCTTGATTTTCTACAAGTTTTTCTAGACCGATTTTAGAAAAGTTTCCTTCATGAAAGTTGTTGAGAACTTCTTTTTCTATAATGTATACAAATTTGGGAATTTTCTGAGATGATTTGCATGCTGGACAGAGCTTTTTTTGAGAAACAAAAATGCTGTTCCAGTGAACTATTTTTAGTCTATCTTTGAGTGACCGAAAATGGTATTTAAAGAGAGAATCAGATTTCGTGTTCTTCATGAAAAATGTTTATTAAGGTCTTGTTTATGACATATCCGAATTTGAGAATTTTCGGAGTTCATTTACTATGATTTTAAGTCCTATTTCGTGAACAGTGCAAAACTGTTCGGTTTTTTTTTTTCAGATTTCAAAGATTTAGCATTTTCTATATGAGAAAGTTGGAATTTGGACTTGGTGTCTTCTGGTGATTTAAAGTACACATTCCAAGCTTTCAAATGAGATATTTTATGCCTTGATTGGAGGTCGGACCAAGGGAAAACGAAATTTGGAAATAAATAGCCAAGAGTGAAGCTTGTTCGAGAAGCTTAATTAATGGCTTGCATTAATGATTGGTCTTCTTTCCACAAGCATTTATTGGCCATTATTATTCTTGACTTTGATGGACCCTTCATGATTTTTGAGGTAAGCAAATGTTCATCAAACTTTGCCCTAAGTTTCCCCTCTCTATAAAGAGAAAGGCCATTTGGCCAAGGAGAGAGAGAAATGAAAAGAGAAAGAGAAAAGAGAGAGAGGGAGAAATGAAGCCCCCTTCCCTCTCCCTCACGCCATTTCCATTCGGCCAACCTTCTTTCTTATTTTTGCTTTGTAGCCATGATCGAGAAGGAGAAAAAGAAGAAGAAAAGAGAGAAAAAACCGACTAGCCCGTGTTTCTCTTGTGGTTTGATCGAGTGAGGAAGCCAACCCAAGGCCCGAGTTCAAGCCCGAAATGTTCCCGAGCAAACTTGTTCTCTAATTTTGTTTTAAAATTGTGTAAGTTCCTAATATCGAAAGGAAGTTGTGATGCGCCAGACACGATTTGCTTGGACCGCTTCAAGGTCATTTGGTTGATTATGGTTGGTTCATTTCTTGATTTAATCATGTTTCGTGTTTAAAGTTTGTTTTGGTGGTAGAATCGAGACTTGAAAGGCAAGGTGCACATGTTATAGCCATGCTTGATATTTTCTTGTATGAACTTTGCTATTGATCTGCCATTGATGCGGGTACGATAAGGGCCGACTTATGCTAACGACGATCCCCTCGTCCTCGCTTGATATTAGTAGGTTTACTTGCTTAGTCTCTCCGACTCATCCCCCATTTTCCCACTCTCAGGTACATAGGATGGTCGAACGGACGGCGGCGACAGGGGGAGTTCGAGCCATGTTGGAGTTCAGGAAAAGCGAGGAGCGAGAAGCAATAGTGGGTTTAAGACACCCAAAGCCACACGTTTGCTGTGTGTAAACGGCTAAAGTCGGCTAAGTTAGCTTGTAAAACATGTTTGTATGAATTATAAACATAAGGTTTGCTCATGATGATGTTTGTCTTAATCCCGCTGTTTGTTTTTAAATGTGATTGTCCCGAGATATACTTCCGCATGTGTGTAAATAAAAAGAATAATGAACGGGACGTCATGTTAATGACCCCGAGGTGAGGGCATCACAGCCATTCTTCGCGGTCGTGCCGCGTAAGATGGCTGGTGGCAACGTTTGTGATTTCCGTCCAATTTTCGTCAAAAAAACTACATCGACAAATTATCAAAAGTTTTAGGATTAAATTTGGCCAATTTAAAATTCAGGATTGAATTGGCTGTCGGATAATGGGCATGAGACTTTTTGGACAATTTTCCCAGTTTTTTTTTTCCGAGACTTGTTTTGGTGAGAATTGAGATGAGTTCATCAAATAGTTTTGATCAGTGGATTCAATAGTAAGTGAGAAAAAATTTAGTCTTTAGAAATCACTGGTGAACAAGGAGTGATCAATTTCAGTGTGCGCCAGTTTTCGATCTAGAACTAGGAACTGACCATGCAACCATCAGTTCCAAAATAAAACCGGTTGGTTTTGAGCCACTAGTTCATGAATCGCCTGTTTTATGTTTTAGGTAAAAAAAAAATTTAACTTCTTATAGTAAGTTGCACCATTTCCTATAAAAATATTTGTTGGTCAAGTAGTCATATTGTTGTTTGTTCATGTTAAAAACTCTGGTTCAATTCCCCATGGGTGCTAAAGTATTTTTTTCTAAAAGATGCTTCAAAACCGATTTAATATTGGTTTAACTTAGGAACTAGATCATTTAAACTGGTTCTTGGATAAAACTGGTGGTTCCAACCTTGGAACCGGGAATTGAATTGGTCCGGGGCCGGTTTCAGGTTCATAAAACCGGATAACAAACCGGTTTTCCCAAAAAATCGGCCCTAAACCGGTTGGTCCAAGTTGATTCGCTCATGTTCAAGCTAAACGAGACCTGATTCTCATCCCTTGTGATGTGCTCTATATCCACCTTAATCAATCTCTCTGCGTAATTTGTCTATCATAATCCTACTAGATGTAAATTTGCGCATTACCTGACATGACTAAAAATCACAGTGCCATTATCTAGTTCGTTGCCTATCATAAGCATCAATACACATGTTCTTGCATATGTCTAATTGATTGCGTGCATCACACTAGGTAATGTTCTAATTCTTTGTTTATAAAAGTGAAACGGTGGTGAATAGTAAAAGGGTGATGTGGCTTATCCACAATTTTTTTTCATTTTTGTTTAGACCAGGCGAGTGTTTTTAATAGTTTTTGTCGTCTTTTCTTCTTTTTTTTTTGGTCGACCTTTCTTTTATTGTTACTATGGTGGTGAGTGATTTTTTAAAGATTATTTTTTTATATCCAATTGTTGAACAATATTGGAAATTCAACCCTTGATAATTTTTTATTTTTATTTTCAATCTCAAAACTATTCGACCAAAGAAAATCTCAAAACTATATTTAAAAATGAAACATGCTTTGTTTATTTTCTCTCCATTTTGGCTAAGAGCTAGTCAGTGAGTTTCTTTCATAATTTGGGAAAAGTTCAAATTAGGGCCTGAAATTACCCAATTTTTTTCAAATAAGGGATTGAAGTAGACTTTATATTAATAAAGGCCTGAAGTAACCTCATTTTTTCAAATAAAGGTCTGATTGTTTCAAATAAGATCCTAAAGTGGCTATGTTTATTTCAAATAATCACTTGACTTTCCAAATGGTACGGGCATTTTTTTTTTTTCAACTTTTTTGAATTTTTTTCCTTTTTTCCTTCTTTTCTTTTTTCTCTTTTTCCTTTTTTCTTTCTCTTTCTGGTTTTCTCTTTGTTCTTTGCTGGTGGCAAGCAATCAGCCACGTGCAAAACTCGGGAAGGGCTAGGCGAGGGTGGTGAGGGACGGCATGGGGTGGGCGATGAGACCTTTGCTAGGCAAGGCCAACCCTCACATGTGGCTATCGTGGATTGCCTTGCCCAAGGTGAGGGTCACCTCGCCGGTAGCTAGTGAGGCGACCCTCACCCAACCCTTCCCGAGCTTCGCCAGTGGCTAATCGACCACCAGTAAAGAGCAAAGAGAAAACCATAAAAGTAAAAAAGAAAAGAAAGGAAAAATAATTTAAAATGAAAATTGTCTTTGGACAAAAATACCCTTGACTGGTTGGAATATTTCACGGCCAGCGAGGTCAGGCTCTTATTTGAAATTACCATAGCCACTTTAAGCCCTTATTTGGAATTTTCCCTTATAATTTTTATCTCTTGTCTTGCTTTTTTCTAATATAAGACATGGTGAGTGACTGTCACATATCACTTTTTGTCTAGTTCTTGTACAACATTGGAGGTTATTCGCCAAAATCTTTGCAAAAACCCACATCAATTCACACGAGATTCTTCAATTTTCCAAGTAATTCAACTCGTCGGCGGCAAATTTCTCATGTAAATAGTATACGCCGTGCTCTTTATCGTCCTCCTGTCTTTTGTTGGGCAAGCATCAGGCCATGAGATTCTCGAACGTGGATAGAACTATGGGGAACAACAGAACCCACACTCGAAATGACGGATTAATTCGGATACAAAGAAATCGGATCGAGACTCCGATACCAAGTCAGGAGATCCCACTCTAGAAATTTAGGCTGTCAAAAAGGGAAACTACGCAAATGTTCAGCGCCCGGCAATTTCACAGTCAAGCTACGCAGGATATATTTCTAACATGCAAACTATGGAAGCGAAACACGAGATTCTTTGTTTCCTTAAAATTTCGAACGTCCATTGGCGACGAGTCTAATCAGATAGCTTCGTGCACGAACAAATGCGTCGCCATAAGCGTGGACATGTAAAGTCGCAACAAGAAAGAAAAGGGAGAGTGCGCGATGTGGATTCCTTGTGGATTGAACTCACAACAAGCACCCAATCACTAAGTGACAAATCACCAAAAGGGGAAAGATTAACAAAATCATGTCGGGATAAGAAAAGAATCAAATCTGCGAAAGCAATTTAAAAAAAAATCAAACGTAAGCGACCAATTGAATTCTAACCTTTAGAGAACAAAAGAGGAGGGGATGACTAAAGCTTGTGGCGGTTTGGTCGGCGCAGTTAATAAAACAAAGAATGGAGGGTGGGAGGTGGGCATCTTAACGTCGTTTCTTCATCTGACCAAAACCGACCCTTCAACTTCAAAACCAGTCTCTACTCATTGGATGTTTTGTGATACCTAAAAAATAACTTGTGTGGAGAGATTTTTTTTTTTTTATTAGTAATATCTTGAAGGACTGTAGTAGACTCGTTAAATGGGTAGGATCGGGTCGGATTTGGATCGGGTCATAAATGGTTCGACCCAATTTGACCCATTTAATTCATATATGACCCATTTATCACAAAGAAAAAATCTTAACCTCATACTTGATCCGATCCATACCCAACCCATTTTACTAAATCTAGGAAAGCTTATTTTTTTTAATTATTTTAAAAAATTGTGTTGCTAAAATATTTTCATGCGATACAAATCTTTTAGAAAAAATTGAGTATAAAATTTCTGAAAAATATTTTTAGGAAAATGATAGTATTTTCTGATAATTGGATGAAACATGGAAATGAACTAGAAAATATTTTCCTAAAAACATTTTTAGTATTTTCTGATAATTGGATGAAACTTGCAAATGAACTAGAAAATATTTTCCACCGTTTGGTATGAAAAATCATATTTTCCTCTATGCACTCATTTTAATAGTTTAATATTTTTATTTTTATTTTAAAAAAATCATATTTTAATTATTTTATTTTAATTATTTTCTTTTTCTTTTTCTTTTTCCTTTTCCTTTTTCTTTTTTTTTTTCTTTTTTCTTCTTCCCCCGCTGGTGGCCAGCCACGGCCATTGCCGTTGCTGTTGCCATTGCCGTGGCTAGCAATGGTGGGGAAAAGAGTCGGGCCATCGCTTGCACCGTCGATAGATATGAGGGTCTTCACGGGCGGGTCCTTCCCGTGGAGGGCGGCAGTGAAGTTCAAGAGCAGTGGGGCCGTGGAGTCCGAGACTTCGAACTTGTAAGTTGAATTGCTCGGTGAAAGGAAAGCGTAGAGGATGTGAGTGAAGAGCTTCGTCTCTATGGACGACAGAGGCAAAGAACTCAAGAGCCACGAAGGATAATAAGCGCCTTTAACCGCTGCCGACGGAGTCGAAGCTACGACAGCACCTTCCGCAGCTGCTATAGAGAAAAGAACTACGAAGAGCAAATTCAAGGAGCTGAAGTTCGCCATGCTTTGCCGGAAAAAGGTTCGAAATGGCTGAAGCATGTGTACATGTAAAAGGGATAGAGCCTATGTATCTATATATATGAATCAAATTTGTCTTAGGTATTATTCAGATCGGATTCTTGAATAGAAAATTACAAAAAAACATGTTTTTATGGATGATTTTTTCCATAACTAAAAATTTGGAAAAATGTTCTAGATGATAACGAATGAAGAAAAAAAAAATAGTGCCTTTTCATCGTTTGAAAATTTTTGGGTAAAAATTTTAAACCCATGGAAATTTACCCATGAAAAATTTTTTAAGTTAATAAACACTCGTGACTAAATAAACATTAATGACCCATTTAAGTCTATTTTAAAACTAAAGATAACTCATTTATAATTATTATATGGGTTCTTGACCCATTTACCACCTCTAGGCTGTAGCTACAACTCGTCGGTCTTGAATGTTTGAATTGTGTGGTGATGTGAGGAGCAGTTGTGACTCAAATCGAACATTTTATAGTGAGCGTAAAACTCTTATGATAACACTCAGAGGACATTGCTAGCACTAACCGGCCATCCTGTAATTTTTCTGAAAGAAAGGATTAGGTGCAAAATAGATTCAATTTAACCTTTTTGGAATCATAATCCATCATTTCAATCCTCAACTAAATTTTTCAATAAGTAATATATCAGAAGTTTTGTTTGTTCTTGAACCCCGACATCTAGTGCGCCCCATCTAACAATTGCATGCTTAGTGTTGGACATTTCCCGAATTTTCTCTTTATATCAACAACACTCGAAAATTGAAAAAAAAAAAATTCACCGGCTTAAATGGGCTTAATCAAATTGAGGGGGAGATGGAGGGACAATTTGAACGAAGGGACAGAGAGAGAGAGAGAGAGAGAGAGAGAGAGAGAGAGAGAGAGAGAGAGAGAGAGAGAGAGAGAGAGAGAGAGAGAGAGAGAATGTGAAAATTGAGAATTGTGGGAAATAATGATTAAAAAATGTTGAATAAGGAACATCTTAGGATTTTCGTTGCAAAATTAATTCGTGAAATTTTTCATGAATTTTGCAAACGAAAAATTCTCACACAAAAATAATTATCCGGAAATTGAAATTGCCCGGAAATTTCCGGTAAAAAAAATTTGTTGAAATTTCCCAAAAAATTTTCAAAAAAATTATTTATTTTACACAATGCGAAATAATTGTTCTCCCGGAAAATTGAAATTGTTGAAAATTATCGTTTCCCAACAAATTTTCCGAGCCAATATAAAAAATGCCAAAGCAAAGTGGTGGTTTTTTTTTGAATTGTTGGAAAATTACCCAGGAAACTTCCAACGAAATTGCACACATTAAAATAATCGTGCCCACGGAAAAATTGAAATTCGTTGGGAAAAAAAGTTAAAAATTTCCAACAAATTTTCCGGTTGGTGAATATAAAATGCCGAACAAGAACAAAAGTTTTTGAACCGTTGGAAATTTCGGTCTGAAAAAAATGTACACACTAAAATAATTTGCCGGAAAATTGAAATTCATTGGAAAACGACGATTTGAAAAAGAAGAAAAAAAAAAAAATGATGGTGAAATTTGTTCGTGCTTTTCCAACAAAAAAAATGTACACAATGCAATAATTGCTCGAAAATGAAATTCTTCCACGGAAAATCCAACGAATTTTGCCAACGATCCCTCAGGTTTCGAAATTTCTGTTCCAATTTTCCCTTTTGCTTGGAAAATTCGATTCGCAAATTTTGTCGTAAATTTTTTTTCATCGCAAATTTTCGTGGCAAAAATCTAGTTTTTTTGTAGTGTAGAAAATTCTTGGGACCGCAGATATGGATGATTTTTTCCATAAGTTGGGTGATATTGGAACCATGTTCTAGATGATAACGAATGAAGAAAAGGAAAGTAATAGCGCCTTTTCACTTGAGCTTTTTGGATAATCAATTTATGACCCATTTAATACCCATGTAAGGCTCATTAAGTTAATAAACAACCCATTAATGACCCATTTAAGTATATTTTTAGAACTAAACATAACTCATTTATAATTATTATATGGGTTCTTGACCCATTTACCACCTCTAGGCTGTAGCTATGACTCGTCGGTCTTGGATGTTTGAATTGTGTGGTGATGTGAGGAGCAGCTGTGACTCAAACCGAACATTTTATAGTGAGCGTAAAACCCTTATGATAACACTCAGAGGACATTGCTAGCACTAACTAGCCAATCCTGTAATTTTTCTGAAAGAAAGGATTAGGGGCAAAATAGATTCAATTTAACCTTTTTTGGAATCATAATCCATCATTTCAATCCTCAACTAAATTTTTCAATAAGTAATATATCAGAAGTTTTGTTTGTTCTTGAACCCCGACATCTAGTGCGCCCCATCTAACAATTGCATGCTTAGTGTTGGGAATTTCCCGAATTTTCTCTTTATATCAACAACATTTAGAAAATTGAAAAAAAAAAATTCACCGGCTTAAATGGAGCTTAATCCTCAAATTGTTTACAATCGTGTACGATCTAATAACAAGAGCACATACCGTGCAAGTTGTGATCGAACAATGCTATCCTTGTCATCTCGAACGAGCACCTTTCTTATCGCGGCGCGTGTATTGATCATCATTGAATGCGAGATGAAATGATTACCGAAATTGATAAATAGTACATCTTGAAAGCAATAAGCGAAGTGCTTTCGAAAACTTTCATGCTCTTTTAAGAAATCGATCTCCCTCGTGACCAAGCGTCGATTCAAACTCACGTGCCCGTAAGTCTCCGGTAAAACATAAATATTTTTCATAATTTCCCAAACCGATGATCAAAATTTATTTATTTTTCTCGAATGCGAAAGTGCCACCAATCTCTGTTCTCCCACCCAACCTCGGCCACTATGCATCCTCGTTTCCCACAAGAGTCGCGAGCCACTGGTCACCACTGCCAAAGGGGGCGGTGGTGGACTTGCGGATGACGTCGAATTTACCGTCTTACCCAGGACGGGCTGCTGGCGTCACCGAGCACGAGGCCCCGCCCCTCGTGCCCACGGAAGTAATTTCGCCCCAGTCGTTGGGAGGCGAAAGTGGGGGGCGCCTTCGGTTCGGTGGTCCGGTTGTTGGGTCCCCCCGGGGTGGGCATCATCGTTACAAAAGCACGGGAACCTCGGAATTTCGGTCTGAAACTTTTCGAGATTCTTGAGGTCTGTCTGCCTTTTGTCTCTCTCCCCTTCGCGTGTTGCTCCGACGACGAGAAGAAGAAGAAGAAGAAGAAGAGATGATGGTGGAGCTGTTCGTGCTGGGTTGCACGGGGTTCGTGGTGTTCCTCCACGGGGCCAACTTCTTCTTCCACGTCCTCTCCCACCACTTGGCCATTCGATCCCTCAGGTTTCGCTGCTTCTGTTCCTGGTTCTTGATCCCGCTTTGCTTGTCCGATTCGATTCGATTCGTTTGTCGTCCGATTCTTTAACTTTTAGCTTGAGTTAGGGGGGGAAGATAGAGAAAGGGGGTTTGCCCTCGATTTCTGTAATTTCCCTGGGAATTATCTTTAGTTCTTTATGAATTTCCTCTGGTTTCTTTGGTTCTTTTGGCTGCAGCTTCCTGGGTTTTGTTGGCTGGTAGGAGCCGATTAGAAGGAAGATGGAGAGATCAGGCATTGAGGCGGAGTCCGTTTGACAGCATGCAGAGGTGGAACTTGGCCTCTGCTCTGACCATTTTGTAGATAACCTCATTTTGATTCATCTCGAAGGGATTATGTAGCTCGTAAATAACTCTCCAATGAGGGATTAAAGCCATTTTGTATGACACGGATGTGGCGAGACGATCGCCCGAAATTGTAATCCTTCAGTTGTTCATTTTGGTGACTCTCTCTCTCTCTCTCTCTCTCTCTCTCTCTCTCTCTCTCTCTCTCTCTCTCTCTCTCTCTCTCTCTCTGTACTCCTCTTTGCAAAGAGATCAGATAGATGATTGAGAGAGTTCATTCTAGTTTGGAATGATAGACTAAATTCTGTTTTAGGGTAAGTGAAGGTTCATGAATTTGAGTCACAAACCTTGTTATCGCTCTAATGGCGAGCAAGTGTGACCGTCAGGAACGCATGAGTTAAGGCGGATGCAAGGTCGATCCTGCGCCAACTCAAGAACGAAGGGTTGTTGATGGTTCTGGGAATTTTTCGAAAGGGTTGTTGATCTTCATGTTCTTGAACTGATGCAAACTAAATTCTGTGAATGTTTTTTCTTCTTCTTCGATTGCCGCTCATCACCAACGCAAGTTCGCGGCCTTTTGGCCTGAAATTGCAGAACACTGCTTCAAGTCCCTTTGATCATGACTTGACAATGACTCCTCCTCAATCATATCAAAGTCAACATTGTCCCCAGCATGCATTGCCAGTAGCTAAAGCAGCTACATAGTAGCAATTATACCCTCTGGTGATTGTGATGGAGTTCTGTATGTCCAAGGACAGAGAATGAGATGATCTTGTCCTGATATTTTGAAGATTTTCTTGTTTTTTTTCAGCTTGATTTGAAGATTCGGAGTGCACTCAATGTTAAGGCGTTAATTCATTCTCATTGATGTTTTGAAGATCTGGGGTTTACTCAATATGAAGCAAATATCATAAATAAATATAATTACATGCAAAACAATTGATGATCCTGATGGTTAAAACCTTACATCCGGTAAAAACAAAGTCCAACATTTGGTATTATTCTTATCACTTTATAGTGGCCAAGAACAAAGTGAGTTAAATAACATGTGGATACCCATTTGACAAAGCACTTTGCTCTATTAACAAATAAAAGAGATTAAGATATTGATAAAAATATTTCATGACGAGATGGTCCCTATACAGTAATCATATGTCTTAAGATTATCTAAACAAGATGATAACTACGTGCAAATGAAAATTAACAAATTAATAATAAATTAATTCGGTCAACCACAAAGAGTTCATTGAAGAAAATAATTGTTTTAAAAGACCTCATAACATGATAGTGTGTATTTAATAATTATATGATAGTGGACGATAATAATAAAAAAAAATTACATAACATGATAGCTCCTACTTAGGAAAGAATTGAATAATATATAACTACATAATATCACAAAATATTTTCACAAATAATTACGCTCATTAAAAAAACTCACGCCATTTCACGAGCAAATGGTGAACATTGTAAAGCGCTCAACATAATGCCCATCAACAGTCAGTATTTCCAATAGAGTCCACCAACTGTTGATACATTCTTTGTTTATATTTTCTATTATTCCTTGTGTAACTAATATTACTATTTTAAAGCATATATTACAATGTATAGTCTGCATCGTACTTTAAGATATTTCTTATTGAAATGTTATTGTAACTCCTACACAATATCTCATACTCCTTATTTTATTATCAATAAATTCTCACGGAGGCGATAAAGTATGGAGCCGCCAATATTTCACTATTGTGACATGAATGTCTATATATGAAATATCAAGTATTGTAACATAAACAAGCAATAAAATAACCAATAATCATGAAAAAAAACCAAATTAAAATTAAAAAAGTAGGAAAATGATTAACTTGCAGCGTCAATACATGCAAAATATATCAACTACCAACTATTGGTAAGAAAATTTGCACAAGAAAAGGAAGAAACGTGCGAATATTCTTATTCTAAAGATAAATCAAGGGAATTCTAGATATATATGTGTTCTTAGAGATTGCATATTTTCCGAAGATATCCGATAATCCTTTTTGTGATACATTGTCATCGATGACAAGAAATTATCAATTCTTGCCAAAAAAAAGATAGCATAGGCATCAAAGGAACAATTCGGTAAAAAATGAAACTAAAATATATGAAATTGAGAAGATGGTGTCAAAAAATTCACATCTAATCCTCTAGAAAAAGGGAGAAGCAAACGGAACAAAGATGAAATTTGTTCTGGCCAGCAAATTGTTCCACACAAATGACATTGTTAACAGTTTTTTTTATGCTACCAAAAAAAAGCGCACCCAATATGTAATGTCCAAATGGGAAAAAAGGAGGGCAAAAGAATAGAGTGTGTAATTTAACTTAACTTGTAATATATATGTAAATTGTCGTAAGATGGGGAAATTTTAATATTAATTCAGAATTTATGAGAATTTTCTACAGGATATGAATCAAATCCATTTAAATTATCGTTTTGTTTATTGGTTCGGCTCGGCTCGACTCGATTTAATTATGTCTGGAGAATGATTGGTAAGCTTTTCTACAAGATTTATTTGCTGGGAAACTTGTGCGATAATGCAATCATTCTTGGCCTTTATCTTTTGGTCCACATCTTGGCGTGGTTGGCGAGACATCCGTACGGGTAAACCAGCAAGTTACCAAATTATTGCACAGAACAACTTTCTCAATGTTGACAGCCGAAGCCTTGGATTTTTTTGACATGATGATCATGGTGCGCCACTTTTAGATGTGCTTCCGCAAATACCGTAAATAAATATAGTTACATGCATAATAATTGATGATCCTTATGGTTAAAACCTTAGATCCGGTAAAAACAAAGTCCAACAGTTGGCATTATTCTTATCACTTTATAGTGGCTAAGAACAAAGTTAAAAAACGTGTGGATACTCAGTTGACAAAGCACTTTGGTATATTAACAAATAAAAGATACAAAAAATATTGATAAAATATTTCATGACATGATAGTCCCTATATAGTAATCAAATGTTTTAAGATTATCTAGATAAGATGATAACTACGTGCAAATGAAAATTAGCAAATTAATAATAAATTAATTCGGTCAACACAAAGAATTCATTGAAGAAAATAATTATTTTAAAAGAGCTCTATAGTCTCTATTTAATAATTATCTGATGGTGGAGGATAATTGAAAAAATTACATACCTTCTAATTGTGAAAGAGTTGCATAATATATAGATATATAATATCATAAAATACTTTCACAAACAAGTGATGACGATCATTAAAAGACTATACATGACATAATAACCATACTTGATGAATGGGAAAATGACACAAACAGTCCCTGAATTTTGGCTCAATGTGCAATGTGGTTTCCGAACTTTTAATTTGTCTAATATTATCATTGAACTTTAACTCAATATATAATGTGGTCCATGCACTTTTAATTTATTTTAATAATATCTCTGAATTTATGTTACATGTTCAATTTAAACCCTGAACTATATGAAAATATTTAATATAGTCCTTTCAATAATGCAAGCTCAAGAACTATATTGAACATGTACAAAAAGTCTAGGAATCACACTGAACAAATTAAAAGTTCAAGGACCATATTGAACATTAGGCTAAATTCATGGATTACATTGAACAAATTAAAAGTTCAGAGATTATATTGTATATTAGGCCAAAGTTCAGAGACTACTCATGTCATTGTCCCTTAATGAATAAATAATATTAGAGGATTATTATAAACGTACCTTTCATTTATACAAATATAAAGATCGAGGCAAAAAATCATGCATCATTTCACCAACAAACGGTGAAAATGGGTGTGTGTTCAGATTCTTTGAAGGAAAGGTAAGAAATTTATGATGAACATTGTAAAGCGATCAACATAATGCCACCAACACATTAAAAATTTTTCCAATAATCTATTGGCAACCGTTGATATATTTTTTAATATTTTCAATTGTTTTTGTTTAACTAATATTACTATTCCATAAGGTATTTTAACAACAACAAAAAATTCAAAGTATACTCTATATCACATTTTAAGACATATTTATTGAAATGTTATCTTAACTTCTACACATTGTCTCGTACTCTTTTTAATTTAATATCAATTAATTCTCACAAAGACGATAAAGTATGGAGCCCCATATTTCACTATGGTGGCATGAATGTCTACATAACATGTGAAATACTGTAACATGAATAAGAAAATATATTGACCAAAAATTAGGATACAACCAAATTAGAATTAAAAAAAAATTGGAGAACTGGTTTACTTGAGGCATCAATACATGCAAAATATATCAACTACCAACTGTTGGTAACAAAACTTTCACAAGAAAAGGAAGAAATGTATCAATATTCTTATTCTGAAGATAAATCAAGGGAATTCTAGATATATATGCATTCTTGGAGATTGCATATTTTCTGAAGATATCTAATAATTCTTTTTGTGATACATTGTCATGGATGACTAGAAATCATCAATTCTTGCCAAAACAAAAGATAGGCATAGGCATCAAAGGAACAATTCGGTAAAAAATGAACTAAAATATATGAAATTGAGAAGATGATGTCAAAAAGTTCACATATGGGAGTTTAATAATGTTTACGGGATTCGAACCCAAACGGAACAAAGATGTATAAGTCCTCTGTACCTCTAGTTCCAATAAGGATTGTAAGAGTTTTGGCGTATTGCTAAACTACAAAGATTTGCTCTTCCAAAAGTTAGATTTATGTTTTTTCAACCCGTTTTGGTTGTCTCTATACGGCTATGGTGTAGAGGAAGCCAAACTTAGACATGCACCGCCAACCGATAATGTCGTAGTCATTAGAGAAGGAATTTCTGACGTGTGCTCATTACTATTGATAATACAAGTTTCTGTGATCAATCGCCAATTCTTTTACTTACCAGATTTGTTTTATGGACCGGTGCTATGCTGATCCTCCTTGATTTATGAATTTTGCTTTGTTTTGTTGTATCAGGGCTTTGCATTGTTTCAATTTGCTTTGCCAAGAAAGTTTATGTGCTTCTCATTTATCATTTTGAGTAATGAATACAATTTTCTTTCAACAAAAAAAATAGAGCAGAAAATAGAAACCATTTTACTCTAAAAAATTTTTGGTCGACATCTTGGTGTGGTTGGTGAGACATCCGTACGGGTAAACTAGCAAGTTACCAAATTATTGCACAGAACAACTTTCTCAATGTTGACAGCAAAAGCCTTGGATTTTTGACACGATGATCATGGTGCGCCACTTTTAGATGTGCTTCCGCAAATACCGTAAATAAATGTAGTTACATGCATAATAATTGATGATCCTTATGGTTAAAACCTTACATCCGGTAAAACACAAAGTCCAACATTTGGCATTATTCTTATCACTTTATAGTGGCTAAGAACAAAGCACTTTGGTCTATTAACAAATAAAAGATACTAAAAATATTGATAAAAATATTTTATGACATGATAGTCCCTATATAGTAATCAAATGTTTTAAGATTATCTAAATAAGATGATAACTACGTGCAAATGAAAATTAGCAAATTGATAATAAATTAATTCGGTCAACACAAAGAATTCATTGAAGAAAATAATTATTTTAAAAGAGCTCGATAGTGTATATTTAATAATTATATGATGGCGGAGGATAATTGAAAAAGCTACATGCCTTCTAATTGTGAAAAGAGTTGCATAATATATAGATACATAATATCGTAAAATACTTTCACAAACAAGTGATGACGATCATTAAAAGACTATACATGACATAATAACCATATTTGATGAATGGGAAAATAGCGCAAACAGTCCTTGAATTTTGGCCTAATGTGCAATGTAATCTCGAACTTTTAATTTGTTTAATATCATCCCCGAACTTTAACTCAATATACAATGTGGTTCATGCACTTTTAATTTATTTTAATGCCATCTCTGAATTTATGTTACATGTTCAATTTAAACCCTGAATTATATAAAAATATTCAATATAGTCATTTCATTAATTCAAGTTCAAGGACTACATTAAACATGTACCAAAAGTTCGGGGATCACATTGAATAAATTAAAAGTTCAAAGATCACATTAAACATTAGGCTAAAATTCATAGACTACATTGAACAAATTAAAAGTTCAGATATCACATTGCACATTAGGCCAAAGTTCAAGGACTACTTATGTCATTATCCCTTGATGAATAAATAATATTAGAGGATTATTATAAATTTACATTTCATTTATACAAATATAAAGATCGAGACAAAAATCGTGCATCATTTCACCAACAAACGGTGAAAATGGGTATGTGTTCGGATTCTTTGAAGGAAAGGTAAGAAAATTTTGATGAACATTGTAAAGCGATCAACATAATGCTGCCAACACACTAAAAATTTTTCCAATAATCTATTGGCAACTGTTGATACATTTTTAATATTTTCAATTGTTTTTTTGTTTAACTAATATTGCTATTCCATAAGGTATTAATTTTAACAACAACAAAAAGTTCAAAGTATAGTCTATATCGCACTTTAAGACATAATTATTGAAATGTTATCTTAACTTCTACACATTGTCTCGTACTCTTTTTATTTAATATCAATTAATTCTCACAAAGACGATAAAGTATGGAACCCCCATATTTCACTATGGTGGCATGAATGTCTACATAAAATGTGAAATACTGTAACATGAATAAAAAAATATATTGACCAAAAATCATGATACAACCAAATTAAAATAAAAAAAATTTGGATAACTGGTTTACCTGAGGCATCAATATATGCAAAATATATCAACTACCAACTGTTGGTAACAAAATATTCACAAGAAAAGGAAGAAATGTGTGAATATTCTTATTTTGAAGATAAATCAAGGGAATTCTAGATATATATGCATTCTTGGAGATTGCATATTTTCTGAAGATATCTAATAATTCTTTTTGTGATACATTGTCATGGATGACTAGAAATCATCAATTCTTGCCAAAACAAAAGATAGGCATAGGCATCAAAGGAACAATTCGGTAAAAAATGAACTAAAATATATGAAATTGAGAAGATGATGTCAAAAAGTTCACATATGGGAGTTTAATAATGTTTACGGGGATTCGATACCCCGTGCTCTGTCCGTGTATAAGTCCTCTGTACCTCTAGTTCCAATAAGGATTGTAAGAGTTTTGGCGTATTGCTAAACTACAAAGATTTGCTCTTCCAAAAGTTAGATTTATGTTTTTTCAACCCGTTTTGGTTGTCTCTATACGGCTATGGTGTAGAGGAAGCCAAACTTAGACATGCACCGCCAACCGATAATGTCGTAGTCATTAGAGAAGGAATTTCTGACGTGTGCTCATTACTATTGATAATACAAGTTTCAGTGATCAATCGCCAATTCTTTTACTTACCAGATTTGTTTTTATGGACCGGTGCTATGCTGATCCTCCTTGATTTATGAATTTTGCTTTGTTTTGTTGTATCAGGGCTTTGCATTGTTTCGATTTGCTTTGCCACGAAAGTTTATGTACTTCTCATTTATCATTTTGAGTAATGAATACAATTTTCTTTCAACAAAAAAAATAGAGCAGAAAATAGAAACCATTTTACTCTAAAAAAAATTTTACCCAAATAGCTTGCTTGCCTTTTTCATATAAAGTCGACGGAACAAAGATGAAATTTGTTCCGGCCAGCAAAGTATTCCCTACAAATGGCATTGTTAACAGTTTTTTTTTTGGTCGAATAATAATTTTCTTTATGCCAGCAAAAAAAGCGCATACAATATGTCATATTCAAATGGAAAAAAAAAAAGAGCAAAACAATGGAGTGTAACTTAACTTATTTTGTAATATATATATAAATTGTTGTAAGATGGGGAATTTTAATATTAATTCAGAATGTACGACAAGTTTCTCCAGGATATGAATCGATTTCCATTTAATTTGTCGTTTTGTTTATCGGCTCGATTCGATTTAATTATGTATGGAGAATGATCGGTTTGCTTTTCTCCAAGATTTTCATGCTGGGAAACTTGTGCTGTAATGCATCATTCTTCGCATTTATTCTTTGGTCCACATTTTTGGTGTGGTGGGCGAGACGTCCGTACCGGTTGACTAGCAACTTACCAAATTATTGCATGGGACGACTCTGTCAGTGTTGCTAGTGACAAGCCTTGGATTTTTGACACGATGATCATGGTGCACCACTTTTAGATATGCTTCCATGACTCTCTGGATTGTAAGACTGACGTTGATTTGAGATTTCCAAATTCCAATTGATTGAACTCAGTTTCCCCTTTCGAAGGGAAATCATTGTTAAATTTAATTTATCTATGGCGTGATAGACAGAATTAATTATAATGTAAAAATTATAAAGAAAACTTGTGTTTAATTGTGCTTGATGCGGGTAGCACAAGCGTTTAATATGTGATTGGTATGATCTAGTAGATGTCCATAAGTATGCAATTCACACTGGGCAAGTTTTGTACTATGAAAGTAAAATAAGGAAGTAAGTCTCGCTACATTTTCATTAAATGATGATATGGTATGATGATCCATATTTCTATTAATTATTTAAGCTGCAAGATCATGACATCGCACCTTAAAAAATTTCTTTAACAAACCCTGCTCTCTCTGTGTACAAAATGGTGAACAACAAAACGATAGGGCTAATTACATCACGAGCCACTTGTCGGATGTAATCAAGCCATTAGTTATCACTGATGAAAATGATGCTCTGTCAAAGCCAGCATCTTCTGACCAACCACCAATGTTACAAACAAATCCAAAGGTAACAAGTAGACCAGTTAAATGAGTAGGTCAAATCAGGTTGAGTTTGGATTAGGTCACAAATGATCCGATCCATATTAACCTGTTGACCCGCTTTTACAACATATTTATGAATAATGCAATTTTCTTGACCCATACTTGAGCGAACCATGCTCAACTCATACAAAGCCGACTCGTATTGTTAAAAGCACTTCCATATTTAACTAAATCTAAAAAAACTCATACCTAAACTAATATGAGAAGGCGCGATTGAATGAAGGCGAGAAAAATAAGTTAAGTTTAAATAAATTGTAAATCCATAAAATCTATTTACGACCCATTTATGACCCATTTAATACTCATATTATACATATACCTATTTATGATCCATTTATTAAATATAACAAACTCATTTATAACCCATTTACTAATATATGGGTTAAGAAATGGGTTTATGACCCATTTTGACAGGTCTAGTGACAACTCCCTCTCTATTGATGGATGCTAATAATGTTTGTTAGAGTAGTCAACCCCTAAAAAGAGTTATGCAAAGGCCTAAATCTTCTAATCAAAGCCGAGGAATGTGGGTGCCTCGCTAGACTTTTCCCAGAGAGGAGGGAAAATGTGGCATAGTCTAAGTCTAGGACTCAGACTTAACTTGGGCTCTTGAAACCCCGTATCATATCGCGATTGGTAGTTTAAGTTTTTAACTTTCAGTAAATAATTTTTAACCATGAGTCGCCACTAATTAATTTGAGAGGAATCAATTAAAAATATAAATAAGGTGACGGGAGAATCACCCCATTCTTATGAACCATATATTAAATAAGTTCGGGAACTTAGTTCGCTAGTTAAGTAACTAGTGCCCTTTTGTACCTTCATCCTATTCATTTCAGAAAATATTTATCAAACATTTGAATTTGATTTTAAGACTTATCTCCTAACATGTGAGATTACCAAACGAATATACAATCATTAAAGATTAAGCTGTCAAACTAGATATGCAGCCTAGGTTCTAACCCTAAGTAAGGCGACAACATTCAACACATGACAATTTATGCAATTATATATTAATTAGAAAAACATGCATAATGATAATACAATAGCAGTAAAAATAGAATGCAAAATCCCACCATATATCCTTATAAGCTTATCCGATTTAAACATGATTATTAATCAAATAATTCACATAATTTAAAAACATGATTATTAATCAAATAATTCACATAATTTAAAAAAATTATTCGAAAATACTAATTCCTAAACTATTTCATAATTTTAAAAGAAATAAAAACGATTTCTTTTATTTTCTAAATTTTTTTTAAATATTTTTTTAAAAATTAATATTAAATTATAATAATAATGTAATAATATAATATATTACAAACGGATCCGGGTCGGATCTCCACATCCGACCGAGTTCGTCGATCCATAGCCGGATCGGGCCCGGTCTGGCTCACAAAAAGGTCCCAAACCCTAAAAAAAATGAACTAAGCCCGGCCCAAATCCTATTTTCTAATCCAGCCCAGCCCATTAGACAAAGAAAAAGCGATTTTTTAGGAAACCGGGTCGGGTTCATCGCCCAAACCAGATTCGACCCAGATTTCCCTAGCCACCGACCCGACTCCTCTTCCTCCTCACCCGCGACACTCTGCCTTCGCGCCCTCGCCCTAGCGCTCGCGGCGTTTAACCTGCCGCGGCCACACGCCGATGCTCGACACCCAAGCCACCGTTGCCTCGCCGCTGTGAACCGAACCCGGCGCCGCTCCTCCTCCCGTGTTGCCGCCGGCTCGACGACTGCCAATGCCGGGCCCGACGACTCTACTCCTTAGCCAACCCGACCAAACCCCTAGCAACGCTCTGGCCTTAGCTGCTCGGTGTCGCTTTGGCCTGAGTCTGGCCAGCGACGGACTCGATTCCGACCAGACCCCACGCCTGGCCCCTCTCCGAATAAGCTCACGCTCCGCGACCCAGCTCCTGCGACGTTCTGGCTTTCTGCAGACCCGACTTTGGCCTCTGTTCTGCGCTTTGTCGGAAACGGCCGAGACTCTTGCTCCGGCGTCACCTTGACCGTTGTTCAGCCACGCCTGGAGGAGCAGCTAGCCATGGCTGACCACCACGGTCACCGCTGATGCCCCGCCTTCATATCTAAATCAAGCATTTTATCAAACACCCAGTGGGCGCCGATAGGACAAGCAAGACATGGACAATTGGGGCTCAAATCGATGCCGACACATAACACGGACATAGCAAAGACACGCCAAGGTGACTGAGGAAGGCCCGCAGGCGCTCGAAACCTAGTGCAAGCGAGCTTCGGCGAGTCTCAGGCCCGTTCAGCCGAGACAAGGAAAAACAGGGCAGTGACAGGGGACTCGCGGGGACGGCTTGGAGGCGAGGTCCGGTGGCTGTTGGTCACGACGCAAGCACAGTGATTGCCGGAGGAGCTCCCTTTCTCTCCATCTCACTCAGTTCATCTCTGTTCTCGTTCTCTCTCGACTCATCTCTCCTGACTCTCTGTCTCCTCTCTCTCAGTTTCGCCCCCGGAAACCGAACTCTTCCCCTCTTTTTTTTAAGGCAGCCGGCGATCTATTCTGCTACGGCCGTCCCTACGCCTGCTCTGCCGCCTGCTCTGCTCCGCTCTCCACTCCTGGCCGCGCAAAATCGCTTGGTTGCGCGCCGGCCGCCTCTGCGCTTGGCTGTCCATCGTCCACGCTTCCATCAATGGCGTGGGGAAGAAGGAAAGGGAAGGAAGCGAGGGGAAGGAGGCCGGGCCAGGAAAAGGAAAAAGGGGAAGGGCTGGGCCTTCCTCGGTCCGGTCTCCCGGTTTTTTTTATAATAATTTTTAAATTTGATTTCCCTTTTTTTTATTAATTAAATATGCACATATTGTCTATATGCTATGTAATTTTATGAAAATATTTTTGTTTTAAGAATTAAGGACATTAACTCCTCAATTTTGTGTAATTTATTTGGGTAATTTAAAATTGGTGTCAACACAGAATAATAAAAATAACCAACTTATCGATAGCAAGCAATCGACACAAAATGTATAGCTTCTTTGGGTCATTATGTCTATTGCCGCTAATTTAGGATTTTATAGCTTCTTATGGATAATGTTACCGGATAGTAGGATATCGTGTAACTTCTTGTAATCGCTAATAAGCTTAGAAAGTTATTTTTTATTCAAATTTAGTAATTATTGTATGTAAACTATCTATAGAGGGTTATAAATACCCCAAGTGACTCATTGTAAAAAGACCTCAAATCAATCAAAAGTTCAACGTTATTCTACAAATTTATCTTTTATCTTTACTTTCCCATAGGGAAAAGTATCAAAAAAAGCCATAAATCTATGACATTGGTACCAATTCAATCCTAAATATTTCAATTAGGCCAATTTAATCTTAGCACTTTCACATCGATATTAGTTGAGTCCATCCAACCAATTTAGGTAAGAAATTGCTAACATTAAACATGGTACGCGGCGGTCTTGGACGTGGACTTTTTTTTTTAAATTCTAATCATCACGGAGGTTGGCAATTGGCGAAGGAAATAAGGAAAAAGAAAAAAAGAGAAACGAAAGAAAATATGAAAAAAAAAAAAGGAAAAGAGAAGAAAAAGAAAATAAAAATTAATAAAAAATTGAAAGGCTTTTTAAAAATTATATAAAAAAATGTCTACATCGATTAATCGGTGTGCTACATAAAACGGTCGGTGTCCACGATGTGCTACATAATTTTTAAGGTTGGCATCCATGTTAGCAATTTTTAGGCGGGCTCGATTGGTACCAATGTAAAAGATTTAGAAAAACATTAATATAATTGAAAGATTTATGATTGAATTAATATCAATGCAATATGTTTGATTTTTTTTTTGTACTTTTTTCGGCAATGACTATTCCTCGATTGCACTTGAAAATTCCTTATCATTTACTTTCTTGTTGAAAATTATTCAAGGACCTTTCACAACTTTTGGTCGATTCATATCAACATGTCCATATTTTTTAAGGATATTTCATCTTTTCTACAAAACAAATACAATTGTGCAAGAATGTTCTTATTCAATTGAAATGCCCCCATGGCATTAAACTTTTATTTGGACAAACATGGTGTCGACATGAATCAATATCTACTGAACTGTCTTGGCTACTATTGAACAACTATGACGCTGGAGAGAATGTAGTGAAGTAGAAGGTAACATAAGTGAGAACTTAAATGAATAGGTCATTCGTCACTCATAAATAATTGACCTAAGAGATAAAAGCAATAATTGCCACCCATGAGAATCCACCTAAGGAATAAGAGCAAAACAAGAAATCCTTCGTGTTCTCAAGCTAAAAACTCAATTAAGTTTTGAATCAAATAGGTCTTTTCTTTTATTCATCATAGCATGATTATATAGATGAGCATGGAACAACCCTCCAAGCATGAGTAATTATCAAGGCTCTTTGGAAATACAAAAGACTCATAGGAAATATAAAACTATCTTTACTAGAAACCAACTAAAATTAAAAAGGACTATAGAAACTTGAATAACATTTACTAAATCTTGAAAATATGATAAATAAATTAAGTCAATTGAGGGTCTCCGTGGTTTACTTGTTCCAAAGATTGAATTAATGACCTTCATGCTTTCAAGGAACAGAACAACCTTCGACACGATGTGATCAATGAGTATACTTGGAATCGACAATTGGCTTGCAAATCGGTAGCTCTTTTGCATAATTAGCATCTTCAAGGAATGCTTGGCATCATACGCTTCTACTGTGTGTAAACTTGTCCATGAGTTTACTTGATCTTTTTGCCGTCGTGATATGGAGAAAGATCCATAACATTGAATGTTGTTGAAACATCATACTCACCATAGAGTTCAATCTTGTAGGCATTGTCACCAATCTTTGCAACACCTTGAATGGTCCATCAGCCCTAGGCTTCAGCTTCCCGTGTCACCCCAAAAAAAGTATTTCCTTTCTAAATTGTGGCCAAATCAAATCTTCTTCCTTCAAATCTGTAAGCTTTCGATGCTTGTTTGCTCTTGCTTGATACTTTGCATTGTGCTTCATAATCGTTTCCTGAATCTACTCATGAAGCTTCTTTAGATAGTTGACATGTTCCTCAGCATTCCCGCTATAATGTTGAGAGATGGGAAGTGGAGCTAAGTCCAATGGACTAAATAGGTTTTGCCATACACAATCTCAAAAGGACTCTTTCCAATTGTTTGGCATAAAGACCAATTGTAAGCAACTTTAGCTTGACCAAAGTAAGGTCCATTGATGTAGGTTTGCCCATCGATTTGAGGATGATGAGAAGAGCTAAATTGAAGTGTTGTGCCTAACTTCTTCCAAAGTGTTTGCCAAAAATAATTGATAAATTTTGAATCCCAATCAAATGTCATCGTCTTGAATTACCATTTAGCTTCACAATCTCTTGAAAGTAAAGATTGGCCACATGAGTAGAATCTAAAGTCTTGTTGCATGGTATAAAATGCGCCATTTTAGAGAACCGATTAATGACCACCATAATTGAGTCTTTACCCCTTTTGTGTTCAAGGTAAACCACCCACGAAATCTAGGCTCACATTTTCCCAATGGGCTATTGGTACCAGTAATGGAGTGTACAAACAGTGTTTTGAGAACGGCTTTTGACAATGTTACAAGTTTGGCACCGCTCCACATGTCTTATAACATCTTTTTCCATTTGAGGCCAATAAAATTTTTCTTTGACAAGATAAAGTGTCTTGTCTCTTCCCAAATGACCGGCTAAACAAGAATGTCATCAAAATAAACAACAACGAAGCTACCAATATACGGGTTTGAAGATATGATTCATAAGGCGCATAAATGTACTAGGAGCATTAAAGAGACCAAAAGGCATGACCATCTATTCATAGAGGCCATCTCTTGTTTAGAAGGCGGTTTTCACTCATCTCCGACTCTCATTCAAATTTGATGATATCCACTTCAAAGATCAATATTGGAAAAGATAGTAGCGCCATGGAGCTGATTGGAAAGATCATTAAGTCGAGGAATGGGAAAAAGGTATTTGATGATAATCTTGTTCGTTGCTCTACTATCAATACACATATGCCAAGATCCATCTCTTTTTGGCACAAGAAGAGCAGGGCTAGGACATGGACTCATGCTTTCGCTTACCATTCATTTAGCTAGGAGTTCATCCACTTGTCGTTGAACCTCTTCATGTTCTTTAGGAGTCATCCAATAGGTTGCTTTGTTTGGAATTACGACTCCTAAAACAAAATCAATGCAATGTTGAATGTCTCGCATTGGTGGAAGACTGGGTGGAATCTCTTTCAGAACAACATCCTTAAATTTTTGGTGAAGAGGTGCTACTTGAGAAGGCACAATATAATGTTCTTCATTCTCTTCTAACACCACATGAGCGTATGCCTCCAAGGATTCTTCTAAAACCTTATCAACTTTAGATTTAAAGAGTAAATTGGTTTAAGAGTGCTGTCTCTTTTGGAAGGACCCAAAGTGATTTTGACTTGATCCTTCTTGAAAGCGTAAGTGTTCTTGAACCCATCATGCTTAGTTTTTCTATCAAATTGCCAAAGCATCCCAAGAAGCAAATGACAAACATCCATGGGAACAATATCGCACCATAATTCATAATTGTATTTTTTTTTTCCAATAGGAGAATTGAATAAGACAACATTTATCAACCTGTACCTCATTCTCTTTACGAAGCCAACAAAGGTTGTAAGGCTGTGGATGTTTATCCGTTTTGAGGTGCAATTTATCCATCATTGTTGTAATCATTACGTTCTTGCAACTTCCTTCATCGATCATAACATCACACACTTTCCCATGAGAAGTGCATCTGATGTGAAAAATATTGTTGCGAAGCCATGTACCACTTTCACTATGAGTAGCATTAAAGACCCCACGAAGGATTAGAGACTCTCTTTAGTCTCCATAGATAACTTCATCTCCCTCCTCCGATCCTTCATCGAAACTAGGAAAGTCTTTATGATTGTCCTCTTCAAGCTCTTCCTCTACGAGAGAAACAACATTACAATATAGACAATCAGAGGCAATATGTCCAAACCCTTAGCACTTGAAACACCTGACAGAGTTAACGCGCTTTAACTTAATGCTTCTTCATTCTTAGGAGTGGATTTTAAAGTAGCTATTTTAGTCTTAGAAGAAATACTCCCGCCTTTGGAATAGCCCTCTTTGTTTTAATATCAAGAGCTACTACCACGAGCTTCTTTAAGTTGTCGTTCTACCTCTAAAGCAAGTTGACAGACTTCATTATAAGTCCAGTAAGGTTGAAGTTGGACAAGATTATCGATTTCTAAGTGAAGTCCACCAAGGTAGCTGGCAACAGTTTGCTCCTCTGGCTCAGAAATATCACAAAACATCATAAGGTGCTCCAACTCCGCCATATAGTCTTCCATGGACAGCTCCTTTTGTTTGAGATTGTGAAATTGGAGGAAGGTATCCTGACAGTAGTTTGTCGGTAAGAACTTCTTATTCAATTCTTTCTTCATCTTCGCCCAAGTTACGATACAGCTTCTTCCTTCACGTGTTCTTTGTTTCTTCAAGTGCTCCCACCAAATAGACGATAGTTTTTAGCTTGATGGCAACTAAATTCACCTTCCGATCATCTAGTATGTCTTCGTAGTAAAAAATTCTTTCTATAGCGTGTAGCCAATCCATGAATTCTTAGGGTTGCATCTTCCCTTTGAATTCAGAAATTTCGACCTTTATAAAGGAATCTTGCTAACTTTCATGGAACCTTCGATATTGATGTCGAGGAAGTCCTTCTTCACTTGAAGCATAACTTCGAGTGCCAGCGAAGGGGTTGACGTCCTCTTCATTAGAGATAGCATCTTCTGAATTGTGATGTAAATCATCACGTCTTCAAAGCGTTGCAAATACTCCCATAGTTGCTGCACTTGTCTCCTTAAATCATCCACCTCTACATCTCATAGGTCCCTTTCTTGAGCTATAGAAGACTCAACGTTTGGTCCACATCGATGACGACCAACCATTGAACCATGCTCTTATACCAATTTGATGCCGAAGAGAGTGTAGACAAGTAGGAGATAACACAAGTAAAAACTTAAATAGATAAGTCGCTTGCCACTCGTAAATAATTAATCTAAAAGATAAAAGCAATGCTCGTCACCCGTAGGAATCCAGCTAAGGGACAAGAGTAAAACAAGAAATCCTTCTTGTTCTCAAGCCAAAAGCTTAATTAAGTTTTGAATCAAATAAGTCTTTTCTTTTATTCATCACAGCATGCTTATATAGATGAGAATGGAACAACCCTCCAAGCATGAGTAATTATCAAGACTCTTTGGAAAGATAAAAGACTCATAGGAAAGATAAAACTATCTTTGCTAGAAAACAACCATAATTAAATAAGGACTCTAGAAATTTGAAGGACATTTACTAAATCTTGAAAAATAAATTAAATCGATCGAGGGTCACCGTGGTTTACTAGTTCCAAAGATTAAATTAATGACCTTCATGCTTTAAAGGACCCAAACAACCTTCGACACGACATGACCGATAAGTAGACTTGGAATGGACTATCAACTTGCAAATCAGTAACTCTCTTGCATAATCGGCATCTTGAAGGAATACTACGGCATCAAATTGGATCGATATCAACTGAAACTGTGTTGAACTAAAATGCCCACATCAGCGCTTAATCTCACTATATCCTTCTTCAGAGCCTCGGGAGACACGAATTTCGAAAGGGTAAGCATCAGAAGAAAGCAATGCTCTGTAGCCAATTACAGCAACTTCCATATGCACTGTCTCTGTAGGGTGGAATCCGTCGTAGTACGAGTGCATCGACCTGTTTGGGCATGGAGTTCTGAAGGGAATGCACTGCTCATCCTCCTTAACCTCACAACAGGTTGAACTCGACACTGGGACAGCTGAAAATCAGACAAACGCAATCAATTCCGTCTTTTTAAGTAATGGTAACAAAAAGTAATGAAGTAAAGGGGAGACAAGATGGCTTTTTCAGCAGATCGGACCACACCCACATTCTTCCTAGGATGTAAACCATTGAGCTTATGCCACAACATATTCATACATCACTTGATATGCCTACTCCTTTTTCCATTTTGTAAACCAATCATTGTTATGTTCCTAGCATTGCTCGAAAAATATTGTCTCAATACAAGATTGTTAGAGAGAGAAGAGAGAGAGAGAGAGAGAGAGGAACATAGATACCTGGAACTGCAGTAGTGGAGATTCCATAAGTGTTTACATAGATGAACTTAGCACCAGCGAGCTCGCGATTCAATTCATTTATGAGGGGTTTGAGCCTGTCGTCGAATAGCACAACCTCATTGTCAATCTTGTCGACGCACTGAGATCCGTTGGTCCCAAATTCTGATATTTCTGCTGGGGTGCAACCTATCTCACTTAGTCCAAAAATTGCCAACCTCCTTGCTCCGTAGGAATACAATGTCTAGTGTTTGAAAAGGGTAATAGAAAAAATCAGATACATTGAAACTGTGGATGTTCCAAGGGATAAACAAGTGGAACTGATAAAAAAAAAAAGTAGATGCTAATTTACCTCGGAATGGAAGCTATCCAATGCGTATTACGATAAAATATTTACCTTCAACTGTTGTTTGTATTGCTCGATCAGTACATCAGCGTATTGCACGGGCGTGTAGAGCTTGCTGGTTGGGTATATGTCTGGCATCAAGTAGTTGTTGATGTAATCGTTGCTTCCCATCCATATCGTGTATGCGCACTGGTTTAAGTATGTCGCAGCATCTGCTCCCAACATTTCTCTGATGCGCAAGATCGTGACCAAATGGTTTTGCAACTGATGGTTCAAGCTAATGCGATCGCCCTATTTGAAGAGCATGTAAAAGATATCACCTTGAATATATGTAGAAATAACAGAGGCAGACTTAAGGGGGGCGGGTGTGGTCCATCCTAGCCGTCAAATTCTTAGCACCATCTTCATGAATGGTGTAGGTGTCTTTCTATGAAATGTTGTTGCAAAGTTTCTTAATCTTACTCCTGTGCCAAGGTTTTACAATTTCCTTTCAGCAAATTATTTCTGCTTGTATCAAAATATTTGCTTTGCTTTTGTCTGTTGCTTTCATGCTTGAAACAAGGACAATTTATTGGCCACTAAACTTAACTACCACAAGAGTTCATCCAGGAGCTTCAAGATAATTGTATTTTAGAGAGAAATCTAGAAAAAAAAATGGGAGGATAATTTAACAGATTGCAATTTATACCCAGAAACATTCGATCAATCCGAGAAACTGCAATTCATTCTGCACAAACTGACATTGGTGCTAAGTATCTGCGTCTACAAATTTGTGTACCAGTTGTTGTCCCGTTTCATCTAGAATGCCCGCCCCGCCGGATGCATAATTCACACCGCGGAGTATGTCGCTTGCGTTTGCAGTAGCGAAGGGTGGAATGAATTCATCAAACCCCAGGAGTTCAGCTGTAACTCACAATTAACAGAAATAATGATTAGAAGAACATGAACAGCAAGCACATGAGCTTATGTTTCTGATAATTAGCTCGTAGATTCGAAGCACTGTGATTTCAACCAGAAAGCACATTGATGTTTTATTTTTTGGGTCTAAATGAACTACTTCATTCATCAACGTAAACAATGCGGGCACAAAAGGTGAGTTGCAGAACACAAAATACCCAATTTTAGTACACTCTGCTTATCCAAGATTTGACGTAGTTATAAGGGTCGATGGAAAAAACGAAAGGTGAGAAAGCGGACCAATCATGTCTACGTAGGTGCGACCGTTGGTGAACCTTCCGGTCGCGCCCTCGGGGAAGTCAATCCCATAGGGAGGATAATTTGCCTTCGCATCGGTCTCGAGATTGTTGTTGTTCCCGTTATCGGCGAGCGAGTCTCCGAATATGAAATAGCAAGGGACCTGAGGAGCTCCAACAGCCCCGCCTTCGAAATTGGATGAGATCAAGAAGAGAACAGATAGAATAACTCTCCATGCCATTAAGCTGTGAGTGCTTGGTGACTGGTGATGAGAAGAAGAGAAAGCAAGAAGGGGAGCAGGAACACAGGCCAGGCCAGAGAAATGGAGTGAAAGTGATTTATAACTAGCCCGGCCTGAGAAGAGTCAAATCAGTACCGGATCCTTTTGAGTACTATCCTCACATGCATGATGCAACACCGCGAATTGAGCACGCCGTCCCTCTTGTTTAAAAAACTCGTGTGGAGAGGAATTTTCACGTGGCAAGAAAGCGAAGCCAGCTGACGGTCAGAGGAGTGCGGTACATCAGTCGGTCAGTGGCTCGGGTCTAACTTCATGCAGGCTTGTGTCATTTCTTCCGCTTCTTATGGATTCAGAATGAACTAGCTATTCAACCAATAGTCCTCCCCTTTCTACTTTTTACTATTCATTCAGGCAATTGACCCCCACCGGAGCCCCCAATTCTGTATAAGGGAAAAAAGAATGGAAAGCCAATCTCAAAAAAGCAATTTCGTGAGGAGAAGTGAAGGGTATTAGTTCTGGGGAAAATTTCAATTAAGGACCTCGAGTGGGGTTAAATTCTCAAAAAAGGATCCAAAGTAAAAATATTGTGCTAAATAAGAGCCTGAAGTACTCAATCAGTTTCAAATAAAGACCTGAAGTGCCCAAAAAGTCTCAAATAAGGACCTGGGTGCCCGACCAGCCAAAATACCTACCGGCCGGCGAGAAAATTATCTTGTTTAAGACCTAACAAGAATTTTTCATTTTTTTATTTTTTTTCTATTTTGCCTTTTCTTTTTTTTTTCTTTTTCTTTTCCTTTTTTTTTTCTTCTCTTCCTCCCATAACCATAGCCGGCCGGGAGGAGGGTCGCCTCGGCGAGGCCGCCCTCGCCGGCCGAGCGAGGGCCGATCTGCGCTGGTACGGCGAGGCCGCCCTCCTGCCGTGTCGAGGCCCGAGGCTCCGACCTCGCTGGCTAACGAAGAACACCATGGAACCTGGCGAGGCCCGGCTCTCATAAGAATTTGAGCGTAGGCGCTTCTGCGTCAAAGCGGGCCTCCCTCCTTTTTAATTTGGCCAGCCCGGCCTCGCCAGAATCTGAAGGCTTCGACCTGGCGTCCGAGCGGGCCGACCCTACTTCTGTTGGCGAGCGATCTCGCCCCGGCAGCCGTGGTCGAGGCCTCGCCCAGCCCAGGCTAGGGCGGCCTCACCCAGCCTAACGCCGGCGAGGGCGCCCTCGCCCAGCCTAGGCGAGGGTGACCTTGCCTAGCCCAGGCGAGGCCGCCCCTCGCCCGACGTCGCATGAGGGCGTACCGCTTGAGGCCTCAAGAAACCTCCGGCAGCCACGGCTATGGCCGCGGGAGGAAGAGAAGGAAAAAAAAAAAAGAAGAAAAGGAAAAGGAAAAAAAAAAATAAATAAACAAAATAAATGAAAAAGTTACTGTTCATGTCGAAAAACTTTCTTTGTCGGCCAAGAGGTATTTTTACGGTCGGGGACCTGTGTCCTTAATTGAGACTTTTTGGGCACTTCGAGTCCTTATTTGAGATCGATCGAAAGACTTCAGCTCTTTATTTGATACAATATTCACTTTGGACTCTTTTTTGAGAATTTGACCTCACTTGGAGTCCTTAATTGAAATTTTCCCTTAGTTCCGTGACGCCATTTGTTTCGTGGGAAATGAACAGCTTTGAAAATATATTTTCCAAACTTTAATCGTCGTTATCGCTTACAAAAAGAAGACGATGAACAAAATAATTTCATTTATTAGCAACAACTCATGCCTAAACATTGTTGTTGATAACGAGAATATTCTCCGTTACCCTCTTTTCGTAAGTGATATAGATGATCAAAATTATGAAAAGCTTTTTTAAGTTATTTAATTTTGGCGAAACAAATAAATTAGAAACAATTCATGTCCAAAGATTTTTGTTGATAATGTGAATATCTTCCTTTACCTCTTTCCCATAGAGATATAGACCATCAAAATTAAGAAATAATTCAAAAAATAAATAATTTGAAATTTGTTTTCTTAAAAACGATTGTTTATATCTTTTAAAATATTAAGTCAATGAAAAATATTTTTATATTGATAATAATTTATATTTAAATATTATTATAAAAGATGAACATATTTTTTGTATATTCATTTTTGTAGACAATACATGTTATCATTTTTAGAAAAATATTTTTCAAGTTATTAATTTTTTATAAAAAAATAAACTTAAATAATAGCTACATTTGTCCTGTAATGAGCCCTAAAATATCTGTGTACTTTCCTGCAAATGGGACATGACGGGTCACTAATGAACACAAATCCCAATGGGGGAAGGGACAGTGACATCGAGTCTAATGCATGATACATTGAATGACAAATTAATTGAATTTGAATTCTTCAACCTACCCGACGACCGACAGCCAATTGAGAATGCCCAAAACGTCTCCTTCAACCGCAACCGCAAATATCTTAAAACCACGAGGTAGGTTTTCAAGTCAATCAAACGGATAATTGCACTAAAAATTAAAAAAATTATCATAAAAATATAATTAAGTACAAAATCTTTTTTAAAAAATAATCAAACATTAAAACTTATTAAATTGATATAATTAAGTTCATCCGTTGATTTGACTATGTATTTTTAAATGTAATTTGAAGACGTATCACATAACGCGCCTATTAGGCACCACGTCAAAAAATAGATGGAGAGCTTTTAGAAAAATCAAGTCATGTATATTCCTAATTGGCAACTACTGCTGAAGTTCAGAAGAGGGACAAGGATTTTGGTCATTCCTCTAGTACTCCTTCGTGTTAGGAAAACATTCATATGAAAATTTGATGATTCCAAAATTATCCTTAGCACTTTACTATGACGAGTGCAAATGATGAAGTTGGTTAACAATTATCAACGATTCCTTAAATAAGCAACAAGAGAAACCAGGCATTGACAATTAGGAGAACAAGTACCAATGTGAGTAGTATCTCATGATAGCTTGGAGGGACCAAAGTCGAGCTAGTGTTTTTGGAAGGAACCAGGCATTCAATTAGGAGATAGCTTGAGGATCCAAAGGGACCAAAGTCGAGCTAGTGTTTTTGGAAGTCTTTGACTACTGATAAAGATAGAAAGATCTCGGTCATGTTGTCACGTGTCATTGGTGTTAGTGATTTGCCCTAAGAATCAATCAAGGTTGATACTTTAATATTAGTTGTGGATTAGATTGTGTCGGAAAATCGACCTTCACTATACTTAGGTAATCATAATATTTTATTAGAAACCACTTATGACTTGTGGGCCAAAAAAGAATTTTAAGCACACTGCTAATATTTAGTAAACTTACAGGGTCGCACACAAAAGCGAACTGAGTTAATATTTTCTGTGCGTCGAGATCTACTTAAAATAAGAAGTAGATTTTAATTTATTCTCCTATTCAACTTATCTACGCGGTCGTGCGCGTTATGAGATAACGATTAAATGTTTGATTGAAGTTGGACGGTTTGACTCGCCCAAATCACCTAGCCCACTTCTTTTAATTCCGCTGGATAATGAGACTGTATAAATAGATAGAGAATCGTTCTCTATCTAAGGTTTTTTTTCGGCAGAGTATCGAAAATCAAAATGCGTTAAAGAAAAGAAACTTTAAGATCTTTAGCTAGCACTTGGATCGTTGGAGACTTCTGCTTGCGTGTGTGGATATCGGTAGACACGCAACACTTGGAGCGCTAATCCAGACACAATCAATTGTCAATTTACGTTCGATTTGCAAAAGGTACGTATCGAACTTCTGTCTCAATTTCAATATACACATGAATCTTGTCTAGGATTCTAGGGTTTCGATTTACAAATATATTTTGTTGCGTTTTAACAACTTGTGGGACCCTACTTCGAACCCTACAATTGGGTCGTTGTTGTCACTAGAGATTGTCAATCGGATCACCCACAGTCTGCACCTAGTGATCATGCATATTGGATCGTGATAGTGATGCATCGGCTCGGATGATGGTGAGATATATGCCTGAAGATGATCGTTGATGGTCATCAACGAAAATAGCTATTATAAGTTTGGACTTCGAAGTTGAATAATCGGGAAAGAAATCAAATGAACGGCTAGCAGTTTTTCTACTTAAGAATAGTGGCGGCAGACTCCATTTTAGGAAACTTGCAACAGTCAAAGGAAGCGATTAGAGGAGCAATCCCAATACTATCTAAGGTCTCCAATGACCCTCAAACGGTTAGCCGGGCATCCTTGAAGTTCTTCAACAAATAGCTTGAAGAATTCATTATAAAAGGAGCAACGAACTAAAAAGAAGGTTGGACACATTGAATATAGGAACTACATTCTAAGCTAGAAATTGTCTTTGATCTTGTTTTAAATTTCTCTCTATATTGGTAATAGCCGATAGTCAAGTGTACAAGTGTAAGTGTGGTGGTTTTTGAAAGGAACAACATTAGCCAAGCTATAACTTGCATTGCTGATTATTAGTGAAATCCAACCGCTATTAAGGTTGTTAGTGGGAGAATAACGTAAACTTTGATACTTAAGTAAATCACTCATAAATCGAAAATATTGATATGTTTATTTTACTCTGTTTTACGTACCAGCGTCTCACACGTTTTCTTGCTTCCAATGCTATATGGTGTGCTGATTGTTTAATATTTCGTGAAAGTTTTACAGTATTTTCATACAACTTATTCAACCCCCATTTAGGTTGTAGTATTAGCCTCAGCACTCCGCGATCTTTGTCCTTGCTGCTGTCCTTGACGTAAAGCGCAGCGTTTATCACGTGGTGCTAGATGTCGTCCCGATCTAACGGTTGGCCTGATGCCAGGTGGGTGGGTCGACTGGCTTTGCATCTTGCAAGGAGGAGGACAGGAGGTACCGGCGTCATCGTTCACTTCCTGTACCAGGCGGGGAGTCCTTTGTCTGGAAAGAGAGATGGGCAAATGAATGTCGGCTAAGGGCAGTTTTGGATGCAAGACGATGAGCTGGGTTAGCTAAGATCTTAATTTAAGGAAAACAAAAAAGACAACATAAAAGGAAGCGAAATTAGATCTGGGAATTGCAGAACTATCTCAGAACCCAAAATGGACCTACATTGAAACAATGCTCATCAGCAGAAGATGGGAGGAATCTTCAACAAAAAACAGTGAAAGCAGAGCCATTATCATCAATTACCAACGAACTAAAAACACGAGGAACGGATTGAATAAATATCCTTTTCTAACGATATGAAATGTTCTTTGCAAAATTTCTTTTTTTAAAAGCCACCGCGATTAGATTGGTGATGATTAGATGGTGGTGTGTGTTCAAGTTTTTGTGGAAGATCGGTGGTTCACGGAAAGGAACAACTGTCTCTTCTTCTTCCATCCTCTTTTTTTTGGCATTTTTTTTTTATGTGGAGCCCCGTTAGCACCACGTCAACGCCACGCGTTCTTAAATAAGATTCAAATTAATTTTATTTTTGGTCACGAGCATGCGTGCATATGAATCACTATAAATCGTACAAATCGGATATGTTTATTAAAAACCCTCTGTTTTACGTACCAGCGTCTCAAATCTATCGAACTTTTTTTTTCTTGCTTCCAATGCTATATGGTGTGCTGATTGTTTAATATTTCGTGAAAGTTTTACAGTATTTTCATACAACTTATTCAACCCCCATTTAGGTTGTAGTATTAGCCTCAGAACTCCGCGATCTTTGTCCTTGCTGCTGTCCTTGACGTAATGCGCAGCGTTTATCACGTGGTGCTAGATGTCGTCCCGATCTAACGGTTGGCCTGATGCCAGGTGGGTGGGTCGACTGGCTCATCAGCAGAAGATGGAAGGAATCAAAGCAAAAACGGTGAAGAGCAGAGCCATCCTCATCAATTACCACCGGAGGAGCCCTCGAAAAACACGAGGAACGGAGACGAAATATCATTTGTCGCACGATATGGAATGTTCTTTGGCAAAATTTCTTTTTCTTAACGAAGCCACCGCGATTAGATCGTGTGATGATTAGAGTGGTGGTGTGTGTTCAAGTTTTTGTGGAAGATCTTCAAGCTCACGGCCATATTACTTTGTCTCTTCTTCTACCATCCTCTTTTTTTTGGCATTTTTCCTTTATGTGGAGCCCCCTTAGCACCACATTTGCGCCACGCGTTCTTAAATGAGATTCAAATTAATTTTATTTTGGGTCACGAACGTGCCTGCATATGATACACTTGCACGCCCGAAGCGTACAAATGATGATGTGCCCAAAATGCACACATGCTGGTCCTTCTCTCCTTTATTTTATTTTATTATTTTTTTTTTTAAAAAAATATATATCAAAAGATTAAAAAAAAAATTGTGCACGCGCATGGTGCTGACCATCAGCAAGTGCTGCTGATCGTGTGACATGTGCTATATGCTCGCACGACCATGGGAGTTGGATGATCGTGTGACAAGGCCATGCCGAGGCTGGCCTCAGCGCAACCACACATCGCATTCTGGGTGCAAGCCCTGGGGGCCGTGTGCAAGGCCAGTCTCACCGACCTTGGGCGAAGTTGGCCTCGTCCGCAGCTGGCGAGGCCATAGCCACCTTTGCCCGCGTTGCCAAGGGCAGGTGAAGGTGGCCATGGCCTTGCCCAAATCTAGATGAGGCCACCTCGCCCGCGACCCTCACTAGAGGCTCGCCGGTCACTGTAAGGAAAAAAAGAAGGAAGAAATGAAAAAAGAAAAAGGAAAGAAAATGAATAAAACATTGTAAAATTTAAAAAAATAATTAAAAAATTGTCAAGTCGATTAATAGGATGGCTATAACCCTAAGTAGGGATTCACGTCAAAGTACCGGCCCGGTCAAAATTGGTCGGATAATTTGAATTGATATAAATGCAAAAGTTTAGGATTAAATTGATCAAAAAAAAAGTTTAGGACTGAATTGGCGTAATTACAATATGTTTAGAAATTTTTTGGTAATTTTAACCTCCTTTTAAGAAGGTAACGAAGGTAACGGAGTGGGGTAGGACCATAGCGGAACGGAAAATCATCCTACTTTTAGAAATGATGTGCCTCGTTCCAAATCTTGGTCCCATTTAATACAGAAAATGACATCTCATTTCCTTGCGTGTAGATAACACAGAAAGAATTTAGACGAAGCAGAAATACAAAGAGGACCGGACAAGCCAAGAAAATTTGAAGTTATCTGATTCTGCAGAAATGGGTGTATTTTGTTCCCAAACTAGGTCCAATTTGGAACATGAAATAACACCTCCTGTCCTTTAGTAGGGACAATTCAGACGAGCCAGAAGCCCGCTAAAAGGAAATTATAGAGAAGAACCTAAGCAATTCATACGGGGAGTACTTGTTTCCATGGTTAATATGGAGTGTCCCTTTTTTCATCTTTCTCGTCCACTTAGATCTAAAGAATTTGAAAATATTTAAATAATGAGACGAAGTTTTTTTGGAAATGAACGGAAAGCGTACGTAATGGCCCGCATTTTCATTTTCAATGCTCATGACGCATGTTTAGACGTTGATCGTCATTCTGAGGGTCGCTACTGTTAAAATAATAGGATCTTCCAATCACTGATATTTAATTGATAAATATAGCGTATCCAAATCAAAAGAAGTAATTATTGATCCAATGAAAGAGAAAATGTCTTCCTATGGATATGAATCTTCACCACTCTCCTCTATAATGATTATAATGAATGTGTATTTTCCTCTCAATAATTGTGGAAAATAGGGGAAACGTGATAATTTGATATGAACATTCTCCACCAAATAGAGACATTATAAAGAGGGAGCCATGCAACCAGCCATAGAGCTGCCAAATTCAACCGTCCATCATTGTTTAAGATATGAGTTCGACATGCCTAATTGGATGTCACAAATATATGGACCATTATGTATTTAATAAAATTGGGCCCATGTCTAATATTAAATAATAATCCTGATAGGCCACAAAATTGGGTTGGACCTTGTCAGGGATGGGAATGAGAATGCACAATCTTTGTATATTTGACAGCAACTTGTTGGTTGGTGCACCTAACAACAAAGAATGAAGTTTCTGTTTTCTTGCCATAAACCTCGTTTTCGCTATATGGTGAGTAAATATTATAGCTCGAAAGACATGAGTTACAGCGGATACATCTTGGAAAACTCTTAGCTTGTTGATAATCATAATTTCATGCTTGCAAATCAAAAAGCCGCTTCGGCAGCTTCAGTCAATGTAATTTTGCATTCCGTGATTAATCAAGTACCAATATTGTTCTACCCATGTTTGTTTCTTTTCATATCTTTAGAGACGGCTTACTTGAAGTTGAAACTACGGTTTGTTGTAACCGTTACGTGCTAATAGCTCAACATTAGTGCACGTGTAACCGTTATGACATTAGTGGCTCAACATTACTGCATGTGTAACCGTTATTTTTCCTTGTCTATAAATGGACGTGTCTTCTAAGTTCAAAGCAGAAATAGAGAAAGAAGTTCTCAACGTACTCCTAGAGCATCTCTTGAGTTTTCTTTTCAACAAAATTCCTCCATGGATACTCTTATACGCAAGAGACTTCTATCAACAAAGTTCTTGAACGATTTTGTATATATGACTATAAACCCATGGATACTCTTATTGCTAAAAGGTGAAGGATTGAGTCATAGATTGTGTCCTAAGACTCCACAAGAGAAGGAACAAATGAAATATGTTCCTTATGCTAGTGCCATTAAAAGTTTAATGTACACTATGATGTGTACAAAACCTAAAATATGTTTTGCAGTTGGAATGGTAAGTAAATACCAATCCAATCCAGGTCAAGCATATTGGAAAGTCGTCAAAAAAAGAATCATGAGGTATCTAAAAGGTACTGCTAATTATTCTCTGAGTTATCAAGGAAAAGATCTGCGACTTGAAGGCTACTCAAATGCTGATTGGGGAGGAGATTTGGATGAAAGGAAATCTACCTCTGGATTTGTTTACTTACTGAATAATGGCGTTATATCTTGGAGTAGTAAAAAACAAACTTGTATAGCTTTATCCACCATGGAAGCTGAGTTCGTGGCATTGTCAGTAATAGTATAAGAGGGAGTTTGGCTTAAGAGATTTTTGAATCGTTTAAGAGTTACTAAGAATGCTGCAACCTTATTATTGGTTAATTGTGATAGTCAAGCAGCGATAGCTTACACCAAGAATCCAAAATATCATTGCAAGACCAAACATATAGATATTAAGTTCAACTTTATTAAAGATATGGTAGCACGAAAGTCTGTGAATTTGCAGTATATATCTATGCATAGAATGATAGTAGATCCTATAACGAAGCCTATTCCTAGAGATGTTTTCTATGGTCATGTAAAATCTCTGGGACTGCATAGAATGTTCACATTTAATGAAGTTGTTCTATCATTATTAATGCCTATGAGTTTATTTTATATTTATGCATTTTAGTGCTTAGTGCATTATATTGAGAAAGTATGTCGGACAGATAAGATTGGCCTACTCACACGGATAATCGCCTCTATTTACTATGTAATAAATAGAGATGAGACAATTTTAAGTTTATTGTCTAGATGATAATCGAGAGCTCAAGCTTAAAATATAAATGTTGCCTTAACTGAGTGTTAAGATGAGGACATAATATTTGCTATGTCCAAAAGTAAAATAGCTCATATATTTTACTTTATCTATCTTTGATGCTAGATATGAGTTTTGATGAATTCTTTAAAAGAGTACATACATGAACTCAAGTTTAGATATTGAGTATGTCTAAACTATCATCTGTATGATATTGAATATAAAGACATACGCTTTATGAGAAAGGAGTTAATACCGTAATATGTATTTTATACTACGTATGCATGAGACGACCAATAAAAGTGACAAAATTTTTTATCTCAATTCTATGTCGTGTGAGACTCTTGAGGATAAGAGTTCCTCATTTAGTGCCCTTACGACTCTGACTTATTCTCAAAGTTTCTATCCAGTGTTCGCTATCTTAGGGTGTCGCCAATGCTTATGAATGATTTGACCTAATGGAGCATTTCTAAAAAAGCGAGCTGAATTGAAATTGAGAGATTTAAAGAAAGAGGAAGATTAATTTGTTTATGATGTCACATTCTATTTTTGTAGTCACAAGTCGACCAATTATGATTTTGAGTAAGTCATAGTTGTGAATATAATATATGAGATACTAAAAGAGATCAAGAGAGATATAAATGTGGTGATTGATCTAGGATACTGCATACTATATCTACTCGAAAACGTTGTGCCCAATTTGGGCTACTGTGTACTCCTAACAGATGCATGGCAATGAGTTCTCAAAGTATGATGGTCGCACGGATTATTTGCTAGTATGAATATTGCAAAGAAGAGAGAGTCATGTTTAGCCCACCATGTATGCGGGTGGGAGATGATGAGTTTTATAATTTTGGGCTGCCCATGTTGGGCTAACCCAGCTCATTAGACATGAAAGAGCCCATGGGAGAGAGATAACCGCTGAGACAGTTATTTGTGAAAACTACAACAAAAACAAAAGAATGAGGCCGTACTCTAAATTTGATATTCATTCTCACAAGGAAAAACCTCTCCCACTCTAGAAGAAATAGAGCTCTCACTCGACGATTGAAGAATCATACTCTCTCATATTGCAATCAGAGCACTTAATTCGTGGAAAATACGGTACGTCCTTCTTGGTGATGTACTTTAAACAATTGGTGATTCAAGCTTCAACTGGGCACATTTCTACATATGTTTTTAGCGTTACTCGTAAGTTCAAGAATTTCGTCGTTTAGGAATTTATTTCTGTTTTTTTTTTTCCGTTTTTCTGCATTTTGTTTAGGAATATGTTTTCAACACTTATGTTATTTGAAGATCTCCACGCTGCCTCATTGACAACTATCTTCGGTACAAACACTTGTCGACCATCTTTGATTCCATGTCATTATTACTTGTCGCCACCCACGTCCCTTATTCCTCACTTCCATGGTCGATGAGGGACTCCAACTGCAAGCTGGTTTACCTGTGTAGGAACCCTAAGGACACCTTCGTCTCAATGTGGCACTACGCCAACAAGCTGAGGCCGGAAGAGAAGGGCCAGATTCCAATCCAGGACTGCCTCGACAAGTTCTGCAGAGGGCTGAGCCTTTATGGGCCTTACTGGGACCATGTGCTGGATTACCACAAGGCGAGCTTGGAGATGCCCGACAAGGTGTTCTTCGTAATTTACGAACAGATGAAAGTGGACCCGCATGTTCATGTGAGGAGGTTGGCTGATTTCTTTAGGTGTCCATTCAGCAAAGAAGAACTGAGAGACGGAACAGTGGACGTGTGGCTTCGATAATTTGAGCGCATTGGAGGTGAACAAGTGCGGGAAGTTGTTGACTGGTATGGAGAACAAGTGGTTCTTCAGGAGAGGTGAGGTTGGAGATTGGGTGAATTACATGAGTGCTGAGATGGGGGAGAGAATTGACGGTGTCACGGAAGAGAAGTTGCATGGTTCTGGTTTGAAGCTTTGAAGTTCGGTTAAATAGAAAAGGTATCTGCAAGCCATTGATGAAGCTTTGTATTTCTCCTGCTATAGGATGAAAGGTCTACGGTGGCATTGTCAATCGTGGCTTCGTCTACATAGAGAGATGCTTCAAGGTTGTGATTTTAGTCTTCATTTATGATGTACTGTTGGCGCTTGCAGATGTCATTTGGCCAATACATAATTGGCTAATAAAAAGCTGCCATCCTTCTCGCTGGGAGCTTATGGATTTTATCTTTTGTCATTCTGTACAACTCCTTTTTTCCTTTTTGCTGAGTAAAGCTTCGGGGTATATGGTCTTCTATATGTGTTGCATTCTAGTTTTTATTTGTTGTGTGGTCTTGGATCGCTCTCACTGAAAGCTAACTCAAAAGGCGAAAATTTTCCTCGTACTAAGAAATTGACCATCAAGCCCTTTTATAACCGATGTGGAATAACCTCAATAATCTCATTCTCACACATCAGGCCCTGGGTCGAAGCAATAACAATCCATGCCTCCTATGTGACTGTTAGGTCCAGACTTGTTAGGGCCTGTTTGGTAACTTGCCAAATAGTGTTTGATTATGTTCTTTTATTTCTAGAATCAGCTTGAGAACAGAAATCCGTTTGTTAAATTTTTTGTGCCCAAAATCAGTTTTGGAACAGAATCAAGAATAAAAAAAAAGTAGCTTCTTGATTCTGGAACAATTTTTTCCGAACTGATTCTTCTTGGTTTTTTTCTTTTTTTTTTGTTATTGTTCTTCGGCCCCGCCACCAGCCGACCGCCGGCGACCGGCCACAAGCCAAGGCCGGCAAGGGCGTCGCGGCCCTCGCAGGTGGCCAGTGAGGGCGTCACGACCCTCACGGCCCCGCGGCGGCGACTCACGGCCTCGCCCAGCCAAGGCGAGGCCAACCTCGCCATCGCCACCGACGAGGGCCGCAACGCCCTTGCCGATGCCGGCCTGTGGCGATCGATCCCGCCGCCTACCAGCCATGGCCAAGAAAGAAAGGGGAAAGAAAGAAAAAAAAAAAGAAATAAAGAGAAAAAAAAAATAAATAAATATTTAAAAAATTCAAAATATTATTAAAATATTATTAATAAAAAGAAATTTTGTGTAGTTATCAAATGCATTTCTTTTCTTTTTCTATTCTAAGAACAAAAATTTTGGACAATTATCAAATACCTTTAAATGCTTCGAAATTGTTTCCGGGCACAAAATAAAAAAAAAATCATTTCTGTCCAAAATTAGATTCTGAGCACAGAATGGTTGTCATACACAGTTTTAATAACCAAGGCTCTAAAACCATTGTTGGGGAGAATCAAGAAACAGTATCAAGCAACAGTTCACCAAGATTTAACCCAATTCAAAATCAATTTCTTCCCCAAAAACTACACCGACCAAAATCGACTTGACCCCAACAACGACAAGCAGTATATTCCAGCAATATAACCTCAGAATTGTTAAAGACACAAGACAACAACAATATAACGATTTTTATGGGGAAAACCCAAGGCGGGAAAAATCACTGACCACTCAAAAACTTTCACTAATCACAAAGAATAATAGGATACACAAAAGTTCTTCCCTAATCACAAGCTAGAGGCTTAATATCAATAATACAGTAATATTTCATCACCAAGAAGGTAAATTAACACAAATGGAGCAGGTTTTCAACGAACAACATTGATCAACTCGTATGTCTCATTTTCACGAACAACGTACTGACATTTGAGCCAATTTTGATAACATTTGGCCGTTGAATCTTCGTCGGAAGCTGCTGCCTTTTTTTTTTTCCTCTCTGCATGCGTTCCAAATTGTGAGAACGCTTTCTCACTTCTCTCTCTCTCTAATGTACAATCCAAGAACGGCCCCTTCTTTTCTTTTTTTGCTGTTTGAATTTCTGACTCTTTTTTTTAATTAATTATGTTAGTTGGGCCCCACAAAGAGGCGAACCCGGCCAACAAATATCGCCTTTCACCTCACGTGGGAAGCTCCATTATGTCCGCTTTGTTTCTATAAGAGTTAAGTTTCACCATGGGCAAAGCTTTTTGGTCATTATTGTCGAAACCATTGTCATCAGCGGGGACTTTCTCAATTATGAAGAGTTTCTCTTCGAATTTCTCTCGGATCGAATAATATTTCACATCAAAATGTTTCAACCCAGGATACAACACTAGATTTTCCTCACTGTTCATCTTCCTAGAAAGAGCCAGCGAGGGTCGTTAGGGCCTCGGTGATGACCAGCGACCCTCGCCTTTGGTCGACGAGGATGTCATAGCAGCAAGGGTCTCGTTTAGCCAAACAATCAATGGTACACAAGCTTGACGGATCGAAAGAAAAATAAGTACCTCTGGCTCAAGCATTGGTTTACCTACATGAGCTGAGAATTCGGTCGTCGATGTTGCCATGTGATTTCAAAGGAACCAAGTCCAAGCTCATCTTCTTCTCCTTCGACTCCCCCAACCTCAGATTTACGGGTCGGCCCACGAAACTTCCCACCAAAACTAGTTTTCTTCGGCCATAGTGAGGGGCGCAATGCCCTCGCTGGTCACAATGAGAGTCGCCGATTATCGCAGAGGTCTCGACAACGCTCATCAGCTCTTGCCAAGAAGAAGAACAGTGAGAATAGGAAAGACAGAAAAGGAAATAATTATATCTCAAAACGACGTCGTTTTGAGTGAAGTCGGACACGTCAAATCGCCGACCATGTCACGTAAGATGGTCGATGCTTATTGGACGACCACATCAGCTATTTTCAACCTAAATTGGCCAAATGAACTACATAAAAAAATCATCAAAAGGTTTAGGACTACATTAGCCAAATTGGAAAGTTATAACTGAATTTGCTGCCATATAATAAGATATGAAACTTTTTAGACAATTTTCTCTGTGTCGTGGTGGACAAAATTAATTAAAATATAAATATTGTAAGGAATTTTGTATTTTTAAGTGGGATTTAAGGTGGGTAGAACAAATTTTTAAAATGTGATTGGTGTAGTCTAGTAGATATCCATCTATGTGCAATACTTACATCCACTGGACAAGTTTTGTACTAAAAAAAATGATACAAATGATCCTTGAACTTTGGTTCAATTTACAGTGTCATTCTCGGACTTTTAATTTGTTCAATATGATCCTTAAACTATTGATTTATATTCAATCTAATCCCTTGACCATATGAAAATGGTCAATATTGTTCTTTCATTAATTCAAGTTAACAAAATCTAGTGGCATAACTTCTAATATGTTATATTTGAACGGTGGACGAAAAAGAGATACACGTGGGCACTTCAAATTTTTTTCTAATCCGTCATCTTTTAATCCACCTAAATATACTCGCGCAGGTGAAAACGTCGAATCAGACCAAATTTGAGATGAGATTGCTCGATTTGGAAAATATGCCTTGCTTAGGCACTTCGAATCCAAGAATTCTTGAAGGAGAGAAAGGGATAAATGGTTGATAAGCTTGCTTGGACGAAGATGGTTTGATGGGGTTGAGGCCGGTTCCGGCGACTATGCAACTTACATTCTCAAGAGATTCTCTCAGGTTACTCTCTTCTTCTTCTTGCCCTTATGCAGCTTTTGGGAGACCAGTAACCTAGAAATAGAGAGTTGAGAGCATAGTAGAAACTGAGAGAAGGAAGAAAAGAGATTACCTTCTTTTTCTTTTTTTTCTTTTTATTTATCGGTAGCCTTTGCTGGAGTGCTCAGGGTTTGAGCTCTTTTATAATAATATCCCACGTTGAAATTTCTTTTCCTGATTAGAGCTGAATATTTTACACAGACGACTCACGTGCAAATTTTTTTTTTTTGTCACCGTTCAAACATAACGAATTAAAAGTCATACCAGCATAATCGATTGACTTAAATTAACGGATTGACAATATTAAATATTTTCATACAGTATAAAAATTAAATTGAACATTTAACAATGGCCCATCTCCTGATATTCCATTTTACATTGAATTGACTATATTATCCTTTACGGTCCTACTCTTGATTTAAAATTATTTCTTACCTTGTTCACTTCTTTAAATTTTACTAGAAACCAAACTATTCAATATTTATGCTCCCCTCATATAATCTTTATCAAGTTAAATGCGGGGCCCATTTTTTATTTAAGATTTGCTTTCCCAATTTTCTTCTTTTTTTTTTTTCCTTTTCTTTCTCCATTTATAAAAAATTTGGTGTACCCCTTTCCCAAAAATATTTAATTTGGCATATAGCTATCTAATAATTGTGTTTCGGACCAAAAAAACTAATTGTTTAATGAGTTGTATATTTCTTTTTTTTTGTACTATGAAACTATTATTCAAACATTAACTTAGGCACAAGTAAGAGTGAAAAAAAAAAACAATCTACGAGTTTACTACGCATTTCGTTTAATTATAACTTTGATATTTGTCATTCCGTTGTAATCCGTGTGTTTTAACTGCTCAATTTTCATTTTAGTCGGTGAACCTAACAGTCCAATTATTATTATTTATTGTGTGATGTATTCTATATCTTGAGTGACCATGATCCTTTCTTCTTTTTATAGCAAAGCACTTCAAAAAGATATTCAAACGAGATTAGATCTTTCTTCTTTGACATGCAATAGAAATATTGTGTCGATCACGTTTATTACTTCCCATATCATAAATAAGATGAATATATTTGTCTCTCTTTGACCTTTTTATAGAGACAAAATAAGCTTGAGCAAGAAGACATGTCCGCATGCTACTCAAAAGATCCTCTCGCGTTAGAAAAGTACTTGGTAAAGTGTCAAATGAACTTAGGGATATGTGATCGGGTCAAGGGTTGGCTTTGGCACTATATTGTATTCGGTGTTTTGAAAAGTAATACATATTCTTATCTTTACCAAAAAAAAAACTTAGGGATATGTGCACTAGAAATCCTAAAACTTATTACAAAAGTGCAATTGAATCATAAAAGTTTCAAAAAGTGCAAACAAATCCTAAAACTTGTCACGGAAATGCACTTGAGTCCTAAAACTTTCAAAAAATGCAAATAAGTCCTAAAACTTGTCGCGAAAGTGCAAACAAGTCATAAAACTTGTCACAAAAATGCAACAAGTCCTAAAACTTTCAAAAAGTACAATCAATGGAAGGACTTGATTGAACTAATTTGACAAGTTTTAGGACTTGTTTGCACTTTCGCAACAAGTTTTAGGACTTGTTTGTACTTTTTTAAAGTTTTAGGACTCAAGTGTACTTTCGTAACAAATTTTAGGACTTGTTTGCGCTTTTTGAAAATTTTAGGACTCAATTGCACTTTCGTGACAAGTTTTAGGATTTTGAATGCACTTATCCCATGAACTTATTGAGATGATTGATTATTATTTTCTCCATTTGCAGTTTTATCATCAATTGATACATATAAGAAAACAATATTATTTTCCATAATGACCACACTACAAAAAAAATGCAATCAAAGATGAGTAAATTATGGATCATGCATACGTTAACCACAGTATTCAATTTTTTAGTAAATTCTCATAAATTTGTATCAAAAAATCAAAGTTAAAATATTCACAATCATGAAAATAATCTAGAAAAATAAAGTAAACAATTCGCTGATAAAACTAACATTTCTTTACTCCACTATATGATTAGTGCTTGCCCGGAATATAACAATAGAGAATAAGTTCGGAAGAAGACAAACATGAAGAAAATGTAATGGGTGTGGAAGAAACGGCTAGGCATGCAGGTAGTTTTATCTTTTAGTAAATTGAAAAAAAAAGAAGAAAAAAGATAAGAAATAATGTTAATCAAGAATAGGACCTGTAAGAAATAATGTAGTTAATTTAATGTAATAAGGGATGTGAGGAGTCAATAGGGGGTGGAAAAAATGCGAGATTCTACCAATACTTCATAAACCACATTAAAAAAATTAAAAATTTATGAACAACATTGTACATTAAGCTAAATTTCGAAAACCATTTAGATCATTTTCCAATTTATAAGTTTGCATCTTGTGATGCAATGGCTCCATGCGTACAGTCTGTCCCCCGCAAAGAGGTTCTTCCACTGCACTTCGGCGGCTAACCTTGATCTCCAAAACCGAGGATGGATCTAAGGAGGGCCTAAAAGTTGTCCTCGTAACACATGCTTTTGTATGCAAAGTTGCCATGAAAATTAGCTTGAATTACGACGCGTAGAAGTGTTTCGGGGCTCGTTCAAACGGCTTTCTTGCATTTCGAATCGTCCGAGACCGACCGTCGGACGGACATCGCGTGAACCGTCCACGTCAAAACCCCGTGCGCTTGCCCGGACGAATGACCAGATGGGTTCTCTCTCAACGACTTTACCTGCCGTTTGAATCCACTGCTGTCTCAAACCGTTTCCTGAACTTCTCCAAATCCCTCCGCCGTGCATACACGGGATTCGTCCAGAACCTGCAAAACGAGGGCAGTGTCCTGCTCACCTCCTCGTACTACGCCAAGCTGTTGTCCCAATGCTGTGCGTCCAAATCTCTAGTTCAGGGCAAGTTGGCCCATACCCAGTTGACCAAATTCGGTTTGTCCGAGGACCCGAAGCTCCGCATCCATCTGATCACCTTGTACTCGAAATGTCGGGATTTCGGGTATGCCCGGAAGCTGGTCGACGAAAGTCCGGAACCAGATTTGGTTTCTTGGTCTGCTCTGATATCTGGGCTCGCTCAAAATGAGCATGGACAGGAGGCCATCTCGGCCTATCGCGAAATGCATGGAATGGGTCTTATGGGTAATGAGTTTACTTTCCCTACTGTTCTGAAATCATGCTCCATCAGAGAGGATTTGGTGATGGGGAAGCAGGTACATAGGGTTGTGGTTGTGACTGGACATGACTCGGATGAGTTTGTTGCGAATGGCTTGGTTGTCATGTACGCAAAATGTGGAGAGTTTGGGGATTCAAGAAGGGTTTTCTGCTCTATTCAAGTGAAGAATGTTGTTTCGTGGAATGGCTTGATCTCCTCTTACGTACAGAGTGACTTTTTCGGAGAGGCAAAGGAAATGTTTGACAAGATGATCTTAAGTGGGATAAGACCAAGCGAGTTTAGTCTGTCTTCCATATTAAATGCGTGTGCAGGATTGGGGGATCGTAGCCAAGGAAGGAAAGTGCATGGATATTTGATAAAGCTCGGATATGAATCAGACCGGTTCTCGGAAAATGCACTTGTTGATATGTATGCAAAAGCAGGGGATCTTGAAGATGCAATAACTGCCTTTGAGGAGATATCGCAACCTGATATTGTCTCTTGGAATGCTATAATTGCTGGATGCGTCCTCCATCAACAAAACCATCAGGCCTTGAAATTATATATGCAGATGAATAGATCAGGAATATTTCCAAACCTGTTCACCTTGTCAAGTGCTCTTAAAGCGTGTGCAGGTATGGAGCTCAATTATTTGGCCAGACAGTTGCACTCCATTGTGATGAAGCTTGACACAAAGGCAGATAATTTTGTCAGGGCTGGACTCGTTGATATGTATTCTAAATGTAGTTTAATGGAAGATGCAAGAATGGCCTTCGATTTGATGGCACAGAAGGACCTAATTGCATTGAATGCTCTGATTTCTGGATATTCACAAAACGGAGAGGATGTGCAAGCCGTGTCCCTTTTTGCTGAGACATACAAAAGTGAGATAGGTTTTAACCAGACGACTCTATCGGTCATTCTTAAGTCAGCCACCAGCATGCAGGCTGTTGATGTTTCTATGCAGGTCCATGCCCTTTCTTCAAAATTGGGTTTTGATAATGACAGTCAGGTGGCAACAAGCCTCATCGATGCATACAGTAAGTGCGGGAACATGGGAGAAGCAGCAAGAGCTTTTGAGTTTTGTGCAGCCGGAGATTTAGTGGCTCTCACATCTATGATTGCTGCTTATGCACAACATGGACAAGGCGAAGAAGCTGTAAAGCTATACCTAGAAGTTCAACGCAGAGGCCTCAAGCCAGATCCATTTGTTTGCAGTTCTCTTTTAAATGCATCTGCAAATTTATCAGCACATGAGCAGGGGAAACAGGCACATGTTCATGTCCTGAAGTTCGGGTTCATGTCGGACGTTTTTGCAGGGAACTCTCTGGTTAACATGTATGCAAAATGCGGCAGCATAGATGACGCCATTTGTGCTTTTGATGAGATACCTGTGAGAGGAATAGTTTCTTGGTCGGCTATGATTGGAGGATTCGCCCAGCATGGACATGGAAAAGAGGCCTTGCAATTGTTCGATCAAATGCTGGAAGATGGCGTGGCTCCCAATCATATAACTTTGCTCAGCGTCCTCTGTGCATGCAATCACGCAGGCCTGGTAGATAAAGCGGAACGCTTTTTCAAATCCATGGAAGAGTCGTTCGCTATTAGACCTACACAAGAACATTATGCTTGCATGATTGATATCCTTGGTCGAGCAGGTAAATTAGAGGAAGCGGTGGATCTCATCGAAACAATGCCATTTCAAGCTACTGGCCATGTTTGGGGGGCAATCCTTGGTGCTGCGAGAATCCATAAGAATGTCGAGCTTGGGAAACGGGCAGCAGATATGTTATTTGTTGTTGAACCAGAGAACTCAGGGACCCATGTTCTTCTCTCGAATATATATGCATCCGCTGGCATGTGGGGAAACGTTGCCGAAGTGAGGCGACTCATGAAACACAGCAAGGTGAAGAAGGAACCAGGAACGAGCTGGGTCGAGTTGAAGGACAAGGTCTACACCTTTATAGTAGGAGATAGAAGCCATCCTAGGACCGAGGAGATATATGCAAAGCTTGACGAACTGAGTGAGCTTATGAGTAGAGCCGGGTACGTGCCTATGGTGGAGATAGATCTCCATGATGTAGAAACAAGTGAGAAGGAGAAGCTTCTTTGCCACCATAGCGAGAAACTAGCGGTGGCTTTTGCTTTGATTGCTTCTCCTCCTGGAGCTCCTATTAGGGTGAAGAAGAACCTCCGCATTTGCATCGACTGCCATAACGCTTTTAAGTTCATATGTAAAATAGTCTCGAGGGAGATTATCATAAGAGACACTAATAGATTCCACCATTTTAGGAACGGTTCTTGTTCATGTGGAGATTATTGGTGAAACTAAAATCTTGAGACATGCTTCTCGATCTTGTTCCGGGAAAGCAACATCATTGTATTCTTATGTCCTCAATGGATCATAAGTTGAATCCGAAAGCTCATGGCAGATTCTTTTTAGCTGTGTCTCTGCTACTTCTATGGTCAAAAGCAAAGCGATAGTTGAAATTTCTCTGGTCTCTGCCTGCTCTGTCTGGAAGATTTTAGAAGCAAAGTAATTGCTGCTAATCATGAGATTATGTAAATCATCTAAATCAGAACGACAAATCTTCTCGAAACAAGAAAAATTGTGATTGCACTAAAGGGCGACTTCATGGCGGACCGCTTTTTTTGCATCACACCTAATATGTAGTGTACATACAACAAATTTACAATGTTTATGAAAAGAATTGTGTTTTGTTCATTCTGTTTAATCACATTAGCATCATCGACTCTTCTGACATTATCGTCAACAAAGAATACTTGGCCTTAACCGAAATCCTTCCGCCTTCTATACACAGCTTGGCTCCAGTCACCACCCAATACCCGGGAGGGTCTTCCGGGCCCCTCACCATTTCTTTCGTGTCAACAAAATTCGTCATTCTCGGCATCTTCCACGGCGATGGTGGACCCCCAGGATAAACTGCCGAGTTCAAATCGACCTTCACTGGCCTGTCCGGTAGGATCGGATTCAGTCCCATGCTGAACCTCGTGCTGATGAATGACGAAAATAACCCTGATTTTCGAGATATACTTGATGGTCCATCCCATTCGGATCTCCGGATCTTTGCAAACGCCACCATAGAGAATCCTAACCTTAGGAACAGAACCTTCTTCATGCCTAAGACCTTAACTTCGAACCAGGCCTTCGTCACAATAGAGGCCGAATCATTGATCCGCGAACCATCATATTGCACAGGAGCTGTGCACACGTGCGAGAGGATGCTCCACTTGACAGGTTCGAAGAAGGCTCGTTCATCCGGGCCGTGGTTAGGCTCATAAGTGTGGTCATCCGAGATCTCAAGGGTGCTGGGGAGATTCGTCAGGTGTTGGAGATGGATGGCTAGATGGTCGCTTTTCTTCCCTTCCAGGTACATGCGAATACCTGTCACTGGTCGGTTTCCGGTGTCCACCTGCAAGTGGCAAGGTAGAGACACCATTGAGCAAATGTAGTAGTTTACTGTTGCTTGTATTTATTTGAAATCACAAATATAATATTCACTACGTGTAATCACATAAATTAATAGCAGGACTAATCCAAGTTATTGTCCATGATAAACAATATATCTACACCGCTAAACTAGTGCCCATATCGTTTAATCGTAAAAGTTAATAATATAGACAGGATTGCCAAAATTTGCAGTCTCAAAGTAAGCAGATTCAAAATCAAGATTATGAACTGGTACTGCTATACTAGGATCCTTCTTTTGAAGTAGCGTAAAGTGATACCAGTGATGATTCAAGTATGTGAAATCCCAGTCAGCTCAGCGTTACGGCCATCATGAGAATAAAGATAATCAAAAACACAAACTAAAGAACTCGCCTCAACATAAACCGAAAGCAAGGTAGGTGGACGAATATAAGGACACTGTAAAGTGATTCATTGTTTCAATTGGAGAAGGAATAAAAAGTGACATCTTCATCGGGCTTCTCATCAAGACTTATATGCAACGGACCAAATTGAAAAATCTAAGGAAACTACGTTAAATATCCATAAAAGGAGGCACAGAGCAACACATGATATTGTGCAATGCTATGTCATCATGTACAGGCTTAACTAGTCTCAACTCTCACAATGTATGCTTCTATTATGAAGAGGCATCCTGCATGCATGAAACTCCAATTCTTGGAATTTAGGCATGCGCCACATTTGTATACTTTTTGCAGAATGAATTACCCGAAAAGTATTAACATAGAGCTTAGGACCCATAAAAGTGAATTGAAGCGATGGAGATGGGTGCTTTCTCCTTCTTGGTCCAAGGGGGAAGATCAGCATATACAGGGGCCCATTGCCGAGGCAACTGGAACTCTAGAAATTGATGGAGCTCCTCTATGGGTGGCTTGTCTGAACGATTTAGCAAAAGTAAAACAATTATTCAGTTGAAACTGACCAGAACCACTGCAGAGCAACATCGGTGGTAGATGATGTAGCATGTGAAAGACTTTCTCAGGCACACAATTAAAAAAATCAAGCAAATACAACTTTCTGAAAGACCATAATAAGATTGACAACACCACCATAGAAGTAAATAGGATGAAACCAAACACAATGAAAGGCAGCAGATGAACAATACTGTCATTCAGCTCAAAATCAGTTGAATAGTTCAGTTGCCAATTGACACCAGGTCAAGGACATGACTAAGCATGGGTCTATTAAGCTTTAAAAGATATAGTGATAGGGTAAGGATACGGAGAACTATACACACATCGGAGGTACAGATTGACCGCATGGCCTAGAAATCCATTTCCTCGTACGCCGCTCAGCAGTGAAGTTATAGGCACAAAGGACATTGATATAACGTTGGGAGACTGAGATATTGTTGAGAGCCACTGGTTATGACTTTGACCCCGATCATTCCCGCCCTTCCTGACACATATACTCACAATATCCTACATGAGAATTAGAGATGTTAATGAACACGAGAACAGCAGAAACCTTATTCTTTTCAAGGCAAACTGTTGAGTGAGTGCAGCTCAAGACAGAAATGCTTACATTGTTTTTTGAGGAAGTAACAATAGGAGGCCTAACATATACTCCATGGAAATTCCCAGGCATGAGGTTTTCACCCTGCAAAAACATACATGAACATCAAGCTAGGATATGGTTGGATTACCACCTAGAATTTCTCTCTAACTAGACAAGCCCTTAACTCAATACAGGGAACCATGATACTGCACGAATCATTCCGGTGAAGCTTTTAGCAACAAAATTAGATCAATGATGCACATTACATGTAATTATCCAGAACTTGCCACGTCATTCAACATGCTTTAAGAGAGCACTATAGGTCCAGAAAAGTAAGGCGAAGATTATGTCTTGCACTGCGCTACCTCAGTGCAATCAAATGCAGAGGAAATTTAGGAAAACGAGGTAGTCTGATATTAAAGCAACTCAATGCCTAAGCAACAACTTGCTCACAAACGTCCTTCTTCACATATGTAAACTTAAGCTAATGAAAAACATCATCATAGTCCCAAAGTGAAGAAGTTCAATTATACGATATTTTGGTCAATTTCTCACAGAAGGCCAACATTCCATATGAAAGCAGTTGCATCCTTCTGGTGCTTTCCAGGAGATGCATTTAGCATCACTTCATAATGGAAATACTTAAAGACAGATGTGTTGATTCAAAAGTTTCTGTGTACCTTCAATTTGGTTGATACTTGAGCAGGATCTGTTAACAAAGTTCCGTTAGTATCTTCAGAAAATCTCTGATCAGCTATTTGCTTCAGGTAGTTCTGAACGTCAGTGGGCTGAAGATGTGAGTTCTGCAACTGCTTCACGTGAACTACGTCTTTACCTCCCATCTTTACCCCGACCACAATATGAGTACCGTATCTCTCAATAAACCTGGAAAATAATGTCGTCAAACACCGGCACCATCTATGAGATGAGAAATATCATAAGGTCTTTTGATACTTTAGACTTAAAGGGCGACAAAGCATTCTCGTGCAGTTTAGAACTTACTCAGCAAGGGCGAGGGGATCCCACAAATTGGGCACTTCTTGTTTTACTTGCTCAGAAAGCGTTAACTGAGATCTTCCCAACTCAATGCTGTAGAGGCTCATGAACCAACCATCAAAAGCGAGGCTTTTTACGGCAGATGCATCCTTCTGCCAGCAGTTCTTAAAGTCGAACATGGAATTGAAGATGCCTGACGGTATTTTACCAGATAAAGAAAGTTCCTGATTGAAATGCTCCGACATCTGCAATTTATAGAGAAGGTGAAGTGCTTGGCAAACAGAATGCAACAGCCAACCTAAGGGCACTACCTTAATGCAACAGCATAGCAAGGTTAGAAATCAACATAAAAGTGAAATGCTGCTCATGCTTCAATGGTGGTGGTGCTAAAATCGGTGTCCTCCACCACTGCATTACTCTTACTATAGTTTTACACCACGAGAGTAAAATGCAAAACAATAAGTCAATAACAAGGTCGTCGTTCTTAATGGTTCTCACTAGGAGATTCATGACAGCAAGCTTAACAGTACTAGTAAGTAATATAAAGAGAATTGCACCGTCGTTAAGCAATGACCTCAGGCAGGACATAAATTAGGTGATTTGCAGAGTGAGTTTATCAGCTGGCCTGCGACAGTTGTTAACATTTGTCCCGGAAATTCAGTTTTTTTGGTTATTCCTCATTCCGCAAGCAACACTTGCTCACAATCAATTGCAACCTCTCAAGATCAAAAGGCACCCTCTTGTGAAATGACATGAAGGCAGGCAAAATTTTTCTTCTTTGCAGGCCAATTAAAACCTCTCAAGGCAGGACCAGACTACTTAATCACATTTTTAGCCCGAAAAAACAAAAGACTACTTAAACACATTTCTTTCGAGAGAATGCTCTTTCATTATCCTTAATTTCGCAAGCTAGAAGTGTTAGAAACGATCAGATGATCAACAAGTTGACTTGCCCCAACTAAAAGCTAATTCTACTATATTCGAACAAATAACAATCGATTCATATGCACCCCAAATATCAGTCATCACTTCAGTAGGCATTATCCCCGGCCAACGTTCGTAAATCAAGTTTGTGCTCCAGTCAAAGGCCGGCCATCCCAATCATGATTCTTCAACATGACAAAATGTGAGCAGAAGGAAGTGTCTGCACTTCTCACGCAAAATCAAGAACTCGACAAGTTAAAATCTTCCCTGAAACTCAAAAATTCATCACTTCACCAGCAAAGTCATGCAGAACAAAAACAAAACACGAAAAAAGAAACACAAAGACCACTTCTTTCTTTTTCTTCACCTGATTAAACGAGAGCACGTCGGAGCGAAACCTGGTGCGCTCGCCCTTATCGCACCTGATGCAGGTGGGCACGTCGTTGACGACCACCCCACCAGGGACCACGAGGTCCCTGACCTCCCTCGCCTCGAGCTCGATCAATCTCGACCCGGAACGACTCGATTTGCAGGCATTCAACCGGAGGTCGCACGCGAGGTCGTACCCGAACCCGATCACCGACACCGCCTTCTCGGCGGCCGATTGAGGGTCCATCGTCGGAGCCATCATGAAAACGAAAAAAAAAAAAAAAAAAAAGAAACGAAAAGGAAAGAAGGGAAGCTCCCTTTCTTCCTTGTTTTCTTCCCCTTCAGCTTCGCATCATTCGGCACACCCTTTTGAACGGCTTCCCGATGAAGTGTTTCTGGGTTTTGACTCAAGAATCCAGACAGAGACAGAGACAGGGAGACAGAGAGACAGGGAAGAGAATTTGAGCAAAGATAGTCTTCGTAGCGTTTCTTTTATGCTACGCCCGTGAGAGGGATTCGATCCGACTGTTTCCAAAAAGCCACCCCAGACGAACCCAACAAACAAGAACCGCAAAAGATCCTCAACTTTTCAAAGTTCAGTGATCGGTGGGACTCCGCGAAACCTCTGAGCAAGGAGCAGGGAGTCGTTCACACTCCAAACTCCACGATTTTTCCCATTTTTCTCATGCGACGCCAACGACCGAGAGACTCGTTTATGGGGGGGCGTCTTTGACATTTCCGCTCGCTGTTTTGCTCGTTCAACCGAGGCGATGGCCGGATTGACGTTTTCTTCGGGGTGGTTCTTTAACGGCAAGAGATGAGAGAGGGAACAAAAGAGACATCAAAAGATAAAACGAAGTTAGGACAAGACCACGTAGCCTTTCGGCTGGCGGCTGTCGCCCCCTTTCGGCCGACACGTGGCGGCTCGCGGTGGAGAGTTCCCGTTTTTGTTCCATTGGCATGTTGGTCGGCAGAGTTCGGTTAAAGGGGCAATGGGCAAAAGGTACAGAGGCCGAGCACGTTGGCGGAACGGCGACGTATTGGTAGCGTTCGGCTTTGTTTGCGTAAGTGGCCCGGAACGAGAAAGATCCCACTCGCAGTTCTCTTTTTCTCATGAGGATTTTGCCTTAATTTTTGTTAAACTTAGGCTAAGAGAGCGGTCGAAAATGGTACTCGCGACAAGATCGGGGATCGACATGATGGGTAGGACAGAATTTAGCCACTGTCCGAGCGACATCCGATTGGCGGATGCCCCTAACACGTGGCAACCATTCGTTAGTTTAAGGGATAAGTATATCGAAAGCCTTAAAACTTATTACAAAAGCGCAATTGAGTATTAAGACTTTCAAAAAGTACAATCAAATCTTGAAATTTGTCAAATTGATCAAATCAAGTCCTTACGTTAATTGCACTTCTTGAGAGTTTTAGGATTCGATTATATTTTCGTGACTAGTTTTAAAACTCGATTGCACTTTTTGAAAATTTTAATATTCAATTTCATTTTCATGACAAGTGAATTTCTTTTTGGAAGACCTATACCTTTTCTATCTCTATCGATGCTCTCTACCTTTTCTATCTCTATCGATGCTTTCCGCCTTTGTCCATATACCTTTTATCTCTCCATCAATGCTTTCATCCTTTGTCCGCACATACCTTTTTCCCTCTCTCTTTTCCCCTTTTTTTGACAAGCGAAAAATTAGGCACGAAGACGAATAGTTCTCAATGAGACGGAACTCGCTTGCTAAAGGAACAGAGATGATGTGCACATAATTTGATTTCTCAGAAGATGAGGCCGCCTACACCTCCCTCTTTGATGCGCCTTAAGCCTCTATATGCACATCGCCTCTGTCCCTTGAGTCCGTGAGTTTTGCCTCGTCGATAACTCCGGGTTTTTCGTGCCTAACAAATCGCCTATCGAAAAGAACAAAAAATAAAGCGATTGGCTAGTGCCAAGACAAGAGCTAGACTCCATCCTAATGGATAAGATGAGCTTCTAAGGGCGCGCATGGAATCCATTCTGGAATAGAAATTCCAGAATGGATTCAGGAATAGAAATGCGTTTGTTAAAAGATTTTTGGAATGCATTCTGGAGCAATTTTCACATTCTGAAATAAAAAATTCGTTTGTTAAAAATACTTGATTTCAGAATGCATTCTTGATTCCAGAATGAGTTTTGGGCAAAAAAAAGAGAAGCTACTTTTTATAGCTTCTCCTCTTCTAGAATGCATTCTCCTTATTTTCTCTCTTTTTCTCACTAATTTTTTTTTTCACAAAATGCATAAAAATTGAAAAATTCCAGAAAATAAAAAAAAAAAGTCAAGATTTCGAGAAAATTAGAAATTTGGTGAATTTTTAAAAAAATATTTAAAAATAAAAAATAAAAAATTTCACAGAATGATTTAGAATACCTTTGGGTACCTACGTTGAGTGAAATTTAATTTTTTTGAGGTGCCCAAAAAAATAAAAATAAAAAATAAAAAATAAAAAACTTCACAAAATGATTTAGAATACCTTTTCAAAAAGACCCACTTTGAATGAAATTTAATTTTTTGAGGTGCTCAAAAAAAAAAAAAAAAAAAATAAAAATTTCAAAACTTCACAAAATGTCTTAGAATACCTTTTGCCACCCACTTTGAGTGAAATTTAATTTTTTTGAGGTGCCCAAAATATAAAAAAAATCAAAAATTTCAAAAATTCATAAATTACTTAGAATACATTTGAGCATCCACTTTGAGTGAAATTTAATTTTTTTGATGTGCCCAAAAAATAAAAAAAAATAAAAAAATTCAAAACTTCATAAAACAATTTCAGAATACCTTTTAAAGACCCACTTTGAGTGAAATTTAATTTTTTGAGGTATCCAAAAAATAAAAAATTTCAAAACTTGACAAAATGGCTTAGAATACATTTGGACACCTACTTTGAGTGAAATTTAATTTTTTTGAGGTGCCCAAAAAAATCAAAAAATCAAAAATTTCAAAACTTCACAAAATGGCTTAGAATACCTTTGGGCATCCACTTTGAGCGAAATTTATTTTTTTGAGGTGCCCAAAAAAATAAAAATAGATTTCGGTTCTAGAAATCAATTTTTGGAGCATAATTGGCCATGTTTTACCAAACAGATTTCTCCTCTAAAAATCAATTTCTGGCAAGAATTCCATAAATCAATTTCTGGCAAGAATTTGATTTCTGGAATAGAATGTTTATCATTCGCACCCTAAAATTCTATTCGGTTCAAGACTTTTCTTTTTTTAGTTTATGCAACCGAGAAAAGGTTTATGAGTTTGAGCAATCCAAACAAGATCACTAATCCTAGTCCTTCACGGTTAAGAATGGGACTTAGATCGTGATTTACTTATTACTGAATCCAGTTGGCTTAGGCTTAAGCTCATATTTGGCATGCTAATCGCACATATCAGTTGATAAATGTCAATATATATCGTCATGAATCATGCAAACGCGAAATTGAGCATATTGATAACCTAATTCATAAATGTTAAAAGACTAAGGGCTTGTTTGATCGAGTTGAAAAATAAGTGTTGTAAATATAAGTACTAAACAATACATGCGGGGTAAGAACAGCATTAGTGCCAAAACTTGTGTCCGGAGGCCACTTTGGTGCCAAAACTTCCATTTGGATCACTTTAGTGCCAAAAATTTTGAAAAACGATCTTTTAAGTGCCAACTCCGATCTGATTGGTCCGAAATTCGACGTGGCAATTTTTTATTAGTATTTGGAGTCGACGTGGCTCCGGAGATACGGTAAGCACGTAGTCAACATTTTTTATTTTAAATAATTTTTTTTCTTTTTTCCTTTTTATTTCTTTTCTTTCTTTTTTCCTTCTTTTCTTTTTTTTTTCTTTCTTCTCCCTTTGGTCACCGCCGGGCGGATCGTGAGGTCGGCCACCGGCCCGGCCTCGTCGACATGTCACGCTCACCACAGCGAGGCTCCTACCGACCACCGGGCGACGGCGGCAAGTTCTTGCTATCGGCCTCGGCCGCATGGGTGAGGGCAAGCCCCGCCAGGCTCCCTAGCTGTATCCGGCGAGGTTTGCCGCCCAGCTACTCTGGGCAGCCTCGCCACGGGCGTCGCCCTGGCGACATCCGGCGGGTCACATGGCTCGGGCGATGGCCGGCTCATAACTCCGGGCGAGGGGAGCCTCGCTCATGCAAGGCGCAGGGCCGACCCGCCGGGTTGCCCACCGCCGCCCAAGCGAGGGTCGGGCTTAGGCCTCGCCTGGCGGGCGGGCAAGCGCCCTCGTCCGGCAAGGCTAGGCCGGTGGTCGACTTCCCACAAAGAAGTGATCAAAGGGAGAAGAAATAAAAGAAAAAAAGAAAAAAAGAAAAAAATTTAGAAAATTATTTAAAAAATCGAAATATATACGTGGAAATGCCACATAGATTAATTTTTTAAAAAAAATCCAACTAAGATTAAAAATTTAATTATAAATGCCACGTATTAATTTGGCCGGAATTTCTCGCCCTTGGCACCAAAATGATCATTTTTTCCCGATTTGGTACTAAAGTGATCCAAATGAAAGTTTTGGCACCAAAGTGGCTTCCGTACACAAGTTTTGGCACCAATGTTGTTCTTCCCCCAATACATGCCGGAAGCCTTAAGTGGATGTTGTGGAGGTTATCAAATGCACTTATTAAAATGTTCAACTTTTAGCACGATTATTAGGCACAACCTAAATTTGATGGTATAGAGAACAAAAACATAGCAAGAATTAGAAAGAGAAGTTCTTTGTCATAGTTACGTAGACAAAAAGGCTATTGATTTTTTCTTGAAAATTTTGAATGTTACAACTTTCTCCACACATTTTATATATCTAAATTATGACGCGAAAGATATTTTAGATATAAAAGGAAGAAACAATTAGAAAGGATAAATGACTTGGTAAAATACAGTGGCTTGAAGTGTGTACGATATGTGTTTGTATTAACACCGTCGTCATTGATGTAGCTATTGGAGCGTTAGAGGATTCCCAACTAAGACAATAAAGTTATTTGCAAACTACTACTCTCTGTCAGGCCCACTTGCATAGATGAAGGCCAAGACTTCACCCGTTTATGGGATTGTAAAGTATTCTATAGATCTTTAAGTAGTCGAGCCTCTTTACCCACATGTAAGAAACATACATATTTGTATTTAGTCCTTTCGGTAGCTAAGAAATGGTTCAAAATTCTACATTTTTTTTGTTTGGAACCTACAAAAAGAATTGGATGCCATGATGATGCCAGCCATAATTGATTTTTCTTCCGAGAATTTCTCTTGTAAATTCAAAGAGAAAGAAGTCAATGATGTACCTAGTGAGCTCCTAGTCAAAGAAATTGAAGCTATGGAGATCTCGAAAGATGATGATCTTGATAGCGAAGTGGTTGAATCTCCACCTGTTTAAGAAGATGAAGAGATTATTTCAGACACTGATTTTGAATCCGATATTTGAAGAATTCGTTGGAATTATGAGTTTATTAAATCCTTACGTGAAAAAGGAGAAGTAGTTGATATTATCAAACACCATAAAGCCAATTTTTTCAACTTGTTTTCAGCACCAACACACACCAGAAAATGGCTTGGCTTCTCTGTAATTGAATATCCTGAAAATATTTTCCAGCGACAAAAAATTTTCAGTAAAACAAATGGATTCTAATGTTTATATATACTTGCCTTTTTTTATCCTTTTTCTTTTTTGGCTTACAATAGAGCGTTTATAACTTTTTGAGCATATCATTAATCGCTACCAAGGTATGGCAATACTGACGTCTCACACAAGTCGTAACTATCGAAGATACACGTGTCTGTGTCTCTCATTGATGACCCGAAAAGAAAGCTCCTCTTGCCGTGCTTCAAAACCAACTCGAGGCCACACTTTTGCTTGGACTCGGTACAACATCCCTTAAGGATCAAAAAAGACAAGAGCCAAGATTGTAAAGACAAAGCCCCTTCAGTTGCGACATCCACCACCAGTCAAACACGCGCAGGAAGGCTCCAATTATATTGTACTCTGAAAGCTCGTTCCCTCCCTTCTGTAGTTTTATTAGTCTTCTATTCTATACCGAGTCCCAAGCAGAAAGTAGAAGAAAAAGATGAGGGAAATATTGAATAAGATGATGTTGAAGGTCAAGGTCAACACACAGAGAGAGAGAGAGAGAGAGAGAGAGAGAGAGAGAGAGAGAGAGAGAGAGAGGAGAAGAGGGTACGTGGGTCTTATGCTGTTCGGCGTCCCTTGGCTGTAATTTGGCAGCGTACCGCAGCAGCCATTTAGGGCGTACCGTTCACACCTGCGACGCGCCGGATCAAATTGACCGGACTCGAGGCCCATTTGTAGTAATTTTTAAGTAATCGAGTGAGCAACCAAGAAAGAGCATGGGGATTAGCCAAGCTTGAGGTTTGAGTTTGGATTGTCATTCGGCATATTGATAGTCCCTTTGAACATTCAACCGAGGTTTGAACTTCGGTCCGCTGAAATATCATTTCACCAAATCGTATTAACGCCCTGCCTTCATCTAACAGTTTAAATTTTTATAACAGTTTGATCATAATCCCACAAAATTTCGCATAGTATCGAATCCAATGCTATTCTTATTAACCTTTTTTCGCCGCTTTTTTCCTGGTGCTTTTCAATTACTTACGCGTTTTCCAATAAGCAATTTGGATAGGAAAAGATAAGGCAAAATGAATTATTTTTTCGCAGACCTCTACTTTTTATGTCTCTATCAATGTTTTCTTTCTTTGTCCATACATACCTTTTATCTCTCTATCAATGTTTTCTTCCTTTGTCCGCATAAACCTTTTCCCTCTCTCTTTTTCTCTTTTTTGACAAGTGAAAAATTAGGCACGAAGAGTTGTCAGTGAGACGAAACTCGCTTGCTTGAGGAACAGAGATGATGTGCATATAATTATTTTCCCGGAAGATAAGGCCACCTAGACCTCCCTCTTTGACACGCCTTGAACCTTTATATGCACGTCGCCTCGGTCCCTCAAGTCCGTGACTTTCGCCTTGTCGATAACTCCAGGTTTTTTGCGCCTAATGTATCACTTTTCAAAAAGAAAAATAAACGATTGGCTGGTACCAAGAGAAGAGCTAGACTTCATCCTAATGGATAAGATGAGCTTATTCTAAGATTCTATTCGGCTCAAGACTTTTCTTTTTGCAGTTTATGCAACCAAGAAAAGGTTTCCGAGTTTGAGCAATCTAAACAAGATCACTAATCCTAGTTCTTCACGGTTAAAATGGGACTTAGATGGTGATTTGCTTATTATTCAATCCGATTGACTTAGGCTTAAGCCTGAATTTGGCCCGTGAATTGTCCATATCAGTGGATAAATGTCAATATATCATCATAAATCATGCAAATGCAAAATTGAGCATACTCATAACCTAATTCATAAATGTTAAAAGACTAAGGGCTCGTTTGATCGAACTGAAAAATAAGTGTTCTAAATATAAGTACCGAACATTACATGCTGAAGGCCTTAAGTAGTGAATAGGAAAAAAAAAAGTTTGTCATAATAGATGAAAATTAAATGATATATTTTTTGGGTTTTTTCCAAACATGAAATAGAGAGTTTCGACAATATAATTGGTAAGATTTTAATTTCAATTAATAATTTATTACTTAACCAATTAATTAAGCACTTCCTTTAGAAACTGCATTTAGTGATTTTTCACTTAAAACAATCAATGAAGTAGATGTTGCAGAGGTTATCAAATGCACTTAATAACATTAAGTATTAAAATGTTCAACCTTTAGCACAATTATTAAGCACAAACTAATTTTTACTTGATTATTATTAGCTTTAAGGAGTTGAAGAAATATAAAAAAAAAGTCGATGGCGTAGAGAACAAAAATCTAGTAAGAAATAGAAGAGAAATTCTTTGTCATAGTTATGTAGGCAAAAAGGCTTTGATTTTTTCTTAAAAATTTTGAATGTTTCGAGTTTCTCCGCACATTTTGTAGATCTAAATTATGATGCGAAAGATATTTTAGATATAAAAGGAAGAAACGATTAGAAAGGATAAATGACTTGGTAGAATACAGTGGCTTGAAGTGTGTACAATGTGTATTTGTATCAACACCGCCATCATTGGTGTAGCTATTGGAGCGTCGAAGGATTTCCAACTCAGACAATAAAGGTCCATTCCTCAAAATCCTACCAGTTATATGCAAACTACTCTGTCAGGCCCACTTGCATAGAAAAAAGCCAGGACTTCACTGATTTGTGGCATTTGTAAAGTGTTCTATAGACCTTTCGGTAGTCGGGTCTCTTTACCCCTATAAAAGAAATATACATATTTGTATTTAGTCCATTCGGTAGCTAAGAAATGGTTCAAAATTCAACAATTTTTTTTTGGAACCTACAAAATCTAATGGTGATTTTTACGATTGCTTTTTTAGAGAGATTTTTAAAGTTATTTTAGAATAAATTATGTTGTGATACACCTAAATTAATTGCATTGCACATAGTAATAACATTTTAAAGCAAACTAAGAAATTTCATAATACTTGACGGTTGATGATCGATAAGACATCGTGTTTGAGGAATACCTAATAATTGTTTACTTCCTTAAGTAAGATTAAAGAGATAGAACATATGAATTTTATAACTCAAAGGGACTTACACCGGCCGTCACCTCTTGACAGTCGAGTATTCCACAAAGACCGTGTCATATTTTAGCTTCTGCGATTCGATTATGCTATATTTAGTAGAAATTCAGTTTTCCTACCTACACCCATCAAATTGGTGGGTCGGGTTGGGAAAAAAATAGTCCGACCCAAATTGATCCGTTTAATTTATTTTGACCCATTTCCGTGCAATACAAATCTACCAGACTAATACCCAAGACATACCCAACCCGACTCATATTCCTAAAACACTTACATATTTAACCCAATTTACGAAAACTTATACTCAAACTTAGATAAAAATGCAAAGTGAGTGAGCGCTAGATCGAGTAAGGTTGAGAGAATGAAAACAGAGTCACAGAAGTGAGTTTGGGTCTAAGTAAGGGTCTAAGTATGTTATAAACTCATTTATGACCCATTTAACATATATATTATGTTTAAATCTATTTATGACACATTTATTGAGTTTAACTAATACATATAACAAGTCAGCCCTTCGCATATGGGTCAAAAAATGGGTTCATGATCCATTTTGACAAATCTAATCGTACCTAAGTTACTCCACCCACATTAAGATATCATGAGAATCTGTATAAGAAAATCTCCAAATACAATAAACGAGATACAAATTCTCTATCGGATGTGGTGCTTCTATGGATATCTTATGGGTCAGTTTGTTTGATAAAACAACATTTTCGAAAAAATTATTTTTGGATTTTTCAGCATTTGGTTCATGGAAAACTAGTCGATCAGTGAAAATAGAAAACGTTTTCCATAGACTTAAAGCAATAAGCTTAGATTAGGAAAAACAAATTCTCCTTCTGACAAGAAGAAAATCATTTTTCCTATGCTCTTGTTGAGCATCCAAGTGAGAAGGATGGGTCCATTTATGTCTATGTCATATCTCTCATCGATTTGTTTCTTTTTTTCGATAAGTCTCATCTGTTTTTTCATAAATTTTGTTTACCATCTCTTAAATATATTTCATTAGTGTTCATGTTTTTCTACATTCCCAAAAGGCACCATCATATATAATATTTACAAATGTGATTTCCTGATTTTTTTTTCAATGTCTTTGTAATTCTTGTTATTTTAATGAATTACATAATAAAGAAAGAAGGTGTTGATTTTGCTTTGTCAGTCATCACATGCCATTTTTAATAATACAAAGTACCTTTAGTGGATCCACTTATTATCAAACACCATAAAGCCAATTCTTCCAACTTGTTTTCAGCACCAATAAACACCAGAAAATGGGTTGGTTTCTCTGAAATTGAATTTCCCGAAAACATTGTCCGGCGACAAGAAGTTTTCAGTGAATCAAAAGGACCCTAATATTTGTATATATATATATATATATATATATATATATATATATATATATATATATATATATATATATATATATATATATATACTTGTCCTTTTGTTTTATACTTTTTCTTTTTTGGCATATAATAGAGCTTCATAACTTTTTGAGCATACCACTAATCGCTACCAGACGTGGCAATACTGACGTCTCACACAAGTCGTAACTATCGAAGACACACGTGTCCGTGTTTTTGATCGATGACCTGAAAAGAAAGCTCCTCTTGCCATGCTTCAAACCCAACTCGGGGCCACACTTTTACTTGGACTCAGTACAACATCCCTTAAGATCAAACAAGACAAGAGCCAAGATTGTAAGGACACAGCCCCTTCAGTTGTGGGATCTACCACCAGTCAAACACGCATAGGAAGGCTCTAATTGTATTATACTCTGAAACCCTTGTTCCCTCCCTTCCTTAGTTTTATTAGTCTTCTATGCTAAACCGAGTCCAAGCAGAAAGAAAAAGAAAAAGATGAGGGAAATATTGAATAAGACGATGTTGAAGGTCAAGGTCAACACACGCAGAGAGAGAGAGGAGGAGAAGAGGGTACGTGGGTCTCATGCTGTTCGGCGTCCCTTGACTGTAATTTGGCCACGTACCGCAGCAGCCATTTAGGGCGGCGTACCGTTCACACCTGCGACGCGCCAGATCATTGACCGGACCCGAGGCCCATTTGTAGTAATTTTTAAGTAATTGAGCGAGCAAGCAAGAAAGAGCATGGGGATTAGCCAAGCTCGAGGTTTGAATTTGGATTGTCATTTGGCAAATTGATAGTCCCTTAGAACATTAAACCCGGGTTTGAATTTCGGTCCGGCGAAATATTGTCCTATAAAATTATATATGGTATCAGAGTCACGTCTTCATCTAACAGCTTAAACTTTTAAAACGGTTTAGTTGTGATCCCGCAAGAATTCGCATAGTATCGGAGCCACTGCTATCCCTTTCACGAATGTGCGTCCATCCCCCGATAGTCAAACTCCACGTGCTGCTCGTAATCTGGCTTCCATGTGAGAGGGTCGTTGAAATATTGTCCCACTAGATTTTACATGGTCAGTCCGAATATCCAAAAGCTCCCTTCTTTTTGATAGTCTTGCGCACAAAGAGCCGATTAAGCTCAACCTCAAGTAATCGCGCTTATTGACAGTACAAGTGTTATGAAAGCTAAGTTCGATCGAGAGTAATCACTAATCCAAGCCCCGAGTTACACGCAAGTAGCTTGACTCAATTTCACCTCGCGACCACGTAGAACCATTTTCTTCAAAACTCCGAAGTATTTCGGTTAGGGGTGTGCAAAAGGATTGAGAACCGCCTGGACCGTCCGGAACCAGTCCGATTCCCGATTCCAATTTTGGGAACTAGTGGATATCGGTCCGATTTTTCGGTTCTAGGTGTGGAACCGCCCACCCGATCATCAGGACCGAACCGGTAATATAATAATAAATATAATGTATTTATTTAATTCTTATTTTTTTAAATCCTAAATCTCTAAACGAAATCTAACTCACTCGATGCTCATAGCCTCATATTGAGTCGGGAAGTACCATTTTTCGCTTTCACCTCACGCTCACTCTCACTCTCTCACTCTTCTCGGTCGATACTCACCTCACCATCTCCATCTCTTCATCTCTATCTCTATCTTTGTATTTCCGTCTCCGTCCTTGGCTAGTGGGACCGGTCCATGGACCCATCGGGAACCGGACCGGACTAACGGTCCAGTTTCCAGGTGAATCCATGAAACCAACAGATGATTCCTAATTTCAATTTTTCAGAACCGGTCCTTAATGGGCAGTTTCCGGTTCAAGGATGGGAACTGCCCACCCGGACCATGCTTAATCCTAATTTACATTCTAATTTCGGTCATTGAAGGTGGGAGTTCCCCAATTTCTTCGGCCAAACAGCGCGAGTCCCTTTGAAATGGAAAAAACACTCAGAATCATATCTTAGGGGAAGCCCAAACGGATCTTGGAAGTATTAAATCACCGTTTTCGTTCTTTGAGAGTCAGAGTCCACATCCTTGTTTCCGGTCTGCACCTGCTCTATCTGGAAGATTTTAAAGCAAACTAATTACTGCTAAACATGAGACTATGTAAATCATCAAAATAGGAACAACAGATCTTCTCGAAACAAGCAGAATCTGGTTGCCCTGAAGGACAACTTCACGCTGGACTGCTGCTCCTCCAGCACATCTAATGTGTAGTGTACATACAACAAATTTACAATGGGTATGAAAAGAGCTGGATACTGTTCCCTCAGTTTAATTACATTAGCATCATCGACTCTTCTGACATTATCGTCAACAAAGAATACTTGGCCTTAACCGCAATCCTTCCACCTTCTATACACAGCTTGGCTCCGGTGACCACCCAATACCCAGGAGGGTCTTCCGGGCCCCTCACCAGTTCTCTCGTGTCGACGAAATTTGCGATTCTCGGCATCTTCAACGGCAATGGAGGTCCCCCAGGATAAACTGCCGAGTTCAAATCCACCTTCACTGGCCTCTCTGGCGGGATCGGATTCAGTCCCATGCTGAACCTCGTGCTGATGAACGACGAAAACAACCCTGATTTTTGAGATATACTTGATGGTCCATCCCATTCGGATCTCCGGATCTTTGCAAACGCCACCATAGAGAATCCTAACCTTAGGAACAGAACCTTCTTCATGCCTAAGACCTTAACTTCGAACCAGGCCTTCGTCACGATAGGGGCCAAATCATTGATCCGCGAACCATCGTATTGCACAGGAGCTGTGCACACGTGCGAGAAGATGCTCCACTTGACAGGTTCGAAGAAGGCTCGTTCATCCGGACCGTGGTTAGGCTCATAAGTGTGGTCATCCGAGATCTCAAGGGTGTTGGGGAGATTCGTCAGGTGTTGGAGATGGATGGCTAGATGGTCACTTTTCTTCTCTTCTAGATACAGGCGAATACCTGTCACCGGTCGGTTCCCAGTGTCCACCTGCGAGTTGCAAGTTAAAGCAAGCATTGAGCATAAGCAGTAGTTTACCGTTGGTTTTATTTATTTGAAATCATCACAGGAGGCGCTATTTCCACCCAATTTGTTGCTAAAAGGGAGAATGACAAATAATCCCTGAAATTTGATCTAATGTGCAATATTATCCCTGAACTTTTAATTTGCTCAATGTAATCTATGAACTTTAGCCCAATATGCAATGTCATCTTTGAACTTTTAATTTATTCAATGTGGTCCCTAAACTTTAGCCCAATGTGCCAAAAGTTCAAAGACCATATTGAACAAAATAAAGGTTCAAATACAACATTGCACATTGAGCTAAACTTCGGGGACTACATTAAATAAATTAAAAATTCAGTGATAATATTACACATTGGGCAAAAGTTCAGAAATCATTTGTGTAAATATCCCATGCTAAAACCACCCCTTTACAAATGATGGACCAAAATACCCTTCAATTAAAATTTTAATTTTTTAATTCATCTCCCTTCATCTCTTTGTGGTTGAACCTCACTCTCCCACCTTCATTAAGTTGATGCATATTTGGCAACTTTAAGTTTTTTTTTTTTTTCAGGACCAAGAGGAGCAAAAAGGTGCATTAGAGAAAATATATCCTAAAACAATTATCCGACTCTCTTGATGCCACAAAGATTCAAACCGACTCGTCCTCGCCCCTACCCCCATGCCGAGCCCACCACTGTACGCCACTACCATCCCGGACTTTCACACACCGTCACAATCGCATGCGTCACGCTATGGATCTGAGGGAGAAGAGCAATGGTCATGTTGTGACGGTGGAGGCAAGAAGAAGAGCAATGGTTGTGCCGTGACGAGAGAGGCGAGTGACCGAAGTGCGACACAGTGCAATGTCGACGGCGTGCGAAAGTTGAGGATAGAGGTGGCACGCAGTAGTGCGCTTGACATGAGGGTAGGGGCGAGGACGAGTCTGCTTGAAACTTTGAAGAATAAGAGAGTCCAATAATAATTTTAGGAGACATTTTCTCTTATGCACCTCTTTACTAAATTCATCGAGAAAACAATACACTACAAGATGCAACCAAAGCATCGACTTAAAGCCACGAGAAGATAAAGGGAGAAAAATTAAAAAGTGGAAATTTTAATTGAAAGATATTTTGGTCCACTACTTACAAATGGGGTGGTTTTAACAATAAATGAGATGAAAATAGTGCCAACCATCACAATACAATGTTCACTGCATGCAATCACATAAACTCATAGCAGGACGAATCCAAGTTATTGTCCATGATGCAAAAGAACAAATTAGGATATGGACTGTACCATTACTTTGTTAGACAATATGTCTACACCACTAGATTGGTGCACATATCATTTAACTGTAAAAGTTTACAAAACAGATGGGATTGCCAAAATTTGCAGTCTGAGAGTAAGCAGATTCAAAATCAAGATGATGAACTGGTATTGCTATACTAAGACCCTTCTTTTACAATGGTGTAAAGCGATGCCAATGATGATTCAAGTACGTTAAAACCAAATCAGATCAGCATTACTACCTTCATGAAGTATAAACATAATCCAAAGCATTTACTCAAGAACAAGCCTCAACATGAGCTGAAAGCAAGGTAGATGGACGAACATAATGACATTCTGTAAAGTGATTCATTGTTTTAAGAAGCTCGAGTTGGAGACAGAATTAAAATCGACATCTTGATGAGGCTTCTCGTCAAGACTTATATGGAATGGACCAAAATGAAAAATTCAAGAATACAACGTTATATATCCACAAAAGGAGGCATAGAGCAACACGTGAAACTGCGCAATGCTATGTCCTCATGAACAGGCTAAACTAGTCTCCACTCTCAAGATGTATGCTCCGATTATGAAGAGGCATCCCGCATGCATGAAACTCCAATCCTTGGAATTTTAGACATGAGCCATATGAGTATACTTTTCGCAGAATATATTACCTGACAGGTATTAACATAGAGCTTAGGACCCATAAAAGTGAACCGAAGCGATGGAAAAGCGTAGATTGTCTGTGTTGGTCCAAGGGGAAGATCAGCATATACCGGGGCCCACTGGCGAGGCAACTGGAACTGTAGAAATTGATGGAGCTCCTCTATGGGCGGCTTGTCTGAACAATTTAGCAAAAGCAAAACAACGATTCAGTTGAAATTGACCAGAAGCACTGTCGAGCAACATCAATGGTAGATGATGTAGCATGTGAAAGACTTTCTCAGGCACACAAATAGAAAAATCAAGCAAATAAGACATTCTTCAATACCCATAGATATCGTGATAGAAGAAAATATGACGAAACCAAAAACAATGAATGGCAGCAGACGAACAATACTGTAATTCAGCTCAAAATCAGCTGAATAGTTCAGTTTCTTGCCAGCGGGTCAAGCACACGACTAAACATAATTCCATTACTCTTTAAAAGATATAGTGATAGGGTAAGAATACGGAGAACTATACACACATCGGAGGTACAGATTGACCGCATGGCTTAGAAATCCAATTCCTTGTACACCGCTCAGCAGTGAAGTTATAGGCACAAAGGACATTGATATAACGTTGGGAGACTGAGATATTGTTGAGAGCCACCGGTTATGACTTTGACCACAATCATTCCCGCCCTTCCTAACACATATACTCACAATATCCTACATGAGAATTAGAAATGTTAATGAACACGAGAACAACAGAAACCTTATTCTTTTCAAGGCAAACCATTGAGTGAGTGCAGCTCAAGACATGATCTTCAACGAAAGTACAGAAATGCTTACATTGTTTTTTGAGGGAGTAACAATAGCCGACCTAACATATACTCCATGGAAATTCCCAGGCATGAGGTTTTCACCCTGCAAAGACATACATGAACATCAAGCTAGGATATGGTTGGATTACCACCTAGAATTTCTCTCTGACTAGACAAGCCCTTAACTCAGAATAGCGAACCATGATACTGCACGAAGCATTCCAGTGAAGCTTTTAGCAACAAAATCAGGTCAATGACACATATTACATGTAATTATCCAGAACTTGCCACGTCAATCAATATGCTTTAAGACAGCACTATGGGTCCAGAAAAGTAAGGCGAAGATTATGTCTTGCACTGCGCTACCTCAGTGCAATCAAATGCAGAGGAAATTTAGGAAAACAAGATAGTCTGTTATTAAAGCAACTCAATGTCTAAGCAACAACTTGCTCACAAACATCCTTGTTCACATACGTAAACTTAAGCTAATGAAAAACATCATCATAGTCCCAAAGTGAAGAAGTTCAATTATACGATATTTTGGTTGATTTCTCACAGAAGGCCAACATTGCATATGAAAGCAGTTGCATCCTTCTGGTGCTTTCCAGGAGATGCATTTAACATCACTTCATAATGGAAATACTTAAAGACGGATGTGTTGATTCAAAAGTTCCTGTGTACCATCAATTTGGCTGATAATTGAGCAGGATCTGTTAACAAAGTTCCGTTAGTATCTTCAGAAAATCTCTGATCAGCTAATTGCTTCAGGTAGTTCTGAACGTCAGTGGGCTGACAATGTGAGTTTTGCAACTGCTTCACGTGAACTACGTCTTTACCTCCCATCTTTACCCCAACCACAATATGAGTACCGTATCTCTCAATAAACCTGGAAAATAATGTCGTCAAACACCAGCACTATCTATGAGATGAGAAATATCATAAGGTCTTTTGATACTTTAGACTTAAAGGGCGACAAAGCAATCTCGTGCGGTTTAGAACTTACTCAGCAAGGGCGAGGGGGTCCCACGAATCGGGCACTTCTTGTTTTACTTGCTCAGAAAGCGTTAACTGAGATCTTTCCAACTCGATGCTGTAGAGGTTCATGAACCAACCATCAAAAGCGAGGCTTTTTACGGCAGATGCATCCTTCTGCCAACAGTTCTTAAAGTCGAACATGGAATTGAAGATGCCTGACGGTATTTTACCAGATAAAGAAAGTTCCTGATTGAAATGCTCCGACATCTGCAATTTATAGAGAAGGTGAAGTGCTTGGCAAATAGAATGCAACAGCCAACCTAAGGGCACTACCTTAATGCAACAGCATAGCAAGGTTAGAAATCAACATAAAAGTGAAATGCTGCTCATGCTTCAATGGTAGTGATGCTAAAATCAGTGTCCTCCACCACTGCGTTACCCTTACTATAGTTTTACACCACGAGAGTAAAAAACAAAACGATAAGTCAATAACAAGGTCGTCATTCTTGATGGTTCTCACTAGAAGATTCATGACAGCAAGCTTAACAGTACTAGTAAGTAATATAAAGAGAATTACACCGTCGTTAAGCAATGACCTCGAGCAGGACATAAATTAGGTGATTTGCAGAGTGAGTTAATCAGCTGGCCTGCGACAGTTGTTAACATTTGTCCCATAAATTCAGTTTTTTGGTTGTTCCTCATTCCGCAAGCAACACTTGTTCACAATCAATTGCAACCCCTCAAGATCAAAAGGCACCCTCTTGTGAAAATGACATGAAGGCAGTCAAATTTTTTCCTCTTTGCAGGCCAATTAAAATCTCTCAAGGCAGGACCAGACTACTTAATCTCATTTTTAGCCAAAAAAAAGAGACTACTGAATCACATTTCTTTCGAGAGAATGCTCTTTCATTATCGTTAATTTCAAAAGCTTGAAGTGTTAGAAACGATCAGATGATCAACAAGTTGACTTGCCCCAACTAAAAGCTAATTCTACTATATTCGAACAAATAACAATCGATTCATATGCACCCCAAATATCAGTCATCACTTCAATAGGCACTATCCCCGGCCAACGTTCGTAAATCAAGTTTGCGCTCCGGTCAAAGGCCGGCCATCCCAATCATGGTTCTTCAACATGACAAAATGTGAGCAGAAGGAAGTGAATGCACTTCTCACGAAAAATCAAGAACTCAGCAAGTTTAAATCTTCCCCGAAACTCAAGATTCATCACTTCACCAGCAAAGTCATAAAGAATTATAAAAAAAAGAAAAAGAAAAACAAAGATTCCATTTTTTTCACCTGATTGAACGAGAGCACGTCGGAGCAAAACCTGGTGCGCTCGCCCTTATCGCACCTGATGCAGGTGGGCACGTCGTTGACGACCACCCCACCAGGGACCGCGAGGTCCCTGGCCTCCCTCGCCTCGAGCTCGATCAATCTCGACCCGGAACGACCCGATTTGCAGGCATTCAACCGGAGGTCGCTCGCGAGGTCGTACCCGAACCCGATCACCGACACCGCCTTCTCGGCGGCCGATTGCGGGTCCATGTTCGGAGCCATGAAAACGAAGAAAGAAAGGAAGCTCCTCTTCTCTCCAGTGAAAGGGTCTCCCCAACGTCAACTCAAGAAAGTTTTTCTCTTCAGTTCAACTTCCACAAAGTTTCCCTGAAATGTCTTTACAAAGCAAGAAGACAACGATCTTCAACTTGAAAGTTCAAAGCCTGGTGGGAGCCGCGCGACCGCGAGAGCTGAGCGGAGTGGACGACTCCAATGTATGATTTTCCGGGGTTCTTCGACTTTTCCAGAATTGAGCTGAGATTGATAAATGTCCAAAGATAAGGGCTGGTTTGATCCAACTGAAACGTTTTAACTTTTTTTGAAAATACTGGTGAATTTTACATGACCAGAAGGAATGGCGTAAATCGGGGATGAAGTTTGGCGCTTTTTGGAACCGGGAATTGGGCCATCGGATCCGGGAAATCGAACCGACCGGTCCGGTCCGCGCCCCCTAGTTGATAAGTGGAACTGCATGCCACATCTCTCTCTCTCTCTCTCTCTCTCTCTCTCTCTCTCTCTCTCTAGGTTCTCATTTTTTGGGGTTCAATCGGGAAGAAGGAACGAACATATCCTCGACGCGTTCAGGGTTTAATAGTTTTTTTTTTAATTTCGTTTTTAGTTAAACGAAACAAAATTGAATATAATAATATTGAACAATCTTGTCATTTACAAAAAAAAAAAATATAAAAATTAGCGGAGGAGGATTCAAATAAATATAAAGGGATTAGGGTTTTATTTCAGATTTGGGAAAGACAATTCCATGTTCGCATAAAAAGTTGTGAAATTATTAGGGATTTTCACATTTGTAAGAAATAAAAATATATATAAATTAAAAAATCGAAAGATCATTTTCAAGATCAAATTGGAAATTCAAATTTGAAATTCATTAAGTTTTATTTGCATGGAATCGAGAACTAGACTCATAATGATCACCACTTGAACTAAATAATATACTAACCATAACTTTTATTTAGCTCACTCCTAATAATGAATGAAAAACATTAACAAGTCATAAAATAAAAGATCAAAAATTGAATAATAAATTTCCATCATTTCTTCCAAACATGAAATGGTGACATAAAATAAGGAATTTCAAAAACTTATTGAGCAAGATTCTATTTTCCATTGAATATTTTATACCTTAACCAATAAAACCTATTTACCGAGCTTTGCGATTTTTTAATTTTTGAAACAATAAATTGAGTAGATGTTGTTAGATGTCATCAGATGCACTTAATATCGTTTTAAGTGTTGAAAAGTTTAATTCTTAGCATAGTTATCAAACACACCCATAATTTTAATTGATTTTTTTGGCTGCTAGGGTTATTTAAGACATAAATTTTGGTTGTAAAAGAATAAAAACAAAGAACATCTACCAAGTCATTTTCCGGTGAAACAATGTCGTTAGAATAAAACATTTTTTGATTTTTCGGCCATGAACAAGAATTTTTAATCTTTAGTTACTTTCTCAACAAAGCTTTTAATATGAACGAATAGCTAAGAGAGTTGATCCACATCCTATACGTTTGTGTAATCTTTGAGATAGCGGAGATTCGATACGGTTGATAAGATAGACCACAGCTGCTGCTGTACAAGCAATATTCGATTGGCCGTTGCCCCAACAGGACTCACGGGCTTTAGGGAGATAGATGATGTGCTTTATTACTAAACCCGATTGACTTAGGCTTAAGCCCGAATATTTTGGCCTGACATTTGCAAAAGAAAATTGATATATCTACTAAGTCCTAACAGTAGGTTGTCGACTAAAAATTCAACCTTTGTTTTAGGTTTGGAACATCACTAAAAGGCCTTAAGTAGTGAATAGGAAAATATAAAGTACGTGATGATAGATGAAAATTGAATGGTAAATTTTCATTGGTTTCTTCCATACTTGAAATGGTGACATTATCGGAAGTTTCAACAATATAATTAGGAAGATTTTTAGTTTTGATTGAATAATTAGTATCGATAAGACATTGTGGTCACTAATCCGTACCACAGTTGTTGATTTTGGGGAAAAGTATCCGAAAAACCTAAATATATTATGTTTTGTGCCAATATACTCTTAAATATTTTTTTTTTTTTGATCTCCTGACACCAATTTGAAGATTCAAGATATCGTAATTAAGTTATTCCACCCGTATCAAGATATCACGAGGATCTGTATAAGGATATTTCTATTCACAATGAATGGAGATATAAATTCTCCATCTTACGGGGTACTTCTTTTGGACATTTATCTTATTTATATGAAGGGAGAGGAATATATATGGAGTTATTACTAACTCGTATTAGGTGCATGCACCGATATATGCTAGCTCTTTTATTTTATCCTTTCATTTTCTTTCTTTCTTTTTTTTCTTTATAATAGTGTTCAGGCCCTTTCTGAGCATTCCACTAATCTCTACTTGGTGCTAAGGGTGATCCATTCCATGGTGGTTAGGTTTCAAACCCGACCAACTCTAAAAAAGAAAAGAAAGAAAAGGAAAAAAAGCAAAAAAAATATTTAGAAATAATAAAAACAAAATGTCCACTTTGGAATCGACCCTATGGTACATGGGTTTTTCGGCGATCCATTCCAACATTTACGGCCTAAATTGGTTGGATGAATTCTACTGGCAAATGTGAAAAAGTTTAGAACTAAATTAGCACAATTCAATGGTTTAAGACTTAATTGGTATAAATGAAAGGGTTAATACCATGAAAAATCCCAAACTGATACACCTGTGACAAATTTACACCTAACTATTTTTTTTATCACAAAAAACCCTAAAGTGTGGTAGTGAGGTTTGACAATTTTAGAGAAACTTTTTTTTACTATCAAAACCCTATATTTAAGTATACCTATGATAATTTTACTCCCAAACTAATTTTTTAGCGATCAAAAACCCCAAACTGGTACACCTATGACAAATTTACTCTGTGTTAATTTTCGTTACTATCAAATTGCTATGTTTAATGACACTTGGTAATTGACATGTGTACTGATTTTGGGTTTTACCCCTCTATTTGTCACAAGTTTATCAATTTGTGATTTTTGTGATATTAATATAATTTAACGGACACTAATAGAGGGTAAATTTGTCACAAATATACCAGTTTGGGATTTTAGTGGTCAAAAAATTAGTTCGGAGGTAAAATTATCACAGGTGTACCAATATGAGGTTTTTGGTGGTCAAAAAAATAGTTCGAGATAAAATTGTCACAAGCTGGGGTTTTTGGTGGTTAAAAAAATAGTTCGGGATAAATTTGTCACAGGTGTACCAGTTTGGGGTTTTTTGTGGTCAAAAAAATGGTTCGGGGTAAAATTATCACAAGTGTACCAATTTAAGATTTTTCGTGGTATTAACCCTAAATGAAATAGGTTTTGAAATTTTTTTTGTACTTTTCTCAAAATTTTCACCTTGAAACAATGAATTAAGTAGATGTTGCTAGATGTTAACACATCACTTAACAACGTTCAAATGTTGAAAAGTTTAATGGTTAGCATAGCTATCAAACACACCCCCAATTTTAATTGATTATTAGCTTTAAGAGTTATATAAGACATAAAATTCGATTGTATCGAGAAGAAAATACAGCGGAAAAAAGAGAAGGGAAATTCTTTGTCGTGGTTATGTAGACAAAATGGTTTTGATTTTTTTCTTGAGAATTTATAAATCTTAACACTTTCTCCACAGATTTTACATATCGCAATTATGAAGTTAATGACATTTTAGGTACAAAAAGGAGAAACAAGTAGAAAGAGCGATATATACTATCCACATCCTCATGGTAGATGTCGTCAGCTAAGATAGTGGAGGTCATATTTTAAAATCTCGCTAGCTGCTGTAAACTATTCCGTGTCTACTCTACTTGCACAGATCAAAAGACTCGGCTTAATCAGTTTATAAGACTTGCAAGGTATTTTTTTGGACTTTCAGGTATTTGGACCTTTGAAGCCCATAAAAGAATATACATATATCTACTTAGTTTAGGAAAAGTGTCAAAAAAGTCATAAACCTTTGGCATTAGTACCAATTTAGTCTTAAACCTTTTTTGTGTCAATTTAATCCTAAACTTTTTTTATTGATGTCAATTCAGTCCTAAACCTTTTGTCTTCGTGTCAATTCAATCATTCCGATCAATTTTGACCTGATTTTACTGATGTGGACGCCGACTAGCCAGCGGTCAGTCACCGGCGCTGACATGGATAACTTTTAATAATATTTTTTTATTTTTTATTTATTCTTTTCTTTTCTTTTTCCCTCCCCTCCCTCCTTCCTCTTGTCGGTTGCTAGGAGGAAGGAGGGAGGGGAGAGGAAAAAAAAGAACAAAAACATCAAAAAATATTAAAATATTATTAAAAGTTGTCCACGTCAGCGCTGGTGACCGGCCGTTAGTCGGCCGACATCCACGTCAGCAAAATCTAACCAAAATTGGACGAAAAAAGTGAATTGACATAAAGACAAAAGGTTTAGAACTGAATTGGCACCAATGCAAAAGGTTTAAAACTGAATTGGCATCAATGTAAAAAGTTTAGGACTGAATTGACATCAAAAAAAGGTTTAAGACTAAATTGACACCAATGCAAAAGGTTTAGGATTGAATAGGTATAAAAAAAAAGGTTTAGGACTAAATGGATACAAATGAAAAAGATTTAGCACTTTTTTGACACTTTTCCCTACTTAGTCCTTTTAGTAGGTAAGAGATAGTTTAAAATTCAACATTTGTTGTGTTTGCAACCTAACCAAATCTAATGGTGATTTTTAAGATTGCCTTTTTAGAGAGATTTTTAGAGTTTTTTTAGGCTCTGTTTGTTTCGCGAAAAATAAATAATTTGAAAAATATCTTTTTTCTAAAAATAATCGCTTGTATCTCTTGAAATAATTATTCAATGAAAAATATTTTTATTATCAATACCAATTTATCTCTAAATGCTTTCATGAATGATGAAAATATTTTTCATTCGTTCGTCTATTTTCATAAGCGATACAATAGATCGTTTTCAGGAAAATATTTTTCAAACTATTTATTTTCCACAAAACAAACGAAGCCTTAGAAAAAAATTTTCACACACCTAAATCAATAATATTGCACACAGTACTATCCTATTAAAGTAAAAAGAAGAAACTTTATGATACTTGACGGTTGATGATTGATTTGTATCGATCAAACATTGTGTTCGAGCGATACCTAGATTATTTACTTTCTTAAGTAAGATTAGGGTTACTCAAGGGCATCTGACAACGTCTGTCTCTTGACAGTCAGCTTCAAGCATTCCTCAAAGACCACGGCGACCATGGCATATTTTAGCTTCTGCGGTTCTATCACAATAAATGGAGATGTAGATTCTCTATCCCACAGGGGTACTTCCATGGACATCTTAATTTATCTATATTGAGGAGAGAGGAATATATATGGAGTTATTACAAACTCTTTTCAGGTGTATGTATCTGCAAGTTCCAGGTTTCATATGCAACTTATTCCAGGTTCTATACAGGTTTTATCTTGAACATGGAACCAACCCGTCAAAATAAATTTCTCATTTTTTGGAATCTGGAACCTACCTTGCAAACTGTAGAACCCACCCTGTCACGGGTATCGGATCTACACAGGTTCTACCTATATTCATAATTAAACAATTGTAATGAATCATCAACTCTAATTATCATCATCTGTTGCTACAGTCCATTGACCACAACTTATATTTAAATACACGAAAAATATAAAAATGTTAATAAAGTAAAAGTCTCGAACATTGATATCACCGAAAATAAAAATTCAGACTAGTGGTTCCAGATTACTCACTTATCATCGAATGTCATGAAATATCGTAAGATTGCGCAAAAACATACAACAAGCAAAACATAAAAACTTGTTCTAGATTTCAAGTTCCATGACCCTAGAATATACCATGTATATCTTGGAATCATGCTCACCCTTACTATATATACTTGCTCTTTTATTTTATCCTTTTTCTTTTATTTCTCTTTTTTTTTGGCTTATAATAGTGTTCATAGCTTTCCAAGCAATCCACTAATCTCCACCGGGCATTAAGAGTGAATGGTTCCAAGGTGGGTAGTATCTAGACTTGAAACTTAGAGCCTACCATGTTAGAACCGGTTTTCATTTATTGGAACTTGGAACCTACCTTGTTTGCATTTGAACCTATCCTATTTTTCCAAATCAATTCCAAGGTTTACCCGAGAACCTGTTTTTCTTTTGTTCCTTTTTTTACTTTCATTTTTTACAGCAAAATAATATGAGTAATAAAACAGTTCAAAGTAAAAGGATGAACGAGAGAGAGCAAGCAAAGGCAAGTCAGGAACGAGCGAGGGTTGTGAAACTCGAACGAGCGACGGCAAACCGAAAACGAGCAAGGAGGAGGATGAGTCGCAAGCGAGAGAGAGAGTCATGAAGTGTCTTAGTAAAGTTGGAGATAACAGAGAAAAAGAGAGAATTTAAGAGAAAAGATACGTAGAGAAAAATTAAGATTTTTAGGTTTTATGAAACCGGCTCCAAATTCGACCAGGTTGGTCTGGTTCCAGGTTAGATCTTCACTCGGAACTGTGGAACCGGACTTATTTTCAAGGTGATCTAGTTTGGCTCCCGAGTAGAAGTTGCACAACCCTACTTGGTGCTCCAACCCTAACGTCTCACACATTTCATTATTATCATAGACGCACATGTCCGTGTTTCCGATCCATAGCCCAAAAAGAAAGCTCCTCTTGCTATGCTTCAAACCCAACAAGACTAATACAAAACCAACTCGAGGCCCACTTCTACTTGGGCTCAGCACCCCATCCCTAAAGACCAAACAAGACAATAGCTAAGACTGTATAGACAAAGCCCCATTAGCTGCAAGATCTACCACCAGTCAAAAAGACACACAGGAATCATTCTAGGGTTTCCACGAAAGAAGAGGCTCCAATCATGGCTCTATACTCTCGAAACCCTTGTCCCCTTCTGAAGTTTCCTTAGTCTGATGTTCCAAACCGAGTCCAACCAAAAAAGAAAAGGAGGAAAAAAGAAAGAGATGGGGAAGCATTGAATACGGTGATGTTGAAGGTCAAGGTCAACACACGCAGAAACAGAAAGAGGAGTAGACGGTCCGTGACTCTTTTGCTCTTTCGCGTCCCTTGACTTTATTCGGCCGCGTAACGGAGCAGCCATTCATGGCGTCACCGTTCACACCTGCGGCACGCCAGATCGCTGCACTTATGTAAGGATCAGAGGAGTGTACTGGATCGAGTGATCAAGAGCATGTGGATTGTAGCTAAAACTAGGGTTTGAATTGGGTCCTTCCAAAGATCCGAAGCTTCCCCCTTTTTGGATGGTGCGGCGAAGCAAAGAGCCGGTTAAGCTTGATCTCGAGATTTGCAGTGTCGGTGTTGCAGAAGCTCGATTAAGTCCGATCACGAGTGATCGTCGAAGGGTGCGAGTCCCCCCTTGTATGAGAACTCTAACATAGTGAGCTACAGAAGCAGGTAGCAAGAAATTTGAACCAAACAAACATGGGTTTGAGCGTGCTTAGGAATGGACTTGCGAACAAATTCTCAGTGTTGGGGACATTGAACCGATGCCCAAAATGTCAAGTGCTCCAACAAGATGACTTGCCGAAGAGATTTAAATACCATTTTTAAAGTTCTTGAGACTTAAAAGTGATTAATCGATCGAAAGGATGGGACTCTAGTGTAATCCGTACGACAATTCTAGGAAGCATGCTCAGCGTTAAGCAGGTTCTCATCTAACCCTTAGCCTAATAGATTAGAAATGGGTATTGACATTTGGGATGGGTGAACGGGTTTGGGATTCCATTTAAAAAAACCAATTTATTGGGTATGGGTTTGGAATCCTTGTGTGATAGTTGGAACCCGAGCTTGATATGCCATACAAAACTGCCCTTATCCTATTTAAAAAAAAAAACTTGAGATTTTATTTACTCATGTAATTTTGTAAACCTAAAAGCCAAAATTAATTTTATTCTAGCATTTTTTTTCTACATACAACTACCCCTTGATTGCTTTAGTGAGTTTATCCCAACTTTTTTTACAAATTAATTTACCGATTGAATTTTCTTACATGTGTGTGTGTGATATATCCAAAAGACAAATCATGAAAAAAAATTTTATCATTAATCCAATTTAACAGACACTAATTTGTAATTAATTTTTACGTATGTTTAATTTATTTACCCCCAAGAGAATTAGTATTTTTTAATAAGATCATCAAATATATCCAGGAGATGGAAGTTTCAAATTAATTTACCAATTTTAATTTTTTTGTGATATTAATCCAATTTAACAGACACTAACGAAGGGTAAATTTGTCACAAATATATCAGTTTGGAGGTTTTTAGTGGTCAAAAAATTAGTTCAGGGTAAAATTGTCATAAGTGTACCAACAGTTTGGGATTTTTGTTGATCAAAAAATTAGGTTGAGGTAAAATTGTCTCAAGTGTACCAATTTAAAATTTTTTGTGGTCAAAAAAATAATTCGGGGTAAATTTATCACAGATGTACCAATTTAGAGATTTTGGTGGTCAAAAAATTAGTTCAAGGTAAATTTTGAGGGTTTTTAGTGGTCGTAAAATTATACCAATTTGGGGTTTTTTTTCAAAAAAATTGGTATTAACCCTTTTTCTTTTGTTCCTTTTTTTACTTTCATTTTTTACAACAAAATAATATGAGCATCAAAATAGTTCAAAATAAAAGGATGAACAAGGAGAGCAAGCAAAGGAGAGTCGAGAATGAGCAAGGGTTGCAAAACTTGAATGAGCGACGGCAAACTACAAGCAAGCAAAAGGAGGAGGGTGAGTTGTGAGGACAAAAAGAGAATCGTGAAGTGTCTTGAGTGAGGTTGGAGACAACTGAGAAGAAGAGAGATGGAGAAAAAGATACCAAGAGAAAAATTAAGATTTTTAGATTTTATGAAATCGGTTCCAAATTAGATCGATCGGTCTAGATTCCCGGGTAAATCTTCACTCAGAAATGGGAATTAGGAACTTGGAATCGGACTTGTTTTCAAGTCGATCCAATCCGATTCCCGGTAGAATCGATCCAGTTGCACAACCCTGCTGGGTGCTACAACCTAACGTCTCACGCATTTCATTATTATCATAGACGCACATGTCCGTGTTTCCGATCGATAGCCCAAAAAGAAAGCTCCTCTTGCTATGCTTCAAAACCAGCCAGACTAACACAAAACCAACTCGAGGCCTACTTCGACTTGGGCTCAGAACCCCATCCCTGAAGACCAAACAAGACAAAAGCTAAGACTGTATAGACAAAGCCCCATTAGCTGCCAGATTACCCCCAGTCAAAAAGACAAACAGGAATCATTCTAGGGTTTCCACGAAAGAAGGCTCCAATCATGGCTATATACTCTCGAAACACTTATCCCCTTCTGAAGTTTCCTTAGTCTGATGTTCCAAACCGAGTCCAACCAAAAAAGAAAAGGAGGAAAAAAGAAAGAGATGGGGAAAGCATTGAATACGGTGATGTTGAAGGTCAAGGTCAACACACGCAGAAACAGAAAGAGGAGTAAGACAGTCCGTGACTCTCGTGCTGTTTCGCGTCCCTTGACTTTATTCGGCCGCGTAACGGAGCAGTCATTCATGGCGTCACCGTTCACACCTGCGGCACGCCAGATCGTTGCACGTACGTAAGGATCAGAGGAGTGTACTGGGGCCAGTGATCAAGAGCATGTGGATTGTAGCTAAAACTAGGGTTTGAATTGGGTCCTTCCAAAGATCCGAAGCTTCCCTCTTTTTCGGATGGTCCGGCGCAGCAAAGAGCCGGCTAAGGTCGATCTCGAGTGATCGAGCTTATTGGCCATGTCGGTGTTGCAGAAGCTCGATTAAGTTCAATCACGAGTGATCGTCGAAGGTTGCGAGTCCCCCCTTGTATGAGAACCTAACATAGTGAGCTACAGATGCATGTAGAAAGAAATTTGAACCAAACAAACGTGGGTTTGAGTGTGCTTAGGAATGGACTTGCGAACAAATTCTCAATGTTGGGGACATTGAACCGATGCCCAAAATGCCAAGTGCTCCAGCAAGATGAATTGCCGAAGAGATTTAAATACCATTTTTAGAGTTCTTGAGATTTAAAAGTGATTAATCGATCGAAAGTATGGGACTCTAGTGTAATCCGTTTGACAATTCTAGGAAGCGCGCGCTCAGCGTTAAGCAGGTTCTCGTCTAGCCCCGAGCCTAATAGATCATAAATGGGTATTGACATTTGGGATGGGTGAACGGGTTAGGGATTCCATTTAAAAAAACCAATTTATTTAGTACGGATTTAGAATACTTGTGTGATCGTCGAAACTCGAGCTTGATATGCCATACAAAACTGCCCTTACCCTATTTAAAAAAAAACTTGAGATTTTGTTTACTCATGTAATTTTGCAAACCTAAAAGCCAAAATTAATTTTATTCTAGCATTTTTTTTCTACATACAACTACCCCTTGATTGCTTTAGTGAGTTTATCCAAATTTTTTTTTACAAATTAATTTACCAATTGAATTTTCTTACGAATGTGTGTGTGATATCCGAAGACGAATCAAAAGAATAGTATATTTATTTTCATGAATGTGATATCATGTGATTATATCTTTTATCTATTTACGAGAATTTACATATTACATTATTAATTCACTGATTAAAAGATATAAGATAGGTAACAAAATGAGATAATTTTACCCAAATACGATACAGAGTGCATTTGATACGTGCTTAATTTATTTACCCCAAAAGAACTAGTATTTTTTTTTCATAAGTTCGTCAAATATATATGGGAGATGGAAGCTTCATTGAATAACATGAACATACATTGTACGTGTATTTTATTTAAACATACTGCAATTTTACCAACAGCGGTCACAAATCTATTCCGCTTCCATTCCTCATACATATTTCTTGAGTTACTTTTGGAGTATCACGCCATCCAACAGATTAAAAATCATCGAGTGGATAACATCTAGATAAAATTATCTGGAGTATATACTCGATGATGTAACGAGTTATCAAGGTCTCCCGATTCCCATTTTCCATATCGATCAAGTACGAACCCATCTGATGCATCGCGCAGGACGAAGAAGATTAGAGTCGATCAATGGCCGAGCCGGACCCACGGCGGCGCCGCCCATCAGAAAATCATGTAAACAGGAACCATGCGAGCCGGACGGCCCCCACTCGGGCCCAACTGCACAACGACTCAATCGGCCCCCGCCCCCGGCATTATACACCCTTGTCCGGGCTCCCCGTCGAGAAGTACCCTTCTAGCCTTTAGCGGCCGCGTCCCGAGCTCGTGATCGGGTCTATTCTCCATCTACCCCGGGGGGGGCCGCTCCGACCGTGGCGGCGGGACGAGGCGGTCCCCCACCTCTCCCCGCGGTTGGGGGGGGGAGGGGCATTACGGTCATCACACCCTCCTCCTCAGAAATCCCGAGCAAGTGCCATAAAACGCACGCGGCGAGAGAGACAGAGCAGGAGGCTAGTGCCCCCCACGGGACCACAGCATTGTATCTCGCAAAGCGCGTGAAAATGAGAGCTCGGCCCGTCGAATTAAAATAATAAACAATAAATGATAAATAAATTTAATCGATGGAAAAATCAATAAAATAGAGGCCCCGAAAAGAGCCAGCCGAAAAGCAGAGCCGGCTCTCGAAGCTTTACGCGCGGAGGTGACGAGCACCCCGCCGCCGCCCCCGGGCCCCACTCGGTTCCACCGGCTGCAGCCGGTCGCCGGTTCTCCCCACGCGCTCCGTTTCCACCCACGCGCCCCGCGGGCGGGCCCCACCGAGCAACCGATGTTGTGTTTTTTTCTCTGTGGTTTGGTCGGACCACCGGAGCAAATTTGATTGAAAGGGATTTTTTTTTTTGTCTTTTTTTATTCTGGGGAGAGGATTGTATATGGTGCGGGGGGGGATCGCGGAACGTGGTACACGTGAGGGAAATCGACCCATACTATTACCACTCCCCAAAAAAAAAGGGGCGATCGAAATTCGAGCTAAATTCATCGAGGTGCGGGCCCACGAGAGGGCGGTGCGAATATCCGGGTCGCGTCGCGCCCCGATCGCAAGTCGCTTTTCCATGATGCCGTTCTCGTTCCGTAGCCGCCATGGAGACTTTGCTCCCCTTAAGAAATCGATCGGCCTGAACCGATCCAGGACGGGGATCCGGAATGCCCGGACCCCACGAGATAAGCACGCCGCCTAGAGATAGGGACGGCACGGGACACGGGGACGCGCGCGAAGACGCCGAAGGCGCCCCCCGGGGCTCCAGAAGATTCGCGCGATGGGGATCGGGGAGACGGGGAAGCGATTCATTGGAGGGCGGTCGACGGCCACGTGTCGTGGACGAGATGGACCGTGCGAGGGTCCGGGATCCGGCGATGCGATTGGGGAAAAAGGAGGAAACGAAAAGGGAGGGGGGGGAAAAAATTGGGGGAGATTTTCTCCTCGATTTGGGAGCGCGGGGGAGAGGACCCCGCGAGGGAGGGAAGCTTTTTCCGCGGATGAAGAATCCGGACCGTCGGATGGGACGAGCGAATCGAGGGCCACGAACGAGCCGCGGTCGAGGGGGGGGGGGAACGAAATCCGGCCCGCGCGGGGCCCACCGCACGGCGCACGCAATCGAGGAATCGATAAAAATGATTTTTGGAAAAAATCGAAAATGAAACGGACGGACGAGATCGAAAATAGGTGTCGTCACGTTCCGCCGGGGGAGCGAGTGAGGGAGGGAGGGAGGCAGCCGCCGCCGTCGGATATCGGTGACACGCGGTCGTCGTGCCACGTAACCACCCAGCAAAGCAGCCGCCCCCCCCCTCTACCCGCCCGTCCTCCCCCCCCCTCACCCGCGGTCAAATTCCTCGTTGACCAATAATTACTCGCCGACCCCTCCTCCTCCTCCGCCGCTATAAAAAGGAGCCTCCTCCGCTTCCCCTTCCCCCCTCATTGTCAGAACCCAGGACTCCCACCACCACCACCACCACCACCAGAAGGTCTCTCTCTCTCTCTCTAGAAACTCCCTTTTCTCTCTCTCTCTCTCTCTCTAGGGACCGAGCGGAGAGGCGGTCCGATGGCGATGAAGGAGAAGGCGAATACCGGGGGCGGCGGCGGCGGGGGGCGGGGCGTGGGGAGGGAGGGGCACTACAGGGGGGTGAGGAAGAGGCCGTGGGGAAGGTACGCGGCGGAGATCAGGGACCCGGGCAAGAAGAGCCGGGTGTGGCTCGGCACCTTCGACACGGCGGAGGAGGCCGCCCGCGCCTACGACAACGCCGCCAGGGAGTTCCGCGGCTCCAAGGCCAAGACCAACTTCCCCCTCCCCTCCGAGCGCCCCGTCCTCCTCGTCGCCGCCGCCGCCGACGACAAGGGCGGCGCGGCCGCCAAGAAGGCCTGCGTCCGCAGCCCGAGCCAGAGCAGCACGGTCGAGTCGTCGGGCCACGACCCGGCTGCCCCGATGGCCGACTCCTCGCCGCTGGATCTCAACCTCGCCTACCCCCGCCGCGGCGGCGGCGGCGGCGGGCTCCCGTTCCCGCGCCAGGCCCAGGCGGCCGCGGCGGCGGCGCCGCCCGCGCCGTACCGGCTCTTCTACTACGACGCGATGTCGAGGGCGGGGGCGGAGGCGATGAACAACCAGCTGTACCAGCGGCTGATCTTCGACCGGCGCGCGGCCGCGGCCCCCGCCGCCGACGGGTCCCGGAGCGACTCCGACTCGTGCTCCGCCGTCGTGGACGCGAACGACCGCAGCCGGAAGCCCGCCCGGTTGCTGGATCTCGATCTCAACGAGCCGCCGCCGCCGGAGTCAGCCTGACGACGACGACGACGGGATGTGTAGGGCCGGCGGCGCCGGGGTTTTATCGAGGGGACGAAATCTCCGGCCCTCGATCGTTCCGCTTTTTGTCGATTTTAATTTTAGAAGAAATTAGACAAAAAGGCCAAAAAAAAAAAAAGAAGAAGAAGCAAATTTAGGGAAATTTAGATCGGAGAATGTTTCGATCGATCTCGATGTGAATAACAACGTTTTTTTTGCGGCGGAGGAGAAAAGCCGGCGACGGTTTTCCACTCTCGTCGTTGTTCGTAGCTTACATTACAATACCAATGTGTTCATCGCTCCCTCTCTCTCTCTCTCTCCCGATCGACCCGACTTGACCTGACCCGATTTCGCCCTTTCCGATCGCCACGGTCTCCCCGGATCCTCGTCTTGTCGGAGCGCGGTTGCCGGCCAACGCCGATCGGCATGCTCCCTTCCCTAATCGGCTTTGGACGGTCACCGATCTTATCGCCACGCACAAAAAGGAGGGGGTCAACAATCTCAATAGTTTTTTGCCAAACATGGATATGTTTTGACGAGAATGCCCTTCCTCTTTTAGGGAGATGATTGTCCGGGTCCCTACGCCTCCACTCTTGCGGAATTTCGTGGGTCAAAACTAAATTTCAAGATTAAGCAATGATATTTTGATTAATTAATTAAATAAGTTTTTTTTGTTGGGTCAATTATTAAGTTGATTGGTGAAGGTTCTCGCAATTACATGCATTGAATCCAAAGTTTGTCTCCGCAAATTCGTGCGATTCCAAAGGGTAGAAAAAAGATTAATCACGGGCGCGTTGGATAAGATCGATTATGTAACTTTCCTAATTAGCTTAATGAATCGGATTGTTACGGACCCTTCCATAATGGCGCTGCGATCTCTCTTACTTAAGGACGGAAAGGCGAGGATATGCTCGCATTAAAGTACTTGCAACTTTGATCGTCTAACTCCATATTGCTTATAGATACTTAGCTGACATGAGGATCTTGTTACGACGCGCTCCATGTCCATAAAATCGGTGGCGAGACGTGAGAGACGATGTATTAGAAATGAAAAATTTCTTTTAATCGGCATATTTTTCATTTAACGAAACCCATTGCAAACCCACAGGAAAGTTGCCATGCGCCGTTCCAGGTCCCAAAAACGAAACACTTAATTTCTGGGAACGACGGTTCTCCCTAATAATAGGGGGGGAAAAAATGTTGTGACGCCAATTTGAGAGAACACCGAATAACGTTTCTTCGACCGGCCCAATTTCGGGAAAGCTCCTCCAGATGCACCCTTTTCTTTCACCACGTAAATTTGGGAATTGAATTCTTGTGTTGGGTCTTTAACTAGAGGGGGTCACACGGCAACTTCACCTTGTATATCTAAGAACGCTCCAAACCTACCCAAAATCAATACCCAAAATCAAGTCCGAATTTCCCTTTCTCTTCCTAGTCAAAATCCGACCAACCCAGATGCCCAAAATGGCAAAAAAATTCAATGTAAACGGCAGCGGTCCGAATTGACCGAGCCTCGGGGGGGGGGATGAACACATTCAAGTGGGATTACGTGTCATTTGTGACGTCATAAAAGCACGGGCAGGTGACGTAATTTACTTACGATACATTCGATACCAACCTTCCTTCCTTCACACGATTCTTCAAGACTGTATAGAAATCTTTTTTTTTTTTTTTTTTTTTTGGTCGAAAGACTGTATAGAATTGGAGGCTTCAAAATGTGGCAAGTCAATTGAACTCTCATGAAGAATCTCTCACGTGAGTGTCTTCATACTTCTCTTTTGAAGAAATTACCAAGAAAGCCCCATATTTATTGTACCTGGCGCAAATTCAAAACTAAACCTTTTAATTTGGATAATTTTTTTTGTCGAAATTTTGGTCAATTGAGTCATGAACATTTTGATAATTTGTTAATATGATCCATCTGATCAATTTTGATCGGAAATCGTTGACGTAGATGCCACACTGATCGTCCTACTTGGCACACCAGTGCTGACTTAATTTTTGCAATTTTTTGTATTTTGAATTATTTATTTATCCTTTTTTCTCTTTTTTTTCTTTGTTGCCCGCCAGCAACTCTCATCGGGTTTGGGCGAAGGTCACCTCGCCTAGGCTTTTGCTGATCGCGAGAGTGAACATTGGGATATTACCGATCTTTGTATGTAGAAACAGTGTAAAAAATAAATGAACGTTAATGTATTATGATTTAAGAAAAACCACGATAAACTAACAAAAAATCATATGCCATAAAGAGATGAAATCCCTCCATTTTAATATGTTTCATTGTTCTTTTTGGTATAGTAAATTCTAGAGATTATAGCAAGAATTAATATGCTTATTTCATAAAAATATAAAAAGACAACATTCACCATCAATTATATTTTTTTATGAAAAAAAAAATTAGGCCCTAAAACAAATCGGCCTTTAACTCTCTCTCGTCTCAATTGTCCCCATTTTATCTTTCCTCCGGCCCGTCTTTTCCAACACGGGGTCGGCACCTCATCGCGCAGCAAAATTTCCCCATGAAAAAAAAAAAACCTCGCTAACCTTTCGAGTGCCATACAACATTTACCCCGAGCTTAATCGGGATTTTCGCGCAATTAAATCAATTTCGCTCCTCTTTCTTTCTTCATCGATCTCGCTACAAGAAACGACGATTTCAAACATAAATCATCCACTAATTCAATCCACCGGTGATGCTCTTCGATTCCTCCACTGGATAATAGTCATCGAACCTGGACGACAATTCGTCACGTGGGGGATAAGGAAAAAAAAAACACGCGCGCAGGCGCGTGAAACTCAGACGCGCGTCGAAAGCGCGTGCGAGGAGGGGGGGCGGGGGGGACGGCGACTTCGACGCGTCCTTTCTCGTTTCGAGGCGGGAGTGGGGGCCCGGTCCGGTCCATTTCCCGCGTTGACCGAGCAACGTCGCGGGACGTCCCGGAAGAGCGCCACGTGTCGCCCTGCCGTCCAGATTTTTTTGTATATTTTTTGGATTTTTCTTTTTGTGTCCGCGCATGCATGAGCTGCTTTTCTTGATCTCGATTCTTCTGTGTAGGTTTTATATTCGGCGGTACCTTGTCTACATCCAATCTCGAATTAAGGACGGAACAAATTCGGTAATCCAAAATTAGATGTTAATTGTCGTTAATTTTTGCTTATCGTGAAAACCTCGGGCGGGGAGGGGGACCGACCCAAGAACTAGACCGGCCGGTTACCGGGTCCAAATGCTCGAAACAGGGGAATAATCGGTCTGGTTACTCGGTTTCAAGTGGGAACCGAACTGTCCAGACCGATATCTTTTTCTTTTTCCTTTCTTTAAGGAGTAAAGGAAAGGAAATTGTCAAAATTCTATACCGAATATATCCAATCCGGGTACCGATCGCCCCTAACACACGTGAAGTCGGGAGGTTATTATATAAGAGAAGAGAAGTAGCGGTTTCACGAAAACAGTGGATGCAAAGTGAGTGGTTTTGGCTTAATAGATTGGCTCGCTTCTATGCACGCGTAATTATTATTTTTTTTTTATGTTCAATCTGTTTTAAAAAATATTTTTTTCCTGAAAAAGTTGGATATATAAATATAGTAAATTTGCATGCATAGGAGAACTCCACGTTTGATGTAATGAACTGTACACTTTGGAATGGGAAATAAATGGAGGAGAGCGGTGGTTTCGTACGTCTTGTACTTTTACCAGAAAATCCACCGCGTTTACATCGTATTATTTATTTATTAAAATAATTATTATCACAAAAAATTTCAAATTAATATGTTTGTAACATATTTATTTTAAATTAATTTTTTATCACAAAATATCCCAAACCGATATACTAGTATCAAATTTACCCTATCTTAATTTCCGCTAAATTATACCGCCAAAATTACTGAATTGGAAGATACGTGGGAGTTAACGGATGTATCGATTTGGGATTCCACCTTCCCTTTGTCACAACTATATCGGTTTTTTATTTTTCAAAACTAACGAAGGTATAAATTTATCGCGAATCTACCGATTTAAGGTTTTTTATGGTTAAGTTTAAATTCGGCGTATCGATTTGAAATTTTTAATAGTCGAAAAATCGATTTCGGAGGGTGTTGGTTTATGGTCAATGAAAGGGCGGATTCGATTTTAAATTATGATTATATTGGATTTAATTTGTTTTATACGGAATTACGGGGCCACTTTCGCCTTGGCGATCTGGGGGGATAAAGCGGTCGGTCGCTATCCGATTTTCCAAGAATGCCCCTCGCCATCGAATCCGGCAGCTCCACGCTACTCCAGACTTGGCCGCCAAGGGAAAAAAAAGAACATTTCCTCCCGCCCAAAAAAGGGGAAAACTAAATAAACAAAAAAGGAAATAGCGGGCTCTTTTTAAAATTATTTTTGTTTAATTCGTCGTTTTCTCTTTGTTTTTTTTTTTTTTTTAAGGTGGTGGTGGTGGTGGTGGTGGTGGTGGGAGACAAGGGCGGGGCCCGCGGCGGGCGGGAAGTGGGAAGTTGGGGGAAGGCGCGGCGGCCGCTGTCGGGTGGGGCCCCCCCACCCCCGGTCCTTGGTCGGCAAATCCTCGGAGCATATTTCGCTTTCCTATTTTGTTTTTGTTAATCATAATAGTAAGTTATTATCACGTTACAGAAGATATAATCGAAAATAAGAATTTCCCTTTTTTTTTTCTCTTTTCGTCTGCACGTTGAATATGTCGATTGCGTTTATTTTTCTAAATTCCATTTACTTTTTTTTTTTTTTTTTTTTTTTTGGGGTGTGTTAGGTACGGCGCAAATAATTGCCGCATCGACTTTGCAGGAACGTGCTCGTTTTGGGGCGGTATGGTGGACTCGGTCGCGCCCGCGGTTTGCGGTTTGTTGCGCGCCCTTGCGCTCCAAGTCTTCTATAATCTATCAAACTTATCCAAAAAAAAAATAATTAAAATTAAAAAGAGATTATATTTTTTTTTGAAAAAGGGGGGCATTAACAAAAAAGACATTGTCACCTTTTTTTTTTTTTACCATTGCTGATCAAATTGCTTCTCGTCTTTCTAGCTCTAATTTCTCCATTCACAACCTTGAATGGGGAGCAAACCAAACAAAGTCCGTTCCCAAAATCTTTTACCCTAGAATCAAACCGGTCTAAGTCCAAACCAGAAATTAAATCGGTTCAAAATCGATTCTACTCAAGCAGATTCGATTCCCAAAGTCCCAAAATTTTAGAATCAAACCCTAAGTTAATCCCTCCTAATTAGTATTTTTCGGCCCAATTAATCCCTTCTAATCGATTTGGACGGTAATTCGTTGGTCACAGCTCAATTCACGAGAACACGGCGGCACGTGGTCCGACTAGAAAAATTTCCGGTCCCATAGCAAGATCTTCTAGACGTAACTTTTCGAATCGCCCATGTACCACTTTTTTTTGCCCTATTGACAAAGAATTTTGAGTACGTTTTGCTTTTTCTAGATGGGAGGATGTGACGACCGTGGAGGCGACGGGATTGTAATGTGAACGAACGTCCCCCTCCATCATTGAGAAGCCGCTCTTTTTTATTTTTATTTTAATTAAATTAAATTTAATTCGCTCTTTTATTATTTTATTAATATAATTTGTCGTTATCTCGTCGATAAATAAAGGGTGGGAAGTCGTCAGAAGCAACACGGCCGCTCTTGCTAGTGGCCGTCGCTTCGTGTGCAATCGATAAGATCCGACCAACTATTTTATTTTTATTTTTAGCGCTCTCTAATTCTTTTTATAATTAAATTAAATACGAGCAGCGGATATCCATTTGGTCTATTAAAACGGTTTTTCGAAAAATCGCAATACATAATTTTATTTATAATAATGGATGCTGAATTCCGACGACAAGATACCGTGTTCACGCGAATTTGATAATTCAATCCGTACGAATTACGCATAAAAAAAATATTGTTGATTAGAGACGGCATATACATTGGATTTGAAGGAGAATTACGGGGAATTTTCTCTAGCAAATAAAATTATTTCCACATGCAAAATTTAAAGCTGCATTTGGTTATCCAAATATTATTATTTTATCATCTTATCGAGTGTTTGGTGACATTGGGTGTTTGGTGACGTTCTCCGAACCTGATAAATTTAGATAAATTGCAGGATAAGAAATTCGGCGTAGGGGGCAGGATAGTCCCGGATTGGATAAAAAATTTTATAAATTAACTTAACAATTCCCACGGGCCAAGAAAACCCCACCTGAAGTGAGACTCGCCGTCTTTAGTGTTTCTCACCGGCTACACCCCACCACCACTCCGCTAGCTATCCACTACGACGGTCACTCACTCTGGCGTCCTCGAGAATCCTCATCGGTGCCCCTGCTCACGGCTCACTTGAAATGTCAGGGCTCGACACCTCATTTGTGGCTCCCTCTCTTTCTCAATCGGTTTTTCGGCTTTTCCACCATCACCGAATCGTCCCTCGGTTTCTTTCTCTACTTTACCTTTGATTACTCATTCTCGGCCTCTATTGTTTCACGATCTCTCTCTTGGTCGACTCTGAACTAAGCATTCATCAAGTGTTTGATGAAACACTTGAGAAAGATCTTCCTTGCCTTCAATTTGTAATTTTGCTTAATGGAAGATGTGATGCCTAGGCCAATTTCCCATAGATTGCTTGTTGACGACAGTGGTTGAGAGAATTTGACTGGTCACGTACACGAGGAGCCCATCAAAGACGGGATATTAAAGATTTTCAGCGAGAAGGATTTTAAAAGATTTTCAATTCTATATTAGGTTGCAGATTTTTAAAGATTTCAAATATTATCTTAAATTGTACCAAACATTTGATGAGATATTTCGACAATCCGAATGTGGATGATCAAACGCAGCCTAAAAGTGCTCTCAATTGTTGGTTTAAAACCAATCCATATGAAGAATTTGCTGGTAATCAGTGTCCCGTGAATACTTATTAAGGAACTAAGTCGAAAAATTTTGTAAGTTTTCAAATATGGCGATTTGCTTGTTTTCCGTATAATCGGTATTTTGAAATTCTTTCCTTATAAAGTATGTTTATAAAATGTTCCTAAAGCACTCATCAATAGTACATTTTATGGAGTACTTGGATTTCAATGGTAGACATTGCTTTTCTTTGTACGAGCGACTATTTGTGTATGGTTTTTCTATTAGTCATTTTATGTGCCGCAAGTATATTGTAACAACACTGATAATGTCTTTTCAATAGCAATTCACTATTCAACGTTCTATAGTTTATATGTATAATTGAATTCTCCCGAGTAATTCGTGCATCACGCGGCCTCGAGAGCGAGTGAACCCATAAGCCAAGTTCTTTTTCCTTTCTCGATTTTAATCTTACGTGAATCAAGAGCAAGAACTGCAGCGTGACTTCAACAATCGTTGATCTGGTTCGTTAATCAATACCATCCAGTCCACGGTTGCTGTTGACGACATTTGCCATTGATGGTCTTACAACGAACTAAAATGTAAATATATCACTTGTGATTCTCGCAATGACCATGCCTCTAGCAAGTGTAGAAAATTAAAGAGAGGCGAAGGGTCCGTTTGTTTCGTAGAAAATAAATAATTTGAAAAATATTGTCTTAGAAAATATTTAGGCATAAATCGTCATCGATAATGAAAATATATTTCACCGACTAATCATTTCAAGCGATACAAGCAATAATTTTTTAAAAAATATTTTCTAAATCATTTATTTTCCGCGATACAGAAGATAACTTTTCCTTCTATATTAACCGAGATATTTACTCGAAAATTTACGTCAAATATTTTATAACTTTGGAAAACTAAATAATCTCGAAACAATTTATTTTTCTAATTAGGAATTTGAAAGCCCTACCAAAACTGGACCGGGTCTCATTTCTAGAGTCCCTTTCGCAAAAAAAAAAGGAAAAAAAAAAAGAAAAGAAGAAGAACAGAGCCCCAGTTGCTCCCGTCATCGAGCCATCGCCGTCGAATCGGGAGCGGCGCCCGGAAACGGACGGCCACGATGAGTTGCGATCGGCTCCACGATGATGATGATGCTGATGATGGCGATGGCGATGGCGATTGATGACGACGCATCCATGATGCCAATTCGTGCCATGCCCATGCACGAGCGCCATCATCACCCCCCGCGATGATGATGGCGATGGTGATGATGATGATGGCGGCACGACGCGAGCGGGGACGCCCGACAGCTGCTTCACGCGGCTTCCTTCGGGCGCGCGCGTGTCCGCCCAGCGACGGCGCGTGAGGAGGTGGCGGCGGCGGGACGGGGTCCGCCGCGCCCGACCGCCGGAAAACGACAGGACGAGCGCAGACAAAAGGAAAGAGGCCCCCCCGCCCCCGTATTTTGCGAATTTATTATTATTATAATTATTTTTTGGGGTCGAGGCGAATTTACTTATTAATTCTGATTTTTTTAATGTTGGAGAAAAATACGTGTCCGTGTTTCGTGGGGGCGTTCGACTGCCGTGACGCCTCTGCTGCCGACAGATCCGGTCGTGCGGGGGTGGGGGCCCGCCGCTTCGCGGGGGGATGGGGGGAGGAACCAGCCGCCACGTGGACGGCGCGCCGACGGGACACGTCGCGTCGCTTCGCGGGCCTTTTGGCGGATTCGGATTTTAGGACCACGAGGGGGGGGGGGGACGGTTGGCTGCGCTCGCTTCCACCGCTTCCTCTCGTGGGCGCCAGCGCCACGTCAGGAGAAATCGAAACGATTATGCGAAATGGTTTGATTGCTCCTTTTTAATTATTTGGAATTTTGACTGTACATTTAGTCAAAACACCGCAAATTGATACACCCATGATAAATTTACCTAAAATCAATATATCCGTAATAAATTTCTTATCCGTTAGTTTAAATTTAAATTTACTGGTCAAATTGTTTTAAGTTGGATGTGGCGTGACGGGTTGGCGGGTGATATCAATTTGTAATTTTTCCGCTCCACTTGTCACGGGTCTATTGGTTTTTTTTATTTTCGTGGCATTAATCCAATTTAATTAAGGGTAAATTTATCACAAATGTACTTTAGTTCGAGTTTATGGTGATCAAAAAATTAATTTGGGGTAAATTTATCATATGTATATCGGTTTAGAGTTTTTGCTAGTTAGAAAGATTAGTTTAAGATAAATTTATTATAAGAGTATCAATTTGAGATTTTTCATAGTACTAACCTTTTAATCAAATACGTGGAATCGACATTGCTACGAATTTCAATTTTTTTTTTCTGGCATTCCTCGGCTTTTGGGTTATCTCGAAAAAGCTATAATTTAGCTGTGCCGGATCGACGATGTCTCCAGCCGTTCGTATCGATGGCCTTCTTTCGTCCTTTCTTTTTAACCCTTTTTCACGAGAAAACTATCCCACTTGGAGCGCGCAAGAGGCGGTCAACAATGGTCAACTCTCGCGTCTTTTTTTCCTCTTTTTAACCCCGGAAAAAAAAAAACCATGGGAACTGAATATTTATTTATTTTATTTAAATATTAAAAAAAAATCTCTTTCGAAATCCCTTTGCTGGAAAAAAAAAATGGGCAAAAAGCCAAAAACGCGCGGCGGACGAGTCGAGGAAAAGTGTAATTAATGAGTGGGCGGGGGCAGCGGGGGACCGGGCGACGAGCCAAGGGGTCGAAATCAACGGCGAGCGATGTACCCCGCGGGAATCGACGGCCGTCCTATTACCGCCGCCGGCAGCCTCCTGATGGACGGCCCTGATGACCTCTCGGCCTTCCGCTGACGCGAGCGAATAAAACACGGCGGGCGATCGCAGGAAGGAAGTGGACGCTTATTACGTGCGGGACTTGCCTCTCTCTCTCTCTCTCTGTCTTCCCACTTTTAATTAATTAATTTATTCATTTATTTTCTCTCGTTTTACTATTTTTATTTTTATTTTTTTTTCATTTTATTATTCGCTGGCTCGACCTTTGCTGCACGAAACAGGTAACCGCCGCAGCGTCCTTTTCTTGTATTGTTAATTTTTTTTTTTATCACCGCTCCGTACAATAATCCGACAAATTTATAAATGATTAAACAAAACGGGATTATTTGATTTTAATTTGAACGGTGGGGACCACGGGGCACTATAATCCCGTGGGGCCCCCCCACTCGTCGGGCGTCCCCAATTCCCGCGCCCGGTTCTAGAATTTTCCCCTCCATGAAGTGGTGGCTGATTTTTTTTTTTTTGTGTTAATCGTTTTATTTTATTTTTTGGTGAGTTAATCTATAAGATGGAATAGATTTCAAATTTTTAAAAATTAACATTAGCGAGGGACGAGATGAAAATATTGATTCCGTCTATAGAATATTCGGAAAATAACTCAATCGAGAATTTTTGTCGAGAAGAGAAAAAGGGTCATGAGACGACTCTTTGCTTAATGTAATAACCGGAACCAAAAAGTGCCATACAGCTAGGGAGGGAGGAACCGCCCGGATCGGACTGGACCGGCCAGTTCTAGATGGTTTCTGGAAGCACTGGTTCGGTTTCCGATTCCATAAAAGTGGAACCGATGAATTTCGGCCTGGGCGAAACACAACAGTATTTATGCATGTGCTTTGCCAAAAAAAAAGCAGTATTTTATGCATGTGAGTAAGATAACAAAAACATATCAAAACACAACAATAGTTTCTCATTCTAATCAAATTATACCACAAATTGGGTGAGACTTACAATGTTATACGTAACTCATTGATTGTAAAAATGCATTAATTATCTTTCATCTTGAGCATCAAAATCAAAAAAAAAAATTTGATTATGCCATTAGTTTTAGGTGCCACAGGTCCAGTTTTCAATTTTAGAAATGGAGAACCGGCCCCTTTGGTCTAGTTGCCAATTCCCAGGCGGAAACTGGATAACTCAAGAACCGATCACCCCTAGCTACGACACCCACGTTCAGTCTCTGAAAGAACCTCGGAAAAGTTTAGTTTTTTACGTTGGTGGTTCGTAGATTGCAAGCTCTCGTCCGTAGCTTCCACTTCCAAGTTTCATAGGCACTGCCTTGTCGGACGATAGTGATACGTACCGCGGTCAAAAAGGTCAAAAAAAACGTTTCCCTTCGTAAACCACGTTTGGGATATTACAATTTCACCCCGCCCTTACTCGAAAAGAGAGCATTTTTTTTTTACGTCGAGGGGCGCACCGAATATTTCGGGGGGGGGGGCGAACGCGCAAATTCGGAAACTCGATGTACTAGATTTGAAAATTTCTCGTGGGCGACATTTAAAAAGTGCGAAGAAAGCGTGGGCGTCCCGCGGAAAGGAGGCCGCCGCCGCCGCCGCCGCCACCAAGCACCGACCATTATTGAAGGCCCGAAAGGAGTCGTGTTGACCCGAAAGGTGACAGGTCGTCTAAAGCTTTGATAGGATTTATGCTGACAATCTGCATCGCCGTCCATTTCTCGTGATGCTTAAGGGGGAAAAATAAAAAGGGTTTTTTTTTTTGTAAATAATTTTTAAATTAATATATTTTCAATAGATATATTCCGAGAGATCAAGAAAGAAATTGACCGAATAAAATATGACCCACCTTTCTGCGCCCCATTGCCGTCCAACATATGACATGAGTTGTTCCGATTGATTAATAATTAGCGAGGATATTCCGAGATTATCTTTTTTTTAGTCTTTGTTGTTTTTTTTCGTTTGGGTAATAGCTAGATTTTCTTTGGGAGTGCGCTAGGTGACAATGGTCGTCTCTTGGGGAGATATTGAACATGTCTCAAGTCATCAAGAGGAGGGGCTAATTCAAGAAAAAAAAAAACACAAACTTTATCTTGAATGGCAATTTTGGCTCGAACATTTTTTTTTTTAATAACGGGTGTCGGTGATAATGCCAAACTAGTCCTCGAGGGGGGTTAGCATAGATCCCACCGCCATGACCCCCCACTTAAATCAAGGCTCGAACTTTTTTTTGTCTCTATAAAAAGTATAAACTTTTACTGGAGTCCTAAATCCAGCCCCTGTGATGTAAAATTTTCAAATTGTTCCGATCACATTTGAAATTTAAGTTAAAGCTAGTGATTTTTTATGATACAACAAAAAATTCGGTAATTGTCACTAAAGGTAAAATTAGCGTTTTTTTTTTGGAATTAGGCCTTAAGAGGAGGGATTAATTTCTTAATTAGTGATGAGAGTTGGAAAGGGTCATGGAAGAAGAGGGTTATAGAAAATGAAGATGATTGACCAAAAAGGTTAAAGGTCCCCCTCAATTTTGGGATTTTGAAGGGCTCCCATCTTATTAGAACTTGCTAGGCCCAATTGGGGTAGCCCGACTTGGATTGCCTTTATGAGTTGATAGGTTCGATTCGGTTCGGTTCATGTTTGGCTTGAATTCTCATGGGTCTTCTATAGAAGCAGAGAGGTCATCTCGTCCCACTCTTTCAACATTGGCCAGCATGGCCAAGAAGTAATCGACGTCATTGAAACCGCTTTGGAATAAAGGCACCGGCAATCCATTGATCTTTGTCAAATATTCGATCAGATCTGCATCCTTGAAGTATGGTCTTTTTTACTTATATCGATCATCGAGATTAAAGTATGCATATGTACGCCAAAGTGGCAATGCGCCGTCGTTCGTAGACTCTTTCCCCCCTCTCTCCTTGGCCCTTTTTTTTTCTAATTATTGTCGTTGTTTATTTTTGTCGACTCATTGATGACGTGGACTATCACATCAACATTTTTCTATATCTTTTAAGCTCAAAAGCCAATATGGAAAGAAGAGAAGACCATAGTGTAAGGACTCGGTCTACCCAAGAAGAAAACTCACGGATTTGATCAAACATTTGGCACAAGTGTAAAAAATTTTTTAAAAAAATTGCGAATGCCTATATCAGCTTAAGATTCACACGAATTTATAGGCAATTGCATGAAAGATCATGTGCGAGGAGATTGATTTCTAGAATTGAACTACACGATCAATCATAAATGGGCATGCTCGCCACTCAAGTGTTTGCCATACCAATCTACGAATCATTTTAATGATAACCCCCTTCTAACTAAATTTCGCGCCCTGTAAACAAAAAAGAAAAAAAAGAAAAAAAAAAAAAAAAAGGGAAAACTATCCCCAAAACTTCTTAATCCGTCATTCCCATTTTCCCCGTAATTACGCCGCATTACACTCGGCGGCTGGGGAGGGGGTCAAAGGGGAGTTTTTCCCAACAAACGGTCTCGTCCACCCTTAATTCGACGACGGGGGCGAAACGATCAAAAACCCCCTCGAATAAAAGCAACAAATTTATAGACCTTCCGGATAAATTTTTTCTCCTTACAATTCTAACTTTATAATAAAATATTTTCAAAAAAAAAAAAAAATCGAATCGGGTCGGGTCGGGTCGGGGGGCAATAAATTTCGAGGGGCCCGAAAACCGGGGGGGTCAACACGGGAAGAACCGGCCCCCCAAGTTTTCCGAAACCCAGACAGCGACCCAAAGCCGGCATCCTCCGCAGCGGCGCCCCATTTCCTTGACAAAAACCACCCCTAAACACCGACCTCCCCCCATCTTTATCCTATATACATATTTTTTTTAATTTAAATTAATCAATTTAATATATTAAATTATATTAAATCAAAACCATCAAATTGATCAAAGCCCGCTTTATCTCCCCCGTCGCGTCACTCCCGCACCTCGCTAAAAAACAATGGCCCCCGACCACGACCGCTGACGTCATATCCACGAACCGATTAAAAAAATAATGCGGGAGAAATAAATAAATAAATAAATAACGATAATTGAGAAAAAGGAGAGGGAAAAAAAAAGCACGGGAGCTGGATCCGCGGATCTGTCTGTCTGCTGCCCATCTCTATCCGATTAAATCCCTAATTATTAATTTTCATTATTTAAAAAAAAAAAAGGGGGGAAAAGAAGGCGCACACGCTTGCCCCCCCTCGTACGCTTTTTTTTTCCCCACTGCCCGGCGGCCGCGGGTCGCCGCCGCCCCACCCCCACGCGCCCCTGTCGCGGCGAGTGCGCCGCACGCCACCGGCCGGCGGCCGCCGCGCCGGGGTTCGCGAGGGGGAACGGAACGAACGAACGATCGAACGGAGAGAGAGAGATTAGATTAGATTAGATTAGATTAGATTTTCCGGCCGACCAAAAGCACAGGAGCGAGAACGAGTAAATGAAGGAAAAATCGCCGATTGTTTTGTTTCCACGTGGGACGGGACCCCGAAAAGGAAAATTGTATTTACAGAAAAGGGCCTCATTTCCTCCGAATTTTCTTTCTTGGCCCCTCCCCTCTCTCTCTCTCTCTCTCTCTCTCTAGCTCCGATAGTAAGGAAAAACATGATAATGACGTCACAGCCAGAGAGGAGGCGGCTCGTTCAGGTCGATGGGCAGTCCGCGCGTGGCCATCCCCAGGAACGAAGCTCCGACGGCGGGGCCTTCAGCCGCCAGCACCGGGACTCCTACGCCGCCGCCTCCGCCTTCGCCGACGACCGTCACCTCGCGCTTGACGTCGCCGCAGGCCAGGACCGCGGCGGGGAGGAACTCGTTGAAGACGAACCGCCGGTGGTGGTGGTGGTGGTTGTGCTGGGGGCGGTGGGGCGGGGCGGGGGGCCACCGGGGGTGGTGGTGGTGGTCGGAGGGGAGGTTGAGGTCGAGGGAGAGGGCTGCGGCGGCGGCGGATGCGGAGGCGGCGGAGGAGTTGGGAGGGGTAGGTGGGCCGGGGGCGGGGGGAAGTTGGTCTTGGCCTTGGAGCCGCGGAGGCTGCGGGCGGCGCCGTCGTAGGCGAGGGCGGCCTCCTCCGGGGTGTCGAACGTGCCGAGCCAGACCCGGGTCTTCTTCCATGGGTCCCGTATCTCCGCCGCGTAGCGCCCCCACGGCCTCTTCCGGACGCCCCTGTAGTGGCCCTCCCGAGGCGCCGTCGACGGCGACGGCGACGCCATGGACCACCGACGACGACGACGACGAGGAAGCGGCGGCGGCGGCGGTGGCGGAGGTGGCGGTGGTGGAGGGGAGAAGCTACAGTAGCAAGTTGAAGGAGAAGGGAGGAAGGAAGGAATAGTGGGAGGAGAGAGAGACGGAAGAGCGGGGGGCGTATAAAAAGGGGGCGGAGGAGGAGGGGGGAGGGACCCACGTGCAAGTCCCGCAACCCGTAATCGTCGGCTGGGACGGCAATCAGATCAAAGCCTCCTTCTTAAGCTTTTCCCCTTTTGTTTATATATATTATAACCCCACGAAACGTCGCCAAAAAAGCAGCCCAAAAAAAAAACTCCACTTCCTTCGCCGTTTCCACCACTCCGTTCTTGCTTAGCGGCGGTCGTCTAGTGTTATAACTTATAGTAGCCGCCCCGGCCCCGCCCCGCCCCGCTGAGCGAGGTGTCGTGGCTGGGGCGGGCCTGGTGCCCGTAAATGGAATCGAGTCGGTTTCCCACCTTCTTGCTCGGGCTTTTCTTGGCTGGGCCGTGTCAATTTAGTTCTTGTGATTCATAATTTGTTCATTGGCGGTTATAGGGACCCGCCATGAAAATGAAGTGTTCCGTTTTTCTAATGAATAGCCGATGCGGGGTACGAATTGTTGAATCGGAGATACATAGTTTATCTTTTCGATTAGATTTCTCGAGTCCCTGACTTTTGGATTCAACAAATGCGTATACATACATATATCTATGTTGGCGCTAAGGCAAAAGGGACCGATTGATAAATTATTTGGTTGTGGAGGGTCTGCTTGGATTGCATTGAGCGGAAGTGAATTTAAGATGTAATTGAACGGGTGATACTGGAAGTGAATTTAAGATGTAATTGAACGGGTGATACTGCTACGTGATAGATGTCAAATATGTCATTGACCTCGCGTTATTTATATTTGGGCTGTTCGGTCGACGGATGTCTCGCACAATAGTAAACTAACACGACGAGTTTTTAAGTCATGCGACTGCTGCGAGTGAGTCGTGGCGGAGGAACGGATTTCGCCTCCGTATGAGGTGGTGCACTGTTCTTGTACTTCGACGAGTACATCGCACAGCAGCGACGTATGATATGATTGGCCAATCAAAAAAACGAGATGCAGAATCGCACTACGTCGGGTATGACCAAAAGACTCACGACACACGAAAACTATCACGTGGGGATATCGAATGCAAAAGCTTAGGAATCTAAATGAAATTCGGCCAAAGATTAAATAGAAACAAATTGGTGGGACTTTTCGAAACAAGAGTATCGAAAAGGGATAAAGACAAATAGTTACTTTAGATGCAATTTATCGTTTGAACTTTTAATTTGTTCAATGTAGTCCCCGAATTTTAGCCTAATGTTCAATATGGTCCATGAACTTTTTATTTTTTTGATGTGATATCAACAAATTTAGTCCATGAATTATATGAAAATATTCAATATACATGGATATTCTATGTTTATGCGCATTAAATAAAAAAAATCGATCAAATTATTGATAAAAATTATTTGGTGGAGGGAATTCCTATTTTGCTCCCCTCTTCTTCTCGTTCTCTTTTCGGCCGTTTGGGGCTGCAAATTTTCGAAGTCACGGACGCGGGCCGATCCGCCGCCGTCCGATCCGCGCAGGAGCCAAAGCCAGCGCCGGTGCAGGGAACGGACGGCCGCGATTCGACCAGCGGGCCGCGCACGTGGAAGCCGCCGCCTGATTAGACGCGAGGGCGGGGGCGGAGGAGGATGACGTCAGCCCTACACCCCCCTAAAACGCCCCTTTCCTTTCGGTGTTCGTACGGCGCTGGTGAGCGGCGCCCGCTCTTTTCCCCAGGCTCTTTCCTTTTTCTTCATATTTTATTCACCCGAAAAAACCCCAAAAAGAAAATGCAAATAATGATGAAAATTGCAAAATAAATAATAACGTTGCGACGGGTGATTTCGCAACGAGTCTAATTTCTTTTTTTTTTTCCGGGCCGTTATATGTATAAATTCGCCGTATCAAATGAACCCACTTTGAAATCCGCTCGTCGCGCACCGACCTCATCAAAGGCCGTAAAATTTTCACGCGCGGTGTTTTACGCTCCCCCACTGACCCCTACTCACCATGTCGATCGCCGGCTCGATCCGTGATACAGAATCGGACGGCGTGACCTCGATTCTCGTGCCAGAACATCCCGGTCACTGTGGATACGCACGGTTGCGCTTTCCCGGCTAATGCTATCTATAAATTAAGGACGGTAATTTCCCGAAACGATCCTTTTTTCTAGGCCAAAATGCCAACTTATTTTAATAAAACCCCAAAAAAGATATATCCCAAGGCGCATCGAGAGCACGAAATTTTAATGTTATTTTCGCTCAAAAAAAGAAGGTTTTAATTTAATAAAATAAATGATAAAGTGAATGGGTAAAATGAAGAATCTGGGAGTGGGCGGAACGGGGGGTGGTGACTAGGGGTGAGCAACTTGGACCGCTCAAATCGGGACCGGACCGGATCGACAGGTTTGGTCCGGTTCTCGAGACTATCGGTCCGGTTTCTAGTTTCAAAAAGCAAAAACCGGTTTCGAAGGCGGTCGGTTCCCGGTTCAAGGAGGAACCGGACGGGAGGAACCGGACCGGACCGACTATTTAATATGTATCTTTGTTATTTTTCCTTTAAAAAAATAATAAAATGTGAACTAAATTCTAAGTGAACTTCATTATCATAAATTCATTGATGAAAATTAGTAAAATGTGAATTAAACCCTAAGTGAACTTCATTGACATAAATCCATTGATAAAAATTAGTAAAATGTGAACCAAACCTTAAGTATTTGACCAAAAAAAAAAAAAAACCCCCAACTCTAAGTAACCGAATTCCATTGGACCAGGGACCGGACGGATCATGTCCAGGTTCGGTCCCTAGAACCAATCGGTCCGGTCCGCGGTTCTCAAAATTGGGAACCGGTTCTTTCGGTCCTGTTCCCGGTTCCACCTTGGAACCGGATCGGATCGGGAACCGCTCACCCCTAGTGGTGACCGCTGACTGAAATTTTGCAGGGGCGGAGGGACGTGTCGAGATGCGATTGGCTGGTCTTTTTCTTTTTCACTTTTTATTGATTTCGTTAATTTTTTTATTATTAAATAGATGATATAAAAAAAAAAAAAGCGTGTGTGTTTTTTTTGGTGGGAAATGGGGGCGAAGAAATGGACCGCAGCGCAGAGGGGTTTGTCTCGGCCGAGGGAGACAGCTTCAACTCCTGCCTCCCCCACCCCCCTTATTTTTATTTTTATTTTTATTTTTTTTTTTCTCTCTCTTTTTTTTTTCTTTTCCTTTTTACTCTTGAATTGGGTATTTTTTTTTGCCCTTTTCCCCATGAATTACTCGTTACCGGTTTTCTTTTTGCCTTTTGACCCCGTTTTTCCTTTTTGGGGTTAATACCGTGAAAAATCCCAAATTGGTACGCCCGCGACGGTTTTATCCCGAACTAATTTTTTGATCACAAAAAACATCAAACTGGTACACCCGTAATAAATTTATCCTAAGTTTATTTCCGTTAAATTTTACCTTTAAATTGCTTTATTAAATGGCATGCATCGATCGATGGATTAACCAATTTTATGTTTCACCCTCCGTTTGTCACAGGCGTACCGGTTTTATAAATTTTTTAGTGGTATTAATTCAATTTAATATAAACTAATTGAGGGTAAATTAGTTACAAATGTACCAATTCGGGGTTTTTGGTAGTCAAAAAATTAGTTCGGGATAAATTTATCACGGGTATACCGGTTTTGGGATTTTTCGTGGTCCAAAAATTAGTTCTGGATAAAATTATCATAAGTGTACTAGTTTGGTGTTTTCTGTGGTATTAACGCTTCTTCTTTTTTTTTTAAACTCGAGGCGACTCGAGTAGAAGTATCGGCAGCTCGGCTCGGTCCGACGCGAACGCCTCGTTCAATTCCGATGAAAACTCGCGAACATTTTCGGGCTGCTGTTGAACTAACTGGTCGGGCTGGTCCGATCGAGAACGGAACCTTTAAAATTCGGTTGCTCCGGTAGTTTCTCTCTTTTTTTATATCGATGGATGCCCGAAACTTCTTCGGACACCCGACCGGTTTTTATCGAGAGCACGGCAGTCTCATTCGCCTCAAATACTTTCAATAATCACCGGAGACGTAAGGATTCGCGCTCTTTCGAGGTGACCCCGAGAGAATGACCGCTAAAACTCCTTTACCTTGTTATGCAATTCGTGGTGTGACGCGCGCGCGCGCGCGATTGGTCCGGATCCACCGTGCCGCACGCGCGCATTTAATAATAAGAAGAAAAAATAGCCCCGTCTGCCACTGAACTGAACTGAGGTGTGCAAACCAAGCAAAAGACAGACATCGGTTCGTGCTCCTTGGCCGCACTGCAGAGACGGGTAAAGGGCGGTGGTGTGGTGGGGTGGGAATTTAAAGGCTGGCGTGTTTGACCGGGCTTGATCAGAGAGCGACTCCCAGCAAACGCCACAGACAGACAGACAGACAGATAGAAAGCGAGAGAGAGAGAGAGAGAGAGAGTGGTCCACACGGGTGGGGGGGGGAAAGAGAGGCAAAGGATTTTAAAGGAGGAGGAGGAGGGAGGAGGAGAAGGGAAAGGAAGGAAGGGAGATGGTACAAGTTTGCTGCTGCTGCTGCTGCCGCTGCTGCTGATAGAGAGAGAGAGAGGGGGGGGGGAGAGAGAGAGAGTCTGTCTGACCCTTTTTTTTCTTTCTGGTGGAGTGTGGGGGTGGGCGAGCGGGGGCAGAAGCAGAACCCACCTTTCCCTTCAATGTTGATGTTCACGTGAAAGGGAATATTCATTATATTCTTCTTCGCATTTCCTCTTCTTTTTTTTTTTTTCTCTCTCGAGCCAAAAGGAAAGAATTCCTTTATTATTTTTTTATTCGATTATTTTCTCCCTCTTGGGTTTCTTTCGGTTTTTCCTCGAGACCCAGGATTGGAAATGGAGGAGCCCTCTTTTGGGGAGGGCGTGCCTGATTTGTGTGGGCTTAAACACGGTTGTTCTTAGATAGTTGTAGATAGTCGTGTGTTTTTTTTTCGGGAAATGGATCGTGCGTGTCGCGAGTATTACACGAACGAGGTATCTTTTCGGGAAGGTGCAAGAAAAGGGGAGTGCGAGAAAGGGGAGCGTTAGATTGAAGGTATGCTGATCCCGAGAGGAGATTCTCGGATCTAGCGGCTCGATGAAGTCCTGAATGCGCCCGATTCGTGTTTTTCGGCGAGCCCTAGGCACGACATTTCCTTCTCGGACTCGGACCGCCTCGGCTCGATACGTGTAGGTTTCGAGTCCGAACCCCCCCGCTCATTCAGCCGCATTTCAACCTCGAAAGATCAAATCGCGGCAGTAAAAAAAAGCCACGGGTTGAGGACTCGCTATCGCTTTGAAGCTTAAATGAGAACAGTCGAATCGAAAAATAAATACCTAAGGGCCATCCTCTCGACTTTTCTTTAAGATATATTTTTCACGCTCTCTCTCGACACGAGACCTGCATTTTCAAAACCATTTAGTTTCGCAATCCTACACTTCACTCATGAGATTTCGGATACATTTTTCGGTCGGACTTTTCTAATAGGGTATTCTTACGCGCGAGAGCAGGCGCTGGAGATACCTCGCATCATCTGTTTACGGGGTTTTTATATGTTCTTTCTCATACATACGCTCTCCTTCCACTTGTTAATTTATACTACGTGATCCCCACCCAAAGAGCGGCGCCTTTAATCGAACGAAAAAACTACATTTTACAATTAGATACGATGAAAAAGGAAATAATTGGACACATAAATGGGCAGGGGGGGAGGGGGGGGGGGGGGCCATCAAAATAATGCTGGGCCATTGCATTATTTCGTGCAGTTGCCATCAAGGCATAGTAAATACTGAGAAATGGGCGAAGCACGGAAAGCAATGAAATAAAAGCTACAGTCATGGCAGACAAAAAAAAAAAAAACCACCGATTCAAAATAAAATATAATAAAAAAAACGACAGAATCAAATCTCAAAATCAATGGTGGTGGGCTTTCCCCCAAGAATTGCCTGCGCGTGCTTAAAGCACGTCACGAGAGGAAAGTTTATGACGTCATTAATACCATCTTTGGTGGCAGTTTTCGCCAAAAAGGAAAAGACATTGCTGTCAAAGATTTGCCACTAAAGTCTCAGCAATCGTTGTTGAGCTTCCCGGGCAGTGCAGATTTGCGTCCGTGTCGTCCGAGATTAATTGTAATGTCGTGAAAATCTGTCTTGGCGCGCTTCGATCGGAGAGGATTAGAGGATCGAATTTCGATAATCGTTTGTCTTTCTATCTATCTTTTGTTTGAAAAAAATGGCTGTCCCATCAAGTGTTTCCAAGGTGCGTGAAGGTCACAATCCTCAGGATTCGGATGATCACCATTGGAATGACTCCTCTACGACAGGAATGATCTCGTGGTGAATTTAATCCGAACTAATCCAGATTAATCCAAACTAATCCAGATATATTTCAATTGGAGGATATCACGATCTGAACGTCGGATAGGATAATTTTTTATCATATCTAGGCGCAGCGTCTGTATCCTATTCACCAAATACAACTGAAAGTCGCATGACTATGCAGGTCGAGAATCCTTCAGCAAGTACAGCTAGCTTTCAAGGTCTGGCAAGCAGTTCAATTATACCTCGTTTCCAGTATTACATGCATACATGTCACGCACAATGACACGAGGAAATCTAGGGGTTGTGCCTCCCATCATCCTAAAGGAACTGTGCCAAATCCTTAGAACTTAAACCCTTGAATTACTGAACACCTTTGGAACCCTACTTTCGAAAGTATGTGAGTTACAGAGACGGCGGTAATAATGTACAGTCGGTTCGTTACAACACGATATCAACAGTGAGGAAAACATTCTATCTTTCTATGACATTTCTGAGGCTTTCCGAAAGAAGCCGAAAGGGGGAAAAGGGAAAACCTGACGGACAAGTTGGTCCTGTCATGAGAGCAAGCTAGGCCCGTTCTCGGCAGCGAGCCGGGCTTGGCCTTGGCAATTGTGTCTGGACAATTGGATGTCGCGAGCAAACTGGGTTCTTGCTTTTGCATAGGGAGCCTCTCTTGCTGCGCAAATTACAGAAATTTAGCGATTATGAGTCGATGACTTGTACAATCGATCCAAGCACTCTAAATTGGCAGGTCGATGTGATGTTTTGCTGCTTTCCACTCAACTCACTATCATGAAGAGGAGCTACTAAAAGAGTTTCTTCTTCATCCAAAATTTTCCTTTTTCTATGTGAAAAGACTATGCTGTATGCCATGCTGGGTAAGAATAGAAACTCCCCATATGTCTAGACGTGGGTTCTGTCGTTAGATTAGTATGGCTTGCAATGGTGTTACCTGCAATCTGCTGTGCACGAGTAATATTTTGCCGCCTTTTCCAACAGATTATTGACAACATAACAAGAAGAAACAATGCCAGCACAGCGCCTACGGCAATTCCAACCTTGCCACTGGCTGAAAGATGAGGCCGGCATGTAGGAAGTCCGGGTATACCGCAAAGGCCATCATTATCTGTAAAACTGCATGCATCCATCACGAAACAAGTTAGAACATTGCGGTTAACCAAAGCAAGAGAAATTTGAAATCTCCTGCAAACTTCGAACAATGCCATTTATTACATACTTGAAACTGGCTCTATGCAGAAGCCTTCCCCCTAGAGTTGCGGGGACTCTTCCAGATAACGAGTTCCCATTGACATTCCTGCACAATGTAGATGTCGATGAAAACCCTTTGTCTTGTTCTGTACTCGAACTCGTGGTGTTCAAAAGTTTATATGATCTTACAGTCTTTTCAGTGATGTCAACTGTCCAAGGCTCTCAGGAATTGATCCATTGAGAAAATTGTAAGAGAGGTCCCTGCAATGGAGCAGGATCTCTTAGCATTACATCCATGAGATAACTGTGACCCTCAAAACTAAGAGCTAAAAGCCACTTGTCTTAAAAGACGTGGGAATTAGAAACCAGGTTTTTATGCCCATAGACTAGAAATACAGTCCAAAAGTCAAACTTGCAAATTTTGAAGGGATTTGTCAGAGAAAATCACTCATACAATAAAACCACACCTTACAGAGCAAAGGGAAATAATTTGCAAATATTTGTCCACAATTTTAAGACGAAAAAACAGTTATCAATTATTTTGCATATTGTGTTACTGCCGTCATAGTCCAAGACCATGAATATCTGCTATTATGACCAGATTACATGTTTTGTTGACTAGTTCCTTCGTTTTACCAGACAGAACAAAACTCCATAGGCATGTTTTGAAGTTTAAAGTATCTCACCATCAAAGTCACCATTTGTAAAGACTAATCAGGTCACAGGATTACTCTGTTTTTTACATCCCTTTCTCAGAGAAATTTTCTAAACAAGAATTGCATGGATGTTGTACAGTCCACTACATAAGGCAAACTACAGTTCATAACTCGGCAAATGACTATCTCGATGTAAATGCAATGATGCCAACACATATTTCAGCTTCCTTGGTAACGCCATGTGTGCCTAAATGAGTTTCTTGTGATTTTCCAAACCACTCAATTCCTAATTTATATCATTCTATTGCTTAAATTATCAGCTTTCAAATGGATATATTGAAGAGGCCATGCTAACAGACCCAGAAGTTAGATATGGCAACAGATGCAACAGTTTGAATATTTTAACTATTTTCTTTGATAGAGAAGATGGGAGGATTATAGGTAGAACACTTTGGAGGGGTACCTCCAACATAGAAACTCGATGGAACTGCATTAAGTCAAAACCTCATAAAGATGAAGACAGAAAATAGAGGTCAAGACAACATGGAAGACGAGCTGCAAACGGGTGGAAACATAAATTATGTGAGAGGATGTGACGAAAGAGTTAAACATGAGTACATGCTTTCATACTTCAGAAAATCGTTAGGTCTCAAGTCGTTGGGAGCATGAATATACAAAAACATCAATCTCCTTACTCGCCAATCTTATACGACATATAAATGTTTTTTCTTCTTTCATTTTTACCCACAAAACTGAAAAATGTAAAGGAAAGGATAGAAACCTATGAGCATAAACAAACTAAGACCTGTAAAACTTTGAACTTTTAGTATCATGTTGGGTGTTGATTTCCCTAACTATTCTGGCAGGCTCTTTAACGATGTGGACACTATCCTCTGGATAATATTGTCGTAATGGAAAACACAATAGCAGAGAGGTTAGAGTGGTCAAGCTAATGCATTGCTTTTGGAAGAGCAGTCCTCCCATGGCAATCATTTAAACTTTCCTCTTTTTGGTTCTTAAAGTAAGTACTAAATCTCAATATACTTCACCATCAAGAAATGCAAGTTGGATGTCCAGTAATGCATTTCACAAAATAGCCATTTAAATAATCTCGGACTATTGAAGTGACATTAATTGAGTGGACCCGCATTTTCGCTGTTATTCAACCTCAGAAGGTTAATGACATTTTATTCGAGACTTTGCAATCACACTTACAGAGTGCTTAATTATTCATAAATAGATAATATCTATTACAATGTCTCTATTTTTAAGAATTACTTTGAACTTTTCTTAGTTAAATTTGTTTGTACATCGTGCTTGGCTTGCTATTTTTGTAGAGTATAAAATATAGAGAGTCTTCAAACTGTGATTACTACTATTTTGCATATGAAAATTATCACTGCAACAAAACACTACAGCACACTAGGATAATATACTACCATGGATGGATCACAAATCATTAATCAGGAGCAAAAATGGTGTTTCTCCATCAAGAGCTAAAAGAAAGAAACTTGTCACCGTGATTTCAGCATCGACCATGAGAAGTTTCAATCAAAAGATGACAGATCATGAATTCCTTTTTCTATCAAAATCGATTAATCAACGGATTTACCAAATCGATGAAATCTATAAGAAAAACCACTGAAGTTTTGTCTTTGTGAAGATACTAGTACTACATGAGGCCCAAGAACATCAACGATAAAGGAGCATGACAAGGCAGCTTCGTCTTCTTAATCTATATATTGCGGTGTCCTAAACAATAAATTAGTGGCTTCTTTTGTCAATAACGCTTAGCAGCACTTGGTCGCTCTTGACGTCGATCAAGGGGATAAGGACCAAATGAGCTGAATTTCAGGAGAATAAATTTTCTTGTCCAAAAAATATTTGACTTAACATATAAGTTGTCTTACAATGTGATAAGACCCCCATCCCCCTACATATACCCAAGGAAAAGACAAAATAAAAGAGAAGAAGGAAATTAGGGCTCTCAGCATTTTCAAAGACTCAGAATTGCATCTACAGTCTCTTACAACTTATCTGGACAAGGTCGGCATCATGGGGAATGAGCTTCACTAGCAGAAATAAGTGTGATATCTTCCCACATGGTTAAAAAGCGAAATGACCATACTTGGACCAAAACAAGCTTACCGCAGCACCAAAGAAGAGCATACATGAAGATCTAAGGAGACACAGAAATTGGAGTAAACCTGAAAGTTAACGTCTGCAAGTGGCAAAGCAACTGAATGATCTAGAGGTCTTTTTTCTCTTTTTGGAAAAATAAAATGGTGCAAAGCAAATTTAAGGATAAGAGCATATGGCTTGGGAAGAATTAGTCGCACAAGAAATGAAACAAGGACGTTGAAATTGCATGTGTCCTTCAGAGGAGAGAACATTTAAAAGTACAAACAAGGCACACATGATAGCGATTATTACTTACAGAATTTGCAAGCCAGATATGGTCCCTAGAGAGGATGGTATATGCCCCCGAATGCTGTTTCCGCTCAAGTTTCTGATTGAGAGAAAAGAAAAAAAAAAAAAAGAAGAGATATCATGGCTGTCCAGCCTGAATTTCTACTTAGCGAATTGAACCTAACAAATGACCGCAAAAGAAAAAGAATAAAAGTTATTTACAACACAATCTAGCTGCTGAATATGCTGAAAAGGAACTCTTGAAGACAGTATGCTAAAACTCACATGCTTTGCAGATGAGTCAGTCTAGATATCTCTTTTGGCAAGAATCCCCTCAGACCCTGGTTGCCAAGACCACTGAGAAATACAGGAGGTGAATCAAGAATTGCGTCAGGGATTATACTAACCTCAAGGTCAATGCTGTACAGTAGAAAAAAATCTTCTAACTACATCAAAGTGCACAATTAAGCAATTAGAGCTTATATCCACAGTTAATAACTTTCCAAGTGACTCTGATAAGGGAAGGGTTGAAGATTTAGAATGTAACATTAGTGCAACAAGAAAAATGCTCAGGACCGAAGGAATCCACGTCAGGCAGGGCATACGCTAAACTAGATGCTAACCAATGAGATGCCCAGTTGAGGTTAAACTTTAATCCAAGAGCTCAATTCCAACAATTCCTCAAAACACTAACTTATCCTTAAGGAACCATAGAGGGTTTTATGTAAACACAGCTTGGAACAACCTTCCAAGTATAGGCAAATCCCAAGACACTAGCTTTCTTTCCCTATACAAAGACCTCCGATCCCTAGACAATATGTAAAGAAGATCATTGACTCTTGACACAAACGACTCTAGAAACAGATACAATGCATAATACTCAAAATACAAAGATATACTAAAAGACTCATTCTCGGATTTCCTGACCAGCTGTTGGTATTTGGGCATAACTTCCTCTGGGAGACTCCAAATTGCTTGAAATTGGATAAATTCGAAACTAGACACATAGGGTTTTCCAACCTTAACTTATATGACCATACTGAAGCACGAAAGCCCTCTGAAATATCTGAACAAAGTGAAACTTAAAATTCTGCTAGTGTAAATGAACTTATTCTGTAAGCAATTTTGCGATAAGTGTTGGACAAGGCTCAATTCTCTCAAAATTATCCTATATCATATTCCAAATCCTCATTCACTGATCTTTTTGGTTATCTCACAGAGTGTCACTCCCCATTAAATAGAAAACTGAAGGTAGGCTTGACTTCTGGTCGATCATTACCCCGAAACAGATGGATTTTATGTACGATTTAAGACCGATGCATGGGGCAATGGCATGTTCTTTTTTTTTTTTTTGGTCGAAGGGGCAATGGCATGTTCAACAGGTGGAAGTTGATTCTCACTTTTCACCGTGACACAGAAAATGCCAATTCAACAATTCTCCATCATCTATAAAAAGCCTAAATGCTGTGCACTTTGCCTCATAAAATATCTGATGATTTTCAGAGAGCCAGCTCCCATAAGAGTCTCATTAACCTTCTTAAAGTTAAGCTTATGACTTAATCGTCTGCAAAGCCTGGTCCAGGATTTACAAAGACAGTTTTTGCAGGAAAAGGAGATGGCTATGATACTCGGAAATTTGCAAACAATTAGATGGAAGGGGATAAAGTATACCACTCCATGAGAGGCGAGTCATAAAGAGAATGTGGTTGCACTAACACGTGTTTTGAGTTGCCGTAGTCAACAGCCAGACTAAGAAATGGCAAGACAGTGAAGCTGTTCACTGCTTCCAAAAGTGACATAAAATTCCAGCTACGGTACCGGTGACTGAGGACAATGAGGGGCCTGGACAAGATCAAACAGTTGGCAAGGGAAGGATGGAAGGTATGGATTGTGGAGACCATTTATAGCCAGGATGGGGACATGATCCATCCCAAGACTAAGGAAAGATACAAGAAGGCAACGTATCCATAGACAGCAGCAAAGAAACCTGCAGTAAACTTGTGGACTTTATTGAATGAACAATCAGCAAGAAGTTATAAGATTAGAAGGTTGAAGCTTTTCTAGCCCTGGCATGAGAATGGCCACATCATCACATTAAATGAAAGAAAGGCCACTATCTGAGTGCTAATCGGTTAAAAATGTTGAAATTCCACATGGATTCTTTGTGCGCATGCATTAATGGGATTCAGATGAATTGAAATATAGCATTATTATTCAAAGGGAGACCACAATGTCATTGTCACCGTTCATAGGGATCATAAGCATTAACTGCTTTGAACCGAAAGCCTCTCAGACTTTCAATTTGGATAAATTCACGACACATTAAGCTTTTTCATAGACATTTATGAAACTAAGCCAGACTGTTCGAAACATCAAACACAATTACTATTGTGCAACAACAAAAGTACAACTGTAACAGAAGAAATTTTAGAGTGCAAAGAGGAGAAGATTAGGGCATTACAGTCCATCAATGACCCATTTGCCTATTGTCTGATTAAAGTGGCAGTCAGCTCCGCTCCATGGATGTTGTTGAGGGATACATGGGTCACCATTCCACCCAAATCGACGGGGGAGTGCTAGTGAAGTCTTTAGTGTCTGTAAAGCCCTAACTAGTATGCAGAAGGATGATTAAGTTAACATCAACCAAAATATATTCCAAGTGGCAAATAATATATAATCGACAAAAACTAGAATTTAAAACTTGGGAAACTACCAAGTTGAGGTTCCATCAGAATTCATCAAGAAATCAGTTCTAAAGTTTCTATGCTGGAATCCATCCACAAGCTAGCTCAAACTTTTGTGTGACACACAATAAAACAGCTCAAGAAAAGCACAATACAAGTATCTGATTTTTCCACTGATTCAGCAGTGCCTGAATTTCTTCATTATGTGTGGCTTTCTTTGATTGGCACTTTAAAGATGTAAAATATTGCTAAATAAACTTAAAAAGAAAAACCTTTGAGCTGAAAAAAATACAACTTAACAAAGGGCATGTTCTGATTTGCTTTGCTATTCCATTACTAGAGACTGGTGGTGGATGCAATGGACGCCATGGCCCACCAAAAAACCTTCCTGAAATCATTACATCCCAAGGTCCCATAAAATAATCTGAAACTCTTCTTGCCAAATTTCATCTCTATATATCAGAGTAACATAGTATACAATTTAAATGAGTCAAAGTCAACATATATGGATTCATCTAACTTGACTATACATAGACAATAGTTTCCTTTTTCTTTTAAAATGTTCACCACGAATATTAAAATGCAGTTCAAACAATTATTATGAAAATTTTAGATTAGAACTGAGGCTCAAGTTTGTTCAGAATAAAGAGCAAGTCTATATCTCAAAAGATTGAGGGGCCTCACAGTGTTGCACTTCCACAGAATTTTTCCACTGAATACCACAAGCTTTCTTTATCTTATTAGCCTATTCCATTTGAAAGTATTTTTTTTCCCATTCAACTTGGCCTTCCCAAGTTGTCCCCCTCTCCCCCCCCCCCAATTTGATATCTTCCTTCAAATTATATCTAAGAGCCAAAAGAAAGAACCCTTGAGTTTTTTTTTCTTTGGACAAAAGGCAACTGCTTTAAATAGTAGCCAGATACCCAATACAAATTTTCAAAGCAGAAAATAGCAGGAATGTAAGAAAGAAAGGTCCCCTTTGAGACACAAGTACAGATTGAAGTGGAGCTAAGGGATTCAAGGCATAGCACTGACTGGACCTTTTTAATGCATAATTCAATCAGGAGCCAAGGTTTCTCTTGGTGATAACACCATAAAACAGTGAGAGATGGCCATTCATGTTTGAGAGATGGTTCTTGTAACTCCTCGTTTCATAATAAATTTCATGCTATCTCTCCTGCGCATAGGCTACAGATTGACATGATAAGATTTACATTCTTTCCTTCATTATCTCCTTTTCTTATAATAAGTATGGCCAGAAAAATAAAATGAATCCTGCTATAAGTAGAGTGATACTTTTGTACAGATGGCTTCAATGCCTAATCTACCATACGACCAAACAAGCAGCAAACAGCTATACAGTTTATCTTCAAAGCCTAATACTGCTAGAAGCATATTTAAGCATGACACTTTAAGCTATGACTAACTGCATCATGGCTTGCAGAGAAACTCAAAATTAACCTGCATAAATGAAATCGGCCAGAATGACATGTACCGACATATCTATGTAGCAATGTCAATAAAGAACAGTCATAGCTGAAACAAACTTAAAATCCACATTGGCAAAGTCTTTGCGCACCTTCATCTGCTAAAGTTTTAGACTCAGCTGTGATAATTTCAAAGACCTCAACAGCATTGATGATAGCTTTTCCCTTTTTAGGATGCACGGTCACCGTCAAGGTCCTACCATTCACAGCAACAGTTGTGTTTAGCACCAGAGCAACATGTCGATCCCCGCTCATTTTAATGATGTCCACATCTTCAATTCGAGAGTCGCCATTTATCAAGATATCGAACACTCGCTGCCCTGCGCCTGTAATGGAAGAATCAATCTCTGCAAAATGTAACCAGACCGAATAGTTCCTGTTAGGATCCACATCCATAATGTACTCCAACTCCGGTTGCTTATCAGTTCCAACGAGCGCCGACTGATAAAGTGCTTCCGGATAAAAGTTTGGCGCAATGGAGGCCTGTGTGATGCTGCTTTCAGTAGATATCTCTTTGGCAGAGCCCACACTAAAAGTCGAAATGGGCTTCCAAAATCTGTCCCCACCCCAATGATCACCACTGTAATCCTCATCAAATTTTGGTTTCCCAGTACCACAGCTTAGTCTTGTGGCTGTTCTAAGGATCATCCCGTGACCCTGGTCAGATTCATACTTATATGCATTCTCATCTACTTGAAGAATTTCAATGGAGAGAATAGCGGGATCTCCGTGACCAGTGCTATGGAAGCATAAAGAGGCAGAACCATCTGTAAGAAACGCGATGGCTTCAGCAAATGCTTGCTCATCCCGGCTGATCCAACCTGGTTTCAGAGAAGAAATCAAAGTGCCTTCAATTGAAATGTCAAATAGGGGTTCGTCATCGAAGTTGGGATGTGCAACCAATCCAAAGAAAATCCTCACAGAGTAGCGTCCCTTCGGCACTCTATTGAATATGTAGCAGTTTTCAGGACCTTCAGAGAGAGGAAAATAACGAATTGTCTTAAGAGGAGGGCTGATGATACTTGTACGCGTTGCATTAGTTGGAATTCCTCCTGAATAAGCAAAATCTTTGAACCAAAGTGTATTGGTTGGTGGAGTATGGACATTCTGACGAGCTCCACAGCTTATGCGCATAGCAAAAGGTGCTGCAGCAAAAGGATACAACTTAGATATTGATTCAAACAATTGGACGGGAAAGAGTCAGAGAAAACCAGTAAGAGAAATGGCTTTCCTATACAGAGCACAAATGCTTAATTGTAAAAAGAAAAAACTGAACATCTCACATCTCTGCTCCATCATTCTACATGACTGTATATCTTTGTTTACATCTTTTTCTAACCAATATCTAAATACCAACGTGCATCCGTGACTTGTTAAGGTGTTGCTACATAATTTATCAGGATGCCTTTAAGTTTCTCACTGCCTGGAGTGAATGAAAAGGCAAGCATGCTGTTTGTTTTGAAATCAAGATCCAGATAAGTTGGAAACAAAGGAGAAAATCAAATATCTCGTGTTGGAAGGACACGAGGGAATGTCAGTTTGAGCCCATTATCGTACATAGTTGGTCTTGGTCGGCTTGCTCTGATACCGTCTAGTCTTGTGACATTTTACTTTTGTCTGCTTGTTTTTATTTCGTAATATTTTTTGGTTGTGTCTACTCATAAAATCATCGATAATTTATCCCAATAATACATAGTTGGATCCAATTCACTCAAAAATATAAAGGCATTAAGTTATGAACTAATTCGATAGAAGGATTGCTCCTTATCTCTTAGTTATTCGACATGGGATCTTCATTTGCAACCACACCTTACATGAACACCTAATAGAATATTTTGCAGCAAGGTCAATGCTTCACTGCCTTGCAGCCGCTCACTAATGGTTTAAATTGGGAAGCATGCATGTCGCTGTCAGAACTAAAACAGACAATCAAGTTTCCACAGTTCCTGTGCGAGTTTCCATTCTCAGCAACCTCGCAGATCCAACAGCAACTCCTCTCACTCTTCAGCTCAGCTAAGGGAGATGAATCATCACAACTTAACTGCCCATGACCATTCAAACCAAACCCAATGCGAATCCTCGAGCGAATTCGACAACTACCCGGAACTCGAAACCAAACAAATTATCCCGGATTAAGCTCCTAAACATCACAAATAACCGAAAACCCAAACAAAAAGAAGACAAAACCCGAGTCAGCACTCAAGCTAAGCACGGACTCCACCAAATCGAACTCCCACCCTCCACTCCGAAATCCACTCCTCACCCACAAATTCCAAGCCTCTCGACCAATCACCCTCAAAAGCGAGAGACCCTAGAGAGAATTTCAAAGCGAGAGCTCACCGTGTCGAGCGAACGAAGCGGGGATAGACAACAGGAGAGCGAGGAGCGACGAGAGGAGGAGGAGGAGGAGGTCCCTCGACGACATTGCGGCCCCCCCACCCGTGCTGCGCCTGCCTCGCTCGGTAGTACTGAACGGTACTACGACATTGTCACGCACATTCCATCTCGATCTTGGAGAGAGAGAGAGAGAGAGGGAGCGAGAGAGACAGGCGGAGAGAGAGTGAGAATGTCTTTATTGCTTGGACCTGCGTTACCTGTGAACCGTGAACCGTGAACGGTCAATTTTCTTACAGGAGTAGGGAGTATTATAGTTTATAGTTTACGGTTACCAGCTCAGTCTGGTTTAGTAGAGAGAGAGGTGTCTGCATCTTGCTTGGACAAATGAAAAAGACAACCGATCATACGTGCATCGTTTATTCAAAGAGAAGATGGGAGGAGGGCACTTGACGTGACACCCCAAAAATGGGATTTTTTTTAAATTAAAAAAAAGCGTTCGAAAATACACTGGGATCTATAACTCGTGCATAAGCACGGGACGATTGAAATTTGTACATGGATACATACGCTTTTGTCTTGAAATTTGTTTTGAAAGCAGGAAAAATGACTTTGACATGTGTCGTAAACATGGTGACGAAAAAAAAAAAATCAGCTGTACAAGGAAACACGCATAAGTAAGAGTTGGTCATGAAAAATCCATGTGTCGGTAACTTTATCTCGATTTTCATAATGGAAAATTTCAAATTGTTTAATCAGGTTCTTTGAACTATTATTTTTTTTTTTTGCAATTGGTTCCTTAAAGTATATGTTTTGGTTCTCTTGTTCGAGTTGGTCCTTCTGTTAAAACAAAAACGGAAATGTCGACGTGGACCAGCACGAGAGCGCCACGTCAATGCTAGCAGGATAAATTGGTGCTTTCATGTAATTTTCAGGTGTTGACTAGATGAAGTATTAGCAGATGAAAAAAGAATACAAAACCTAAGAGAAGGAGAAAGAAACAAGTCATGCGGCCCAGTTAGGTGCATTTTGAGTTGCACAACCCCAATTTCCAAGAGTCGTTAGGGATTGCGTGACCCCCCTGTGAGGCTTGGTCGGGGTCACCCACTCCGACCCAGGCCCGATTTTTTTCCGTTCTTTCAAGTTTTATATGTATATTTTTTATTTTTAAAAAGTCACGTATGACGCCACATTAGCATTTAACAACGACTTAACATCCACGTTAGTATTTCCGTCCATAATTTTGACAGTATGACCAACTTAAACAATAAAGCATGTAGTTTAGGAACCTGATTATACCAAAAACAAAGATAAGAATCCAATGACCAATTTGAAAAAGTTCAGGGGCCTATATGCCCTTTTTTTTTTTAACTTTATGGAAGTAGAAAGTTTCTTTTACAAGCCACGCACTCTCATTGCTCGAATTGTGTGCGCTTTAAGGAGAAACTAAAGATGCACATTGCAGAGTAAGGAAAAGATTTTCTTTGTCAAGATGAAAAAAAAATATAGTTAGTAAAAACCATAAAAAAGTTGGTCTTATTATCGGAAGGAGATTTAAAGTATCAGAAGATAAATCACACGATAAGAAAGACAGAGCATTCATCAACTCGAAACTTAAAAACTCAAAAATGGAGGAACTTACAAGGAAAAAGGAATTTAACCCGAGTAAGTCTCCAAAAAAATACCGAAGATAATTTTCACTTATTCACCAAAAAGAAAAACAGAGATCAGGAGATTTTTGTTTTCAAAATCTTTTCATAGGAATTCATACAATAGAATTTGTTGACACTAAGGTCACTGCCCGAAGATCCTTCTTGCATAACTTTTGAAAATTCGGGTTCAGGTCCCATCTCAAAATATTTGTTCATTGCACATTGCTTTCGCGGATAATACAGCAAAGCATTAATTATGGCCGTCGTGCATTTAGGTCATGCGTAAAAGCTCGGTTTAGGTGGGCATTGTTCTGTCATTTACAATTTCAAGGTTGTCATGATTACTTTAAGAAAATTGCGGACCTTTCTTTCTCCCTCATCCTTTTTTTTTGGATGCTTATCTTATGAGACAATGGCATCACGGGTGTTAAAAAATTTTCTGTACATCACTTATTTAAGTATCGTAACTTATTAATCGGTCACTTAAATGCTATATATTTTTAATAAATGTTCACTACAGCGAAGTCGGGAATTTCCCTTCGTCGGAAAAAACCGACGTGACATTAATCGAACATACATCGTCTGTGGGGGAAAATGAAGTTAGCAAAAGATCATCGATCAAAGCCCTAACCCACTTCATCTTCAGGTCGCGTGGGTCAAAAGTTGCTGCAACATCTCTCAGACATCATCGATTCCCGTTTCTCTCTTTTATCTTAGCCAAATTGACGATGGGACTTACCAATCCTATGATCATTATCTGCCAATAGCTGTCTCTCTTCCTCTTTGCATTGCGCCCTAACAGTTGATTTGAGGCCAACGACCTTCACAAGTGACAGCCGCAACAAAGAGAAGACACGGCGGTATCGTCGGAGGTGTCGAGCCCTTGATCTTGAGCTTTGGAATTATCCAAATTTTTGCTCGATATTCAATTTATTACTTGAATTTTATTTGATTAATTATAAATGTCTGCTCAATTTTAAATAAATGATGAATTTCCTTTTATTTTGTGTCCTATCTTCTATTTTCTTCATCCCTCTTCAATTCCTGCGTCAGTGCTATAACGCCCTTGTTGCCGCCTATCACCGCTGGTTGCGTTGCTATCTCCATCATCCATCACCCTTGTTGCGGTGTCGGTCGCGGTGTGGTTTGGCGACGGTGATAGTGGAGTTTGGCCATTGCTGGTAGCGTTCCTTATGTCAGTGGTGATAGTGAGCGTAGTGGCGCTAGGGTTGGAGCCATGGTAGCAAAGCAGTGTGTCTAGAGTGAGTAGCCGAGTGGTGTTTCCGCCACCGGGATGAATTGTAGTAGAAGGCAAGGATCTGTAGTGCCATAAGGGTGGAAGAAGATGACGATTTTAAAGGCAACTTGACGATATTATCGGGACGTCGCTCAATTTTTAGCTGAGCACCATACTTAATGGAAAAAATAATTTAGGCGCAAATTTGAATTCATTGAGCAAAACTCGAGTTCTTATGATCTCATCATCCTATTTCATATTTAAATCTTGGACTTTAGTTTTTTTTTATGTAAATGCTGAAATTTACTTGTTTCTTTTTTCATATACACAAAGCATGCAATCTCTTTTAAGATTCTATAAAAATTAAAATAAAAGTGTCACTATCAAAATCATTTGAAAGCCCATATCGAGAATGCACGTGAGAGTCTTGTAGTTGATATATATAATCATGATTCTGCCATTTTTTAAAAGTTGCTACCCAGGTTTGTAAAGTCTAGGGCCGAATTCCATAGGCAAACGTTTCAACAATCAAATCATGCGTATCACCAAAACATGAAAATCCGTTATTTACAAATTATTTCCCTCAATTTACCAACATTTGATTTTCATGGAAGGTTAATGTACATTGTGATCCTTGAACTTTTAACTTGTTCAATGTAGTCCATGGACTTTTAGTACATGTTCAATGTAGTCCATGAGCTAATATAGTCATTGAACTTGAATAAATGGAAGGACCATATTAAATATTTTCATATAGTTCATGGACTAAATTGAACATGTATCAAAAGTCTAGGGACCGTATTGAACAAATTAAAAGTTCAGGGATTACATTGTGTATTGGCCTATAGTTTATGGATTATTTATGTCATTTCCCCATTTGATTTTTAGTGACTATATATATGTTAATAATATAGAGGCCTATTAACTAGGAGATAAATTCTTTAATGATGGAGTGCAACATTCTATCTTCAGCTGAATTTTATTATTCCGTGCCCAAAAATATAATTTTCCTTTTTGTGCAGGTAAATTTCAACGAGTGTTGGTAAATGTCAAAAAATTGTTGATAAAAAAAATGACTTGTGACTTCTTTTCATGTAAATTATTAGTGAGTCACCAACACTTTTATGAAATTATCAACTTCTTTTTATAGTTTGCAAATTGACATTTTTTTTGCTAATTTACCATATTTTAATTACATGACCTACTATCATTTTGAATTTATTAATTCTTATGAGACTACGATCCTAAATTAGAGTGACTTACCAATTTTTGTCATATTAAATTACCAATTATTTTTGAATTATCAACTCTCATTTGAGTTACTTACCATTGTTAAATTGTTCTTTTTTTTTTGATATTATAGTTTATCAACTTTTCGATTGAGTTACCAAGCTTTGCTTGCCTGCATTAGTCACCTTACATTTGCAAGCTCCTATTAGAGATTATCAACCTAAATCAATGCGACTCACCAACTTTATTTGGATAGGTACATATTCGTGAAAACTTTATAAATACTAGGTATAACTCATTTTTCGAAACGAGGGTCAACCCGATTTTTATAGATTTGGATATGAATTGATGAAATCTCCATACATTTAATATAAAAGTGAACTTGTGTTGACTCGAGCCCCGACGATATGAACCCGAACCCGTTCAAACCCACCATATAATTAGGTCCATTGGCAACCCATCATTCATGGAGAGTGAAATGCCCAAATTTATCATCAACTTTTTTCTCATCTCGAAGATTTACAAGAAAGAAGGGTCGACTATAGAATTTGGTGGTTAGTAATTGCATGGCCACGGTAGGAGCTCTCTTGTTTAGAAAGTTGTATGTATCATGTCATGAGTTGTTAGTATGCTAACGCATTTTTTTTATAAAACCGTTAAAATATTTAAATATCGAATTATGCATTCGTCTAACTGTTTAAACTTTTCTATTCAATAGAATTAACTCGCTATTATATTAGTAAGATTAAATATCTTCTCAGAAAGAAAGAAAAAAAAAAAAACAAGAGTGAGCCCCGCTAGGGTGGGCTTGACCATAGGAGAGGATGGCATGACTTACTATATGTGGATTGCATACACAAACAGGTTGACCATAGTATCTAGGCTAAAACTGGTAAGCCTAGGCCTATCCGTTGACCAATAAATTGATGGAATCTAAGGTAGGTTTGCGGGAGCACACGAGAAGGGAATGGCTTGCCAGATCCTTTCATTTTGCTCTTCTGGGCAGTTATGACAAATCGCCACTGTCCAAACTCCAACCTTTATATACTACGGGGGATTATTACAAAAAGGGAAAAGATACAAATGGTCCGTAAATTTTAACTCAATATATAATGTAATTCATGAATTTTTAATGAATCTGGATGGCCTGGACAGCGAGTAACCGGCGAAAATGAACGGTCAGGATTACGCCGCCCTCTCTTTCGAAATTTAGGGCAAGGAATTGAATGGGCATCCATACAATGACCCCCCCCAGAGAAAAAAAAAAATCAAGAACTTATGATATTGCCCCCATTTTGTCCTCTATCCCTAATTTGCTCGAAATCTTGGGGTGGAAAACATGAGTACATAAAAGCAACGAAACCTCGGAGTATCCCGAGGGGTGCGCGCAGGTGTAAAGAAAGACCAAAACAGGCGACGACTGACCTGTCGCGTCAACGCGAAACTAATCGCTCCCAAGTCTCCCTCTGCAGCAGCAGCAGCAGCAGCAGAAAACACACGCACGGAAAAAGCTCCGAACTTTGCTCCGCGTCCAGGTCTCCCCCCACCGCCGTGCCCCCGCCGCGAGAATGCAGCCGCCGCCGCCGCCGCCCCCCGCCGCCGCGGGCGACGACAGCGACGACGGCGATTGGGAGGACGTCTCGGAGGAGGAGGAGGAGGAGGGCGGCGGCGTGGGTCGCGACGAGGAGATGATCGGGGGTGCGGAGGAAGGAGAGGGGACCATGGTCGAGGAGGAGGAGGGCGGAGGACGAGAGGAGGCGGCGGAAGCGGGCGGAGGACCGGGCGGCGGCGGAAGAGGAGGAGGAGGAGGAGGAGGAGGAGGAGGAGGGGAGGGAGCTCGCGAGGACCGAAATGGTGAGTTCCTGAACTCGATCGCTGACCCGCTTTTGTGATCGCTTATGGGATTGTCTCTGCATTTTATCGCTGCGTTGCTTTGCTGCTAAGATTGTTCGATCGTACACTGCTCTGTGTGCTTTGCTTCGGCTGCAAGTATCTGCGATGACTGCGCTGTTCTTTGTTGCCCCTGAAGGTGCATGCACGTGTCTGAGGGGAAAAAGTTCGAGACTTTGAGTCGTGTGCGGAAATTCTAGCGTAGGGGTTTACGACCTTTGCCATTTCCTGTTCGGTGATGGTGGATAATTGACGGTGTCGCCAGCGATCGAATGGCATTTGGCTTGAATTCTGTGCGCCTCTGGTCGATTCGGAGTAGTGAATTTATATGGATTCCTGTGGTGCTGTGCGTAAATTAGTTTTTCCGTTCGATATGTTTTCGTGGATAGAACAGCATTTTGAGCAGAATGGTGTTCTTCAAATGAGCGCGATGATCTGATATAGGGTGATGCTGCTATGATGGTAATTGTTTGTTTCTTGATTCGGGGTTGATCCACCTATAGACCGTTTTTTAGTTTTAAATATATCTTGATGAAAATTTAGTGCTTTACCATAGGGAAAACCACGACAAAAATTCTTAATTCTGGAAGGGAAACGACAAATTCATGTTCTTAGCATATTAAGCATTTGTAAATCTACAAATGATTTTGAGGCGTTTTGTAATGGAAAGCGGCTTGACATGTATGACTAGATCAAAATTAAAGTAAACGGTCACGTGACAAATTCTATCCAGCAAAATAAATTAGTCGTATGAAGTAACTTTACGCATCGTTAGTTTCCCACATAGCATAATCACATGTCTTTGATTCCATTAATATCATTCTTCATAAATAGTTCTCACAGTGACGCAACAAAAACTACTCTTTACCGACTTTTTATGTTTTCCTCTTCAAATATGATAGATAGAAGTAATAATTTATGGTTTTATGGATTCTTTGGTGCTTCTCCGTTAATATTTACTGCTTTTAACATGGACGCAACGTGATTCTTCATGGAGGACATTGAGGCTTCAGCCAATTATGTATATTTGGATCCTGTCCATTCTCCATGATTTTCTACCTACGTATGGCTTTGGTTTGCTAGTCAAACCATATGTTGTCTCTCTTAAGAAACATAATATCTAGAAGTTTCAGTTTAGCTGCAACACATTTTCAACTGTTGTATTGTCATAGTTGCGTTTTTCAATGAATGATTTGCTGGAAGTGTTTAGCTATCTACCACTCATTTCCTCTGCCTAACAGGATTTTCCGTCACTTTACAATTAGCCATGATAGGCGCTTACCCTTAGTTCTAGAGAATGTTCGATTTTTTATACACTCAAGGTTCTTGCAGTTTTCAGAAGGACAAATTGTGAAAGTCCGTTATCTTAATGACAATACGATTGCTAGGGTAGTACATTTTATTCTGTGAAAAGTTCTTATTCTTTTATTAGAAATCTCATAGTCTGCAACTATGTGGTCAGTAACTCAGAATGAAAATTCATCTGGCTTTATGATACACTATTTGGTCTTCTAGGCAAGGACTCGTGTATTGGGACCTTATCGGATAGTGATGTGTTGGCTGCTAGCACCTTTATTAGACAGCCACTTCATATTATTCCTAAATCCCTTCATTTTTCGATTTAGAAGCTAGTCGGGATGACAAACTTAAGGCGACATTTGGGCGCTTGAGATCTTGCTCTTCTGCAGCAGGAAAATCTGAAGCCAATTCTTCATCTAATAGAACTTCAGAGGACAGGAATTGCGATTTTGGAACTGCTGTCATTTGGCATGGACCAGTGAGAGAACCAGTGAAAAGGTTTGATTCTGTTGGCAATGATTCTACTTCTCCAAAGCTTGGAAAATGTCGAGGTCCTCCTGAAGATTTTGAAGATCCAGAGTCTGCCGTGGATAGGAAAGGTGATTGGGTTCAACCACAACTACAGAGGAAAGTTCCTATTGGCTGCAGTGGACTTTCTAGAGACCATGCTCATTTTGACCGTGTTGGGACTACTCAAAACCAAGATGTCTCACTTCCATATGACAGCCTAACTGTTCCTGATATTTATGCTGCTCCTTGTTCTGAGAAGGATAAGCAAGTAGACTTGCAGCCCGCGGCTGGCATGCAAATGTCATCAAGGTATGGTGGTGTTGGCTATTAGGACCCTGAAATTTAACAAAAAGAGAAAAAATGAAACTCTTGGAGTTGCCAGCTAATTGCCTTTTTTTCCACCAAAACTCCATTACCTTCTCGTGTTATATTTTGAGTGAATCCCTGCTGTTTGTAGGTGTCCTAAGTTGAACGCTTCTAGTGCAAGGCTGAGAAGTTTGTCTCCAGGACCGGAGTTGTCAGAACGAAATAAACGAGTAGCAATCGTCTGTGATTTTTTTGCAAAGGGATGGTGCATCAGAGGAGATTCATGTAGGTTTCTGCACATCAAAGATAATCTGAATAGTACTCTTGAGCTGGTGCGCAGACATGGTACTGCTTCAAGTTGCATAGAAGAAGCTGCCCATGATGAAGGTATGATATCTTTAGTTTGTAGATGTAAATATCTTACCCTGCACCTCGTGTTCTTTACGAGCTTCATATCTTGTGTCAGGACGAAAAGATGATTTTGATTTCTCAAAATCACCAGGCTTGCCAAAGCAGCGTGCTTCTTCAGTTGCCAATAATTCTGCATTATGTTCTGGTTCTTCTTCGGAACAGATTCAGTCGCAGGTGGTTAGAGAAAAGGAAAGTGTGCACCAAATCCATTCAATAGCTGTTTCCAAATCCCGTGGTGTTGAAGATTTATTGTTTAGCACTCCAACTGATTCCCATCAATTGCCTTTATTCAAGCATCACGACGGACATATGTCTGCAGATATGGACAAAGGGGGAGATTTGCAGGAAAGGAGTTGGAGCGCTGATGATTACAGAATGCATGCTTCAAAGCTTAGTAGTGGCGGTTCTGGTTCAATGAGGGATTATTGGTTACCTCCCTCGAGTGGTTCATTACGATCTTTTGACCTAGGCCAAGATAAGCAAACCTCTTTTCACGCTTCCATTTCGGAAGACCAAGTTACTTATCAGGGAAAATTTATTGGCGATTCTTCACCTATCATAAGCCACGCTCTTAATTCAAGTGTCAAATATCCTTTGACTACTGCAATATTGCCTTCCCAAAACACCTCAAGGCTGACAGGTTCTTCAAGGATCTTTGATACTTTCTCTGAAGTCTCAAATCCTCTTCCTGCTCAGAGTATTCTCGACGTGGACAATGCTGGCCATCGATCTTCTTCTCTCTTGGGAAGTTCATCTGATCTAGCTGGTTCTGATCCAGGAAATTTATCTAGAGCAAACATATCCGCAGATTCACGGCCATGGTTTGGAAATAGGAGGAGATTTTCTTCTTATGATTGGGAGCCATCTGAACCTTTTCGATCATCTTTCCTCATAACTCCGACGACTATATCATCTCCAGGGAGTAACTGTGACCCTTTCCGTGATAGCATCGAGCAACATGAAACAAGAGATGAATCTTTCAGATTGTTGTTTTCTAGTCAGGGAGCATCCGTTCTTAATAAAGCAGAGCAGCTGGTCCATAGCGATTCAAAAAGGAACCGAGTTGAAGAACGTGTAAACAACAGTTATTCATCTTCACATCATAGATTCAATGAGCATGGGTTAGATGAGGGCAGCTACTTACATGGAAAAGATGTGAATGGATCTGCGGTTGAGACAGCAGAGAATTCATTTGTTGACGGCCAAACTGAAAATGACATGTCCAAAGAGAATGACCAGCAGTCAGATCATGCCAAGGATAGTTCCCACATTGGTGGAAGTAGTATGGATCTTGGTTCTGCGCTTGGAAGTGATGTAGCAGGCCACAAAAAAGACTTGCTATCAGACAAAGTTAGACAGGATATTGAAATGGATGTCACGCAGAGGAAGGCTGCAGATGTGAACCAGGAGTCGAAGGCATTGAGACATTTTCGAGTTGCTCTTATAGATTATGTAAAGGAACTATTGAAACCAACTTGGCAAGGGGGTCGTCTCAGCAAGGATGCCCATAATTTGATTGTTAGAAAAGCAGTCGACAAGGTTCTTACCACCTTACAGCCACAGCAAATTCCACCTAACCCGGAGTCAATAAAGCATTTTCTTTCTTTTTCACAGCTTAAACTCACAAAGCTGGTTGAGGTGAATAACTTGATTTTGGAGATGTATTTACTTCCAAAAAGAATGAAAGGGCACACATGCTTAACACTGAAGTTTAACATTTACTTCTGTAACTTGCAGGGATATGTTGACAAGCATGGGAAAGATTGAAAGGCCCAGTCCAACGCATCTTAATCAAGTTTTGCCGTGTTTTACCTGCTGGAAGCCATAGTAGATGGTTGTACATTCTGCTAGTGTGAGTAAAAGTGAGATTTTCTTTGGGCTGAATAGTTCCTGTGACTGTATGCATATTTCGGGGTAATTTGGATATTAATGTTTGCCTTGAGCTGGGTATTTATATTATGGGACAGGAGAAAATTGTATTTTCTTATTTCATTAGATATCAATGTTGTTAAGATTGAGATCCTAATTTGGATTGATGATGGTGTCTAATGATAGGATTGTGAAATCCTAGACTTTCCAAAAAGAAATATATAACATGCCAACACTCAATAAAAAAAATGGTTTTGGTAAGACCGAAACGTCAAAGAAGTACTTAACCAAAAAAAAAAAAACGTCAAATAAGTAGTAAGCCAGTATCATCTCCAGTACCGGAACTCATACCCTTTTTTTTTATCAAAAAAAAAATTCTAAATATATCAGACTCATTTGGAAAATGAATAATCAATTTGGTTGGATCGTATTGATCTTACGGTTTCATCGATGCATACACTGAAAAATCCTTGTAAAAAAAATCTATTTTTAAGATCGAATCACTTCTCAAATGTTAGATCATATAGTTGTAAGATATTTAGATTCATATTTTCATGCTTACAACTGTGATTGATGTGCTCTTTCTGGAAGCATAGCGATCTGGATAATAAATGCAAAAAACCGTCTCGAATCTCTCGGGTGATGTTTAAATGGTCGTGTCGAACCTTGTCGTGTATGGTTAGTATTCTTAGTGAACGTGAGATCCGTGGTTCTCTCTAATGATAAGCTGGTAAAACAGACCTTTGGTTATTCATCCATCGACTTTATTTCACTCTGATTTCTGTATATTAATCCATTCTGATTCTGTCGTCAATTTCGTATTTTGCTTCAATTAGGTGTTTCCCTTCATTGATTACCAGAAGATGATGGCAGTTGTTCTCTTAAACTAGCGGATGATTGTCTTAATTTGTCGTCTACCATTAATGAAATGTGAAGTTGACTGACCTAGTTGGAGCAACTTTAAACATGCTGGCAAAAAGTGAATTTAACTGATGAATAAAACATGTCATGCACTTGGGTGAAGCATGTTATAAACACGGTCAGCTGCGCTTATTATAAGGGAACCTATGAACGCATGGACTCTTCCCTTGTAGAAAGAGGACAAACAATGCCTAGGAATACCTAACAGAGGGTACTGTCTGCTTATTAAGCTCACTTGGTTCATACTGTCTGTATGGTGGTGGCAGAAAGGATTTCTCAAGCCTATCTAGTATTGAATCTAGCCATCGGCTGAATTTTTTCCTGTATGTTGTTGCATTCCTAAGGAGGTCAAATGCATTTTTGAGAAAGTCTCTGGTTACAAATACCATCCCGCATGAAGGGAAACTGCAATATGCTTTTGAAGATGTAGACTCACAGAATGAATCCTCATCTTTCAGAAACTGGAAGTCCAAGGACTATTTTTTTGTAAGCAAAGTTTCTGGCCACTTTGTTGTGCAAAAAATGTTGTCTTTTGCTCTCCCAACTAACAATTTAATACCCCTGTCAATCCATTTGTGAGATCACACTGTAGGAGTCTTCTCACATGCCTGAAACCTGCATATTTTGGTCTCTGTTTTTCTCCCCATGAGGAATCTTCCATTCCTCCTCCTACTTACAGTCTCAATGACCTTTTTCATGTCTTAGAAATAGACATTTCTCAAGAGAGGTTTGGGCGGTATCCATCCTCCTAATTGGCAGCATGATTCTAAATTAAAGGTTTGGTGGATAGACAAAAATATTTAGGAACTAAGTCACTCCAAAGGAGTCTCCTTTGCATGTCTTATTTGTACTCAGTCTTAGAAAAAAGTGCGGAAAAGGTTCTGCAAGAAGTAGTCATGGAGATTAAGATGATGTGTTATACAGTAAGCTCTCACACATACAAAAGATGATTGGAGACATGCTAGAGTTTTTTCTTTGCAAGAGTAAGATTTGTGTATCTTTTTCACTAGACTGTAGAACTGTATATATTCATATATTTGTCAGCTTCTTTAACCATGTTATAACCAAAGAAGACAGTATGTGGTTCCCCTTCCCACTCCATCTTGTCAAGATACATGACCTCTCTGTTATAATGAGTCTGCTTGTTCATATTCTATCAATGCTACTCTTTAACTTGAGCCACAACTTCTTTCTTCAAAATTTCAATCTGCAGTGGCTTGGTAGAAGTCACATCGGTATGAATTACATGGGATATGCGGTTCCCCTTCCCATTCCATCTTGTCAAGATACATGACGTCTCTGTTATAATGAGTCTGCTTGTTCATATTCTATCAATGCTACTCTTTTAACTTGAGCCAAAACTCCTTTCTTCAAAATTTCAATCTACAGTGGCTTGGTGGAAGTCGCATTGGTTTGAATTACATGGGATACTTGTTTTAATTAATTAAACTGATCCACATTAATGCTGCTTGAAGAAAAGACAAGGTTTGGGACCAAACTGACTGGACCAACCAGTTTTTTGAGGTTTGGTCCTGTTCAATTCCATACCAAACCATTTTTTAACCATTGTTTGCTCTTGCTAATTTTATGAACTTGTAAATCAGCACTAAATCGGAATAGCTTAGAGAGACTAGTGTGTAAATCACTCATTTACTCAAAATGAAAATTGGAGCTACTTCAAATATAAAAGTCAACTATCTGGAAGCTGAATGACAAAGATAATAAAAAAATTTAGAACAACATGCAACATTGTTTAATTTCGTGGATTGGTCTAGTTTCAAATAGTTGAGTCTAAAACTAACAGTGGAATCGTTTGGTTGGCTTGTGAAATGTTTCTGAGAAAAAAATCCTCTTGAATCAAACTATACTTGTTTGAACCATTTTTTCCCTCCCTGGTACTCCTGATAAAGGTTCCTTTGATATCTTATTGAAGTCATTGCATTGACCATGACTACAACTAATTTTACTTTATGACCAACCGTTACTAACTCTCAATTTCAATTTTGCAGAAATGAATAGTTGATAAACACAACAATGTGAACCAGAAAAACTCCACACCATCTACTTTCTCTCTCCTTGCTTGGATTTAGCCTTAACGATTGGGTTGGTGGCATGACATTCTCTGCAGGGGAAGATGACACAATGCATTTTGCGGCCAATCCACGAGCTTGAAGAGGTGTACTCCTTAGTTGCTTGCTCGTTTGTTCCTTGATTTGCTTTACGTATATCCTCTGTGCAGCCCTCATTCTCCTTATTGAAGTTCTTGCTCTTTTTCTGAGTTTCTTGTGGTGACCCTCTGGAGCAGGTGTGGCTGGCTATCTGAGATTGCTGTGCCTGAAAGAGAAGTGTGTGCGGAAGAAGCTGGCCATTGGAGATCAAGATGTCGGCCGGGGTGTGACTTAATTGATCAAGGGCAGTTTTATCTGGTGTAGGGGGACTGAATTTGAATTCTCGATCGTGTTTGGCATTGTTGGGGGGAAGCTTTGTTTGCTGATCTTGAATGCACGCAAGGCCTGCAAAGGAGAGTGAATCGAGTGAACTGTTGTCAGCTGCAACATCCATGGAAATCTTGTTTTGCAGGCGAGTGCCCATTGTTCCTGGATAAGTTGGCTTTGAAGTTTGCTCTTTATATATGGAGAAATTCGACAGTATTTGGATGCACATGCTTGTTTCTACTGTTTGTTTCTTCTTTGCCTTTTGCCCTGAACAATTATCTAATATGAAAAACATAAATTTTTTTCTGCCCTATTCTGATATGCTCTGATTGAACACGTGTGATTGTAGAAAAAAAGGTTAATTTTCTCTGTGTGTCCAAACTAAATCTAATGAGATCCATAATCTATTATTCCGCATGGTATTAACAGAAGATAAATTTCTTGGAGTTGCTTTTGGTGAACCGTGGGACGCAGTTAATTCAGTCGTGAAAAATGTTAGCTTTTAGTAAATATATGAATTAGTGCGAGACATTTGTGAAAATACTAACACACTGTTTGTGCTTCAAGATCGGCACGAGCAAGCTGAAGTGGTTGATTGGAAGTCAGAGCAAGGAGAAATCTTCTCGCAGTCCAGGTAGGATGGTACGTGTAAGGATAGGCCTCCATCTTTTGGTTGAGGTCCTTTTCATCATATGCAAGTGCTAGAGAATTGTCTGTTCGCATGGTGGACATTTCAAAGGGTGGTTCTCCAATTATAAAATATCCGAAACATCCACTTATTGCCCTCATGCCTGAGCAGGCCTTGATATTTGTCATAGTTTTGTCATTTAGGTTGTAGTACTCCAGCCATTGCCCTTCCATGTGTTTGGACGTTTTTATATTATCTGATATGTACGAGGATTGCTGGCTGTTGTAGCAAAACGAGTCGGCTCGTTCTCATTTAATAGCAAACCTCCATGCAAAATGACATTGCTGGGACTTGCAGGGGTGGATATTACGAAGGTCAATATCGTATTAAAATGTATCGCGTTTTGTCAGTCATTTTCAAGGGACTGCTATAACTGTTTCCTCACCCTGAAGATACCGTCGGTCCAGGTCTGCATTGTCATTTTGTTGAAGCAGGTGAGATAAAATCGGCTCTTCTGCAAATGTTTGTGTCTATTATATATTCAGTGGACCTTGCCTTAGGGCATCTATTGATGAGGCTTAAGCTGTTGAGCTACTTTGGTTGCTATTTGCTGATGTCTTGGACCTTATGCTGGAACTGCCGTCCGTGCATATATACTCTGTCTATAATCATGGATGAAGTAAGATAAGCCTTTTCTTTAGTGCGTTCTCGGCAAGGCCTCCCTGTGATACATTCATGATTTTATCATTTTATGAGACGTCCGGCTTACATTAATCATGAAGGTTGTATGAAATTATCGGGTAAGCCGATTTTAATACTAATGTTCCTAATCTAATGCCGGGTGCTCGATGGGTAGTTGATTTTGGAATGGTTGAGTCCATGCCAACCACTTGATAAAGTAATGTGAGCATAGCGGGGTCCGTAGAATATTTCTTTTAATGCATTGCATATTACATTTGTTGATCTCGTTCGCATCTGGCATAGAATCTAATCAAGTCCTAGATTTTCATTCGGTGTTGGAACTTAGAATACAATAACTGATGCAGGGACGGACGGGGACTTCATTGGGCGCAGCCGGCCGGGTGTCATGAGGATGGGCTTGGAATTCGACCAGCTCTTATTTGCGACTCGAATAAGGGGATTCATATTAAACCGAGCGTGCCCGGGCACTCGTCGAGCATGTCCGGCAGGGAAAGTCTCGATTATGAAATTACTAACTTCAGCTTCAGATTGCTCGACGAGCGCAAAGAGCGTTCTTTTGAGATCACCCGTTAATAAAATCCTTCGTCTGTTCGTTCGGGCCTTCAACCAGGAATCGCGAGACCGAAAAACCGTAGCGGCCCAATAAAAGATTCAGCAGACGGGCCAGCCCATAAGTTGACTGGGCTTGGCCAACCCGATGACCCAACTTGGTCTGATGAACCCGATATTGTTTCCCGTTTCCTTTTCCATCATGTCTGTTGAATCACACAAAAACTAATTAGCTTAATTAACTAGCAATTGAACACTAATCATGCATTAAATCGGGAAATTCGGGTATTTTTTTTCGGAACTAAATCGAGCCGAACCAACCTATCTGGTTTAGTTTGAAACCATCCCTAGTTCGGTTCGCTCCTCATTTCTCTTGGATCGGCTTCCAAACCCGACTCGGGCTCGCCATCCTTGGTCCGGCCATCGTAATTTCGATCCCGTAAATAGTTAGCGATGCGCCTATATTTTCTATTACACTATAGCGATCCGGACCATTGTTTCGAATTTCGTTCCTATGGGGCGGCCCTAGCCTTTTCCGGCTCGATCTCGAGCCATCACGATCCGTGACCCGCGTTACCACTTTTTACGAATTGCGTGTCCATGGACTAGAGGACACGGCTCGGAATGGCCCCTCGAAGCCGGCTCGATCGCGTCGTATTCCATCATCCCCGAATTTCGCCCGTCATCAACTTTTGTATAAACATCACAATATAAAATATCCTTAACAGTATTCTATATAATTAACCGAAATCGACAAATTTGCGATCGAAAAGAAATTCCATAAAAAATGAAAAAAAAAACTGATGAAAAGTACTGATTTTTTTTTTTTTTTGATGTAGGTATGGGCAGAGGGGCCCCCGCATGGAGGAAGCGACACTCGACCTAACTATCTCAACCGATCTCAAGTAAAACGCCAAGCGACAATTGCGTCGTGCGGGGCCCCACGCTTCTGCTGACTCGTCATCGTCCGTTCTTATCCATATCCACCGAAGATTTTCTATCTCTTTTTCGACACATTCCACTCCCCATGGTTTTGCTATTTTGGCAATCCTCTTACTTTAAGCCTCGTGTCCCGAAACCTCCGCGCCCTAGAAAAGTCATGAATTTTAACTTAATATATAATATAATTTTTAAATTTTTTATACACATTCAATTTAATTTATAAATAATATAAAATATTTAATATTATTCCTGAATTTAAATAAATTTAAGGATACTATTGAACATTTTTATAAAATGTAGAGATTAAATTTAATAAGTTTAAGGGTTTTATTGAAAAAAATAAAATTTCGGGAACTGTATTTGGGCGAAATGTCAGCGAATTATGATTGCCCCCGCTGGAAACAAACCCTGGCGTGGAAATAGCAAAAGGGGGAAGCCATCCGATCTCATCGTCTTGATCAGTGCGTTTCTATTATTTATAGTCAAGATAGCAACGCAGATATTTGCACTGAGCTCGGGACCTACTGCTTCTAGAGAGAGAGAGAGATTGAGAGAGAGAGGAAGAGAGAGAGAGAGAGATGGTGCTGCTGGAGAAGCTGTGGGACGACGTGGTGGCCGGGCCTCAGCCGGACCGCGGCCTCGGGAAGCTGAGGAAGCTCGCCACCAGGCCTACCGTCATCGTCAAAGGTCCCTTCCTCTTTCTGGGCTTGCGCTAAAGATCGTTTTGACTTGGCCTTCATCTCGTTGATCGACCCATGAAATGAGATCTCGCTACATAAAATGGGCAGATGCACGTACTTGATGTAGTGGAGTGAGCGTCTGTGTTGTGTTGTGTTGTGTTGCGTTGCGGTTTTGTTTGCTTTGGATCGCGAGTTTTCTACGTCGATGTCTGCCCTGTGAAACGCAGCTTCCGCTGATATTTGCTGGTTTTTTCCATGTGGGTGTGCGTGTACGTGTGTGTGCGTAGAAGGGGAAGGGGAGAGCAGCAAGTACCAGCGGTCTACGTCGATGCCGACGACCCCCGGGACGCCGGCGACGCCGACGACGCCGACGACGCCGGCGACGGCGAAGAAGGAGAACGTGTGGAGGAGCGTGTTCCACCCGGGGAGCAACCTGGCGACCAAGACCATGGGAGGCCAGCTCTTCGACAAGCCCGTCCCAAACTCCCCCACCGTCTACGACTGGTACGTAACGTGGTCGCACACCACCATCCCCTCCTCCCCTCACCTCCCCCATGCACTGTGCATGCCGATGCGCGGCGCGTGCACGTCACTCCACAGACCACTGTGGATCGCGCTCATCTTGATCTTTGGTCATGTGGGATCCGCCGATTAATAATTTAGTTGATATTGATCTCTGTGATGTCGACCTTGAGGGTGACTTCGAGTTGATCTTCTTATCAGACGTCTTAATCGCTTCTTTGGTTTCTGATTATATTAAAGCTAATCAAGTCCTCCCATCCTTGCCAACTGGCAGGCTCTACAGCGACGACACAAGGAGCAAGCATCGCTGAGGACGCTCTAGAGACCAACTCAACTCTCTCGTGGGATTGTAAATATATCGTCGATTTCGCTTTCCTTTCTCGTCGTTTCAATGCTTTGTCGCGTGGGTCTCTCCTGGCTCCTTCTTGAAAGGCTCCTTGTTTAAGCTCTCGTTTTGGATGTAATATGCCGGGAGGCGCTGTGATTTCGTAGTTTACAGCACTCAGCTGTTGATCTAATGGTGAATCTGAGTTTGACTAATGAATAAAATTCGACTTATCTGTCATGGCTATGCGCAAGTACTCATCGATTCCCGTCTTTCCGAAAATCCGAAGTGGGATATCCTGAAACAAAAGCACCCTTGGACATGTTAGAGAACTCGACTTAAAATCCAACTGAACTGGAAAACTCGACTAGAAAACCGAGGACTTGCGCTGCCATTGAGCTCGATTTCATATGAAGCTTCAGCCTTGAAAGCGTGCTCTGCAGCAGGCATACCTACTTCGGCAGTTGGTACGTGTAATGGCGAGTAGGCGGCACGAGTTGGTACCTGCCTGCAAGAGTAGCATCCTTACCGAGTAGCGTGACACGATGAGAAGAGGAAAGATATGGCTCACAAAATTTGGGTTTTTGACTTCAAACGTGTGAAAGAATCGGTTCTTCTCGTGCGCTGCTACCTCCAGCATGACCGACTAAATCCATACCTCGGTTGTCAGACCTGTGAAGCTAACCAGATAAATGACTTATTCTCCCTCGAGGACGACTGTCTAGAGAATCGTGCCATGATCTTCCGACAAATACAGCTGTGGAGGCTTTAGCTCTTGTTGTCTGCCTTCCCTGGGCCCTGGGCTGCGGCTGAAGTGTCTTGGTGATGAAAGATTGGAGCTATCCAGAAGATTAAACATCGAAGAACTTAATTAGGTTCACTTTGTAGATACATAATAAATAGGTTCACTTTATACTGGGTCGCGGCAAGAAGTGCGTCGCCACTAGGCATTACAACTAACTCAAATCTTCTGCTTAAACTAAAGTTGAAAAAGACACCAACCCAATGAACCAGAAAAAGCAAGTTGAGAGAGCATCAGACCAGCTGGAGAGGGAGTAGATGATGTTAGTTGATGCAGCAAAGTATGAAAGACAGCAGCATACAAAGTTTCAGGTAAAACTGTCTTTCTGCAATTCGAGCAGCAAACTAAGCATGTTTTGGCAAGAAGCACAGACAATTTTGATCTCTTTAGAGGACCCTTGTTTAGAATATCTATCGCCGAACATATAAATTCTATCTCATAGCTTCTCTCAAGTATTTCTAGAATCCCATCACTTCCAGGACCTCGAATGAAATGTTCTCGAAGCCGAAAAACACTCTCAACACATCAGAGATCTCAACCTAAAAATCAACTCAATCAGACAACTCAACTCAAAAACCAGACACTTGCGGTGTGTTTGGTTTTTCAAAATTAGGTGGAATGGAATGCCCATTCCAAGTCTGATTCCTAGTACCCATGTGTTGTTACAGCGTGAGAAGCACTAGAAATGCTATGTTGGATTTTGTTCTTTTTAGGTTTTTGGCCAAAAGTGGTATTCAACCTTGGGTGAAACTTGTAGAAAGCTGTAGAAATACCCACGTGTCATGTACATGTATACATGCAACCGAAGATGTAATTTCTTCAGCGATGGTCGTGATCAGTGCATTGAAAATTATAATTTTGTCTTATTTTGTTTGCTTTCATTTTTTAAGAATATTTTTTAAGCTCCTTTTCATTTGGATTAAAAATAGGTTTTTACTAGCGTATGAGTATATATTATTTAAAAGTTTTAACATCCTTCTTATAAATATGATATATACTGATGATGACGACTTTACATATTCACTATGTAACTAGAAGAAGAGGAAAGTGAGGATCTAGAAGTAATATTCGTGTCATGTCTATTTTACTCTCTATCAAATCGACTAATTACTTAACAATCACGGGAACTTATCTTGAAATTAACAATTGAGATTTGTCAAGTCGAATTCGAATAGATTATTTAAATAAAGGCGGTATTGCCTTTCCTTTTTTTTTTTGGCAGCAAAGTTTTCAAAAAAAGAGATGATTCCAAATGATTACGTATCTTTTCATTATTTCCAACACTTTATATCTTTTGACAGCAAATTCAAAAAAAGAAGAAGAAGAAGAGATTTTTGCGTAGGTTTGAAGCCAAACCGGACACTGTTGTTAGGTGAAACTAACATTCCTCGACAGCTCAGCAAGGTTGCAACTTTCTTCTCTTTGACCAACCCCCTCTCGCCGCTCGCCTATTTCTTCTGGTCTTCCCTTTGAGCTCCCTGCTTCCGACTGAGTCACCAGAACGAGTTATGGCAGCAATCTGAAGCCGCGAGAACCAGCAGCAGAGCACCCAAGAAGAAGAAGAAGAAGAAGAAGAAGAAGAAGAAGAGAAGTGGGTGTCCGAGATGGGATCTTGGGGATCGGCGATGCGCGAGCCCGAGAAGGCGTCGGCCGGCGGAGGAGGCGGCTGAAGAGACGAGGGAGGTGGGTCGTGGTTCTGGGCGCGTGGGTCTTCACGCCGTGTACGTGGTCGTGCATATGCGAGATCTACTTCAAGGATCCCATTTGTCCACGGCCCTGGATCCCGTCGCTCCCCTCGCTTCGGGGCACCCGCCAGGCGCCTCGGTCTTCTCGTCGGTATGGTGACGCGCCCGCCACCTGTTCAGTGTTTTGCTTGTTGAAAATTGAACCTTGTTGAAAATTGAACCTCAAGTTTGCATCTTTGTCTTTGATTACTCATCAGGTTAACAGCTTCACCGAGAGGAAGCTCTGTACTTGGTGCTTCCTTTTTGCGGGGTTTTCTGCGTTTTCTTATCTGTTCTACTTGATCCCGTGGAGATCTCAGATACCAGCTTTTGGTTGCTTGGACTGTTGGTTCATGTCTGGATTCGCACCGATGCTAGCTGAAATTCCTGATGATAATCCATTGGTGTGTCACTTTACCAAACCATGACTATTTTTTCAGAGCGTTATAGTAGCAAGTCTGCACTTGTTCTTTCACATGCTTCTAAGTTTTTTTTTTTGATATCTCTTTTTTTGGAGGGGGTTTGGGGTTTGTAATCTCTCTATGTACTGTTTTTCTTCAATGTCCGCAATTTGAAGGCCCTGCTTTGGGTTATTTACTATTATCCAAACAGAATATGTGGCCTAGAGAAAGAGTGTTCATATAAACACATATTCTGTTTGGAGCATCTGCAGATTGCTTTTGCATGCTGAAACTACCATGAAAAAGTATTACCCATGTCACTGTCAATTAGGAAAATGGAAGGCTTGTCATCTTTGGTGTAGTTCTAGGATATGGTGATGACTAACCACTGATATTAAGTTGTTCAAGGCATTGACATGAAGAACTTAAAGTTATCCATAGAAAGAGTTAAAAAGATGCCTCCACCCGTATATATTTGTCATCCTCAGTTTACCTTAACTCTCTTTTGCATTGACATCAGCTGACTTTGCTCCTATGTTGGGCGTTGTGACTATTTTCTGTAGGATATCGAGTGGAGTGTTGATCACTGTTATAGGAGTAGCTGCAAGGTGGCTAGACAAGCATGCTGAAGGCAGTAAGTATTGATCAATTATCTGTGGTCGTGACATGAAAAAATCAAAAGTTGTCCATGCTCGTCCTCTTGCAGGTGCACGTAGTTAGGTCTACCTTCTCTTTGGAATTTGTATCAGTTTTTTACTGGACGGATTTTCTTACCATCTGATAGGTACTTTTGGTGGGGTTGTCCTCAATGATGGTATCACTCTCAACATCTCACAGTAAATGCAGAACCAAAGAACTACACATACTTCACCAGCTCCTAAACTGTTACATGGCTGGTATGCTTTGGCCTCTTCTTGCCATTCGCTGGAACTTTTAGCTCCATTGTGCAGCTAATGTTAAAGATTAATACTCCTTCCATTTTCGTTATCTCTATTGTAGGTTCTATGATTCTTTCTTTATGCAGAAGATGCCCTCTTATCTCAGTTGACTTCCTTATTTCTTGGTTTTGATCCACCTTTCTTCTTCTATCTATTGAGTAAGCCTCTTTTATACCCCTTTCTGCCTATATTTTTCCAACTTTGAATACATACAAACTGTTAGAAGAATGGTTTATGTATTTTGACTCCGTGTCCTTTATATGGAACATGGTAGATACAAAGCTGTCTCACACTTGCTCTTGCACTTATGGCGTGATTCCTTTTTGAATACACATGACTCTATTTAGTGAAATTGAGAAGATTACTGTCTCCAATATGAGCACAGTGGAAAACGCGGTTCTTGAAACTGATGAGAAATAGTTGCGGCTCTTTGATGTGAGAATTCCTCCAACTTTTGTAAGTTCATTCTCTCTCATTTTGCCCTTAAAATAATTTGCACCGCATAATCTCTCTTTATCTTATTATGAAAATAGTTGCATCACTGATGTGAAATTTCCCTCTTTTGGTCACTGTAGATGTTAGGGAAGAGATTTGTTGCTCAGTGTCAATCACCTCCCGTAGTTGGATCTTGGGATTATTTCATCACAAACAGATCAAATATGGCCATTTGCACTTCATTTTGGGAAAGAAAAATCAAGGAAAGGAAGAATCTTCAAAGATTGTTGACTATATTTACACTCAAAATCTGTGCTTGAAAAGTATACCTCCTCCCCATTAAGCGTGGAAAGTGCATCACTGTGATTCCATAACTAACTGCACTTTCGAGTCTTTTTGGGATCTTCCATCCTGACAATTTCGCTGCCGAACTCTTTTAGTTGATTATGCATCCATAAATCTTTGTTTTCTCCTATTTTGATCAAACACTTGTCACCGAGAAACTAGATTCCTTCAAGGATAATAGCAACAAGCACTCCACATGAATGAGAGAATTTTCTTATCCAATCCAATGAAAAACATGCTATGTCGAGGAATATCTGTCATGTCTCTTCATCTAGAGAGCCATAGCTTACCTTGAACACTTCTTCGATACCATTTTCTAGCTTCCTTCTTTATCTATCCAATGTCTCTCTCCATATTTGTATTTTCCCCTTATTCTCATATAAGTATGAAGCTGTTACCTCAATAGCCAAAGGAAGCCCTCCAATAATGTCAACAATGTCTATGGACAAAGAATCATACTTATACTCCTCTTTGGGATACCCCGTCCAATAAATGATTTCAAAAGCATGGTGCTCATTTTCTATGATGTTAACCCCACTGGTTCATGACACCAACGTGGATGTGTTGGGGAGTCCTGTGAGCACAAGAACCATGGAATTGACTGCAAGGACATTGCTAAATGGAAGCAGGTTCTCCAAGAGATTGCTGAGATGTAGGGTATGAGCTGCTGAATACAAACAAAGGGTAATCAGCTTTTCACTGTCCTTTTAATGTTATGAGCTTTAACTTTATGAGAATTTTGCCAAGCAAAATGCTTTTGAAATCATTTATTGGATAGGACTAGAGTTGATTATGAGGTAAAATGTACTTCCTGTGCCCTTGTTATTGCCCACTGCATCGTCCTTGTTGGTCAATTTAGTACTGTTTAATTGGATTATTTCCTTTGTAATTTTCTTAGGCTGATGTTAATTGTTCTATAGTCTCATTGCGATTCCTCAGTTTTATTGTTCACATTTGGCAGGCATCAAGGTGAACTCAAAAGGAGAGTTGTTTCAGATATTGTACTGTTGTTGAAGAAGAATGATTTAGTTGTAACTAGCAGTTTAGTGGGCATTGAACCCCATATGGGAGGTTATGAAAGAGCTTGGTGTCATCTATTTTAATGAGTAATCAATGGAAGTATGTGACAAAGATGCCCTAGTATTCGGAATATGCGGAATGCCGGGGATTGGCAAGACTACCGTTGCAAAGGTTGTGCACAAAATAAATCCATCATCTCTTTCAAGGTTGTAGTTTCCTTTCAGATATTTGGGAAAATGTTAAAATGAATATTCATGGGCTTGCAAGAACAGGTACTCTCAAACCTCCGAAAGCAAGAATATAGAAGTCTAAGGACTCCTGACCAAGGTATTAATGTCACAGCAAATTCATTTAGTTGATGTGCATGATTTTGAACTAATCAAGCCTTCATTTGGGAATCTCAGTTGGCTTGGCCCCAAGAAGTAGCATTCACATGAAAGTTTGGAAGAAAAGATGTTCTTATTAATTATGGGGATGGAATGGTTGATAAGTATGAGGATGAACCAATGAGGCCTTATCAAGCTCATCAACTTTTCTGCAAGCATACTTTTGTGGATATCTCCCAAAGAGGAGAGTATGATTCTCTGTCCAAAAGACATTATCGACATTATTGGAGGCCTTCCTTTGGCTATTGAGGTAATAGCTTCATACCTATATGGGTATAAGGGATGAATACAAATATGGCGAGAGGCATCGGATAAATTAAGAAGGAAGCTCGAAAATGATGTCGAAAAGCGTTCAAGGTAAGATATGGCTCTTTAGATGAAGAGACAAGACGGAAATTTTTCGATATAGCATGTTTTTCATTGGATGGGTAAATAAAAAAACCCTCATACACGTGTATGAGTGCCTACGGTTATTGTCCTTCATGAGGAATTTAGTTCTTCCGTGACGGGTGTTTGGCCAAGACAGGAGAAAACAAAGAACTATGGATGCATAATCAATTAAGAGAGTTTGACAGGGAAATTGTGAAGATGAAAGATCTCAAAAAGCCTCGAAAGAGCAGTTGTTTGTGGAATCGCCACTGATGCACTTTCCACTCTTAGTGGAGAGGAGGTATACTTTCCAAGCACAAAATCTTTTAATGTAAGCACAGTCAACAATCTTTGAAGATACTTCCTTTCCTTAATTTTTCTTCCCCAAAAGAAGTGTGAAAGGCCATATTATGTTTCCCTTTCTATTTATTCAGTTCCCTCGATTTGCAGAGTGCTATAAATGCGGAAGCCCTTGGTCTCACGTTTGATGAGGGACAAAGTAAATTGTTTTAGATGTGAAGGATTTGGCCATCTATGGAGGTTGAGGATCTTGAGATTGGATCAGGCTATTATTGGAGGGAGTTCTCAAAATGTTCTTTCAAAGTTAAGGTGGCTTGATTGGCAAGGGTGCAGCGAGGTCTCTGAACTACTTATTTGCATTTGGAGAACTTGGTCATTCACTTGAGTTGCTGGAAGTCATGCATATGTCAAGCACCATGATTGCTAGATTACCTAGGTCCGTCAAGGATTTGAAAAATTTGGAAGTGTGGAAGACGGAGGATACTCACTCCTGAGAATTCCCCAAAGATTTAAAAAATCTAGAAAAACTGGAAGAGATAGATCTCTGAAGGGCTGGCTAATTTGCTGTGATATCAATGGACTAGCCTCTTTGAAAACCTTGGGACTACTATCTACCTAGACTTTTGGCCTGCCCTAGAGTGAGGACAGGTTTTCTGGGTGCCAAACCCTTTCATTACTCTCTCATCTCCAACAACTAAACTCAAGTGAATGTGACCAAGTTCTGGCTCTGCGAGGAGTTCCATCTAGTTTAAGCAGTCTTCGCTTCGATCCAAAAAAATGATTGCAGTGTTAAATCTTTCTTACCCGAGAAACTTGAAAGAGTTGCACATGGGTGATAACTTGGGTGATATTACTGATCCAATGCGGAAATCTTCCAATAAGCCACCACAAATTGGACGGGTAAAAAGTCCAGCGAATCTTGAAACCCTGGAATCTGCCTCTCAAAGATTACGACACCACCTGAAAATTTTAGTGCACTTCAACTTCGTAACTTGTTTTGCACTAGGAAAACTTGCTTGACCTCCAAGAGCTACTCTCTAGCTTATCGACATTGTGTCTTTGGCACTGCAAGATTCAAGTCCCACAATATTTTCCAGTGAGGTTTGTTTGAATTAGAACTCAAATGCTGTCACTTGGCAGAGATTTGAAGATTTAAAGCTATTGCGTCTTCTGAAAATAACCCACTGCAGTGTGCAAACACTTGATGGCTGGAAAATTTGCCCCATCTTAGAAAGCTCACATTATTCAAGTGCCCTTCACTGACTGAATTACCAGATCGAACAAAGTGTAATTTCAAAGTTGATACGTGCAATCACAAGGAGAACAATGATTGGCAGATGCGTTACTTTCATCTATGGTCAGAATATTGTGGAAGTTGCTTCAAGAATGATTCTGATTTATGAGTGAAGATATTGCTGCACAACGAACATTCCATCATCTTCAAGAAAAGTTGGAGCCGACTTTTAAAGGTAAGTATTGCTACTTTTTGCTTTCCTTGACTTGAACATCTGTACAACTTCATGATGCACCAGTCTGTCTTTTTTTCTTTTGGCTGTTTCAATGGCTACATTAATTGTGCTCTGAACTCTTTTACTAATTTTGATTCTAATTTCTTTATCCTCCTTATTCCTTTGTTCTTTTAGTGAAAACACATAATAGTGACCGGAACACCAAACAAACAAAAAAATTTGATATTACATAATATCAATACCAAATTTATAGGTGCACCAGATAATCATTCTATGTATCAGAACTTAGTTTAAGGACAAGTATATGAATAAATCTTGCTGGGACCACTACGGGTGTTAACAAAGAAGGAATAGACCATTATATGCTCATCCATGATGTGGAGGTGGTTGATATCCGAAAGGACAAAAACCTTACGCTTGCATATTCACAAAACTATCATCAACTCACAGAGGGGAAAATGTCTAGGCACATTATCCTCTTTCCTTGGAAATGTCCTCTTCAATGCACAACCTCGTAGCTTCTTCTGTGCTATTGTGCCTGCAACATGAATAATGAAAAAAACAAAGATAAGTGTGTGTGGGTACACATATAGACCCGAACACACACTAACATCCTAAAAGAATTGGGTCTACTTATCCTAGGCACAAGGGAGCTAAAGTTGGGTACTGCTTCATATGATTGGAAAAAGAAGGGATCAGCAATTAAGGGCTAATAAGAACACTGATCGGCTTGGAGAAGAAGCTGATGACCAAAACCCTTCCACTTTGTATGACTTGTTTCCTTGTTGATAGGATATCGGGCCTGACTAGATAAAGGTTAAAACATTAGGCCTGAAAAATTCATTAAAGCCCACATGCAGAGCTAGCATTTTCACAGCCCATAGCCAGCTTTCTATGTTAAAATTTTCAATCCCACATGTCAGCACCTCCTTCCGTGTTGACAGAGGATTGGATCATGGATTGGGACAGCTGATCCACGTTCCTCCCCAGCCCCTCACAGTGCATGGAGCCTTGTGCACTGGGCAGCCCTTTTTAGTGCCTTCTCTGACTGTTATGACCTTGTCCTCGAATGTTCCTCATACGCGGTACTTAATTTGCTGGTACTTTCTGCTTGCATTCATGAAACTTTAATGGCATTTTGATTTCTTTATTGTTTCCTTGTTTTCTCATTACTGGCTGGGCTAGGTGGATACTCAATATCAGAGTGATGATGGGGCAAGACTACTTGATGGAGGAGATATGGCTGGCTGTTTTTGTTTGAATGGGAGATTTGTAGCCTTGAGGGCCAGTGGATGCACTTTGAGAAGATAAGCCGATGGGACTTGAGTGCGGATGCGTGGAGTCACATACTGTTCCTTCCTTTTTGGGCTGAGTCTTAAAAGATTGACAGAGGAGTTACAGTTTCAGTGTTGCAGAGTTTAACTCTTGATCTTAGTTGATGTTAATAACTCAAAAGTAGCAAGAACAAAGCATTTCCCCCACCTGTGTCAGTGTTGCAACTAGCGTCAAATGGGTAATCATCGTCTTATTTTTGTTCTAACCAATACACTAATCTTCATCGTCTTATTTTTGTTCTAGCCAATACACTAATACTGATTCCGCGTTATGTAAATTCCATCAAACACTACATTTTTCCATAAAAAAATTACCATGCTTCATCGTCCGCAGTGCATGAGCTCTCTTATTTGAAGGCTTATTATGTGACAGTCATATCATGTTGCTCTTTTATTAGGCCAATGATGTTAGCACTTCCACAAGCAAAAATAATCCGTTTGTGTTTCTAAAAAATGATTCTGCACCATAAAAGCCTGTGTCACTGCATTTGGCCACGTGATTAGGAAGAAAACCCACATGCTTGTGTTCTATGTTGATTGTTTTCTTTGTTTATTTTCTTTCTTTTTCGCTCTTTTAGCTATTGAGAATGGTGATTCCTGGGTGACTTTTCCTGGGGAAGCTCCCAAGGTGTAGCTGAAACTAGAATACTTAACAGGGTCAATTTGTCATCTTAACCTTATGCACTAACGAGGACAATATATGTAGACTTAGGAAGTGAAGAGAGCATGGAACTGTTTGTGGGAGTGAGGAAATGCAGAGGGCTATCAATAAGTTGTTCAATATGGATTTCAGGAATGGATATCTACTGTGCCACGAGAAATACTGGAGCATCCTGAATATTACCATCTGTCGTGACAGCCTTTGGTTAGTAGACTCATTAAAAATTTGCGTGTGTTGCCTTCAAGCAACAGCCTTCGGCCATCACGATCACTGTTCGTCGTGACAAACTCTGGCGGCGCAAACCCCTTGAAAATTTTTGACCAAAAGCAAAACCTTGGAAATGTCCTGTTCATTCAAAAATCCCCTACATGCATATTTAGGATATTTCCTTTGATATTTCATCTCTCTCGGGACGTTGGATGTATCTAAGAGATTCATCATATCTTTCTTTGATTATATATATTCTTTATTGATATGTTATCATAGATAGTCATATAATAAAATTTATAAATAAGTTCACGTACTCTTCATAGAGAAATATACAGAAACTTAACATTTCTCCTCGACATTATTCGTTTCTTGAGCATCACTCGTGTAGAAATTTTAGTTCCAATTTTTGTTCTAGACATGTGTTTGGATTCGGACAATTTTATTTCCATTCTATGTACTCGACTTTCCTCAATGCACTATCATTTCCCTGTACTTTTGAGCATCGCAATTACACCTCCTTCAATTTCCAATCTCTTACTTTCGAATTTCATTTAGTTTCCAGTCCTGCACTCTAGTTTCCTATTCTTGCGCTCTACTTGAATCGACCACTCTACTTTCCTTCGGTTTTTGAAACCGGCATGCCTCGTGCATGCACATCACTTCAAACAATCTTCGAATAACTTATTTTGTGTAAGTTCGATTGAGCTAAAATCAGAAGAAATATTTTGTATCTGTTCTCCCAATCGTTTGAGAGTTAGTTCGCCCTAGTGTAATTTTGCACCAACGTCGGCATAAAAAAAGTCGTAAGCATATCGTTTAGCTCAGCTCGAGTAGGAAGATATGTCTGACTCAGGAAGACTCGAGTACCGCCCGGCTCAACTCCCAATCAAAATGTACTTGCAGAAGAAGAATAAACTCCCAATCAAGAATTGACTTCCAAGGAAGGTGTTACTTGCCAACGACTTTCGGTAGCACCTCCCCTCACCTCAGAATCAGACACAAAACTTTTGTAGCAGCATCTAGACGAAAAATTTATGACGAAAAAAAACAAAAAAAAAAAAAAGCCAGTTTAAGGTACGCAAAGGATATATCGGTTTTTGGTGAATATCATTAAATTTTCCAAATAGCTACCCGTGTTATATTTACCCAAAATTAATTTGGTACCCATTACACGTTCACCCTTGGCTAGCTTTCCATCGCCATTCCGTCCAATATCCGGTAAAATGCATACTTGTCAACGCATGTGAGAGATGAATCTAATGTGGAGAATGACAAATCTAACGTGAAAAATCTACATTTGTTAGACATGTATGCAATTTAATAGATGGCATATTTGGGTCAGGAGTACCGGCCAGATATTTTTTGTAAGGCAAAGATTAGTGTGGGGTAAAAGTGTTTGGAGGCACATTTGAATTTTTTTTGTAAGATAAAAAGTTAGTTTGAAATAATTGTGTTACAAGGTATCAATTTGAGATTTTTAATGATATTAACTATCGATTTTCTCGCCACTTGGTTGGGAAAAAAAATATAATTTCCCCGTGTATACCCACCCTTTTTTCATTAGTTGGTTGGAGAGAAGAAAAAGAAAAGAATAGCTTTTGGCATATAAGATATAATTTGTTCCCCACAATCCAGTTTGGACGCATGCTTCTTCCAAGATGGAAAAGGGGTATACGATGGCTCCGCCACTTTTGTATTCGTCTTGTTGCATAGCTTATGCTTTCTCATGGCTTGCAGCTTTAACTTGACCTGACTATTTTCATAGTCCTTGTTTCTGGGGGATTCCCTGTGATAATTTCTTGTGCTAGTCTTGCCTTGGCAGATGCTGGGATTATATGCTCTATGATCTTGTAGCTGCTGTTTTGTAGTACGGATCGTATAAAGTGGAAAACATGCATTGCTTGACTGTAGCTTTGCCCTTTAAACAATCCAACGAGTCCTGGAGAGACTGCAAGAAGTAGCTTCAACCAATGAGTGCATTCTAAGGACGGGAAGATTCCTGTAAAATATAGTGAAGATGGTATCTTAAGTCTGACGATACGTAACGTCTATCCGTGCCCGAACTTGAGAAGCAGCACCAATGTATGATAATAGGTTTCTTTAGGACATATCTCTATACCGTTATTCCCACCGGATCTCATGATAGTCATGCCTTCGGGTTCACGGCCTTTTCTTAATCAGTGTGTAGTCTCTTGGGAAGGTCAGTAATTGGTGTTGCATTTTATTGCTTGCTCAATCAAGTTAGTTGCTTTCACAACCTTGTTCCTCCCTCTGATATGTGCTTTATGGCCGGTCTTGTCTGGGATCGGATTTTATCATCAATTGTATAGCTGAAGAAGAAAGCTACCGAGATGGAAGTCTGATGATCAAATTGCATGCCTTCTGGTTATGAGATCACCCAGGTAAGTATCACCTGAGTATGGTCCACTTCAGAGATAAAGGAGGTGAGCAAGTCCTGTCGGATAAATTGGTCAACCCGGTACTTTGACTGATTGAATCAAGGCTAATTAATCTCTTTTAATTTCCTTTTCCATGAAAATTCTGCCTAGAAAAAAGCTGGCATAAAGATAAAAAGAATATGTGCAAGCCTCTTCTGTTTATTAGGTTACGCTTTTTCTAGTTCATTTGCGGGCTTTCTGGTCTCTAGAGGTACTTTGGTTCAGCTCATTGGGCAGCTTATATATGTTAATGACCAGCTCTGGTTTCTATTATTAATGTTTAACAACAATAGCAAAGGGTTTGCAACCTCCGCGGGCGATTCGCTCCATTGTTAAATTCTAGAATGAAAGAGGAGATAGAATGACTATTGAAAGGCCGATATCATAAAGACCGCCCCATATGTTGACTGGCTCTCAAACATTGTCCTGGTGAAGAAGAAGAATGGGAAGTTGAGAGCTTGCATTGACTCTAGAAATTTGAATGCAGTGATGCCTAAGGATGAGTACTGGATGCCGATAGCCAACATGTTAGTCGATTTGGCATCGGGTAATGAGATGATGTTGTTGATGGATAGTCATTCGGGGTGTTAGAGTAATTAAATATTAAACCACGCCTTCATCTAACAGTTTAAACTTTTAGAACAGTTAGAACAGTTAGCAGTGGTTTCACAAAATCTCATATGGTATCGAGCCAGGAGGTCCCGAGTTCAAATATTTCCAGGCTCTATTTGCCTCCATAATTAAATATGTCCATATTTAGTACAAGGCAAAAAGATCAGGCTAAGCTTTTAGAATAGTACTAAGCGTGATGGAGAGTGTTAGAGTAATTAAATATTAAACTATGCCTTCATCTAATAGATTAAACTTTTAGAACAGTTGGCAGTGGTTCCACAAAATCTCACATGGAGTATAACCAAATCTTCATAGCTGAAGAGGATGTGTGAAGACGACTTTTAGGTGCCCAGGGGCAATCGGTACTTTTGAATGGATCGTGATGCCATTTGGGTTGAAAAATGCTGGAGCAACGTATTAACGAGTCATGAATTTTATCTTCCATGATATGATTGGTAACTTCATGGAGGTTTACAACTATGACATCATCGTCAAGTTGAAAGAGGTAAATCATCTTGACTATGTTGAACAATAGTTTATTAGGATGAAGAAATATCAATTAAAAGTGAACCCTTTTAAGTGTTCTTTTGGTGTGAAGGCCGGTAATTTTCTAAGATTTCTTGTTAAAAAAAAAGGAATAGAAATTGATAGAAATAAGGCTACAGCAATCCTATAATTGCTACCCCCTACAACCAAAAAATAGTTACTAATGGTGATAGGAAAGATAAATTTTCTGCATAGATTTATTGCAAAATTATCTAGTAAAATAGAAGCCTTTTCTTCATTATTGAAGCTAAAAATCAAGAAGAGTTTATTTGAGGGAAAAGAGTAGCATCTTGCATTTAATAGGATAAAGGATAACTTATTTAATCCTCATGTTTTAATGCCACCTAAATCGGGTAGGCCAATGCAACTCTACTTGTCAACGACCGATATAACAATTGGAAGAATGGTGGCACAAGAGGCTGTAAAAGGTTGTGACATCTCATTACACCATACGCTTCTTCGGGCGTACTCTTTTGTTTCTTTTTGGGTGTGGGGGGAGGGGTGATCGAAGAGGCTAATTGATTCAACTTAGTAATAAAGAGGAAGAAGAAGAAGAAAAGAGCGTAAGAAATCACACGGGTCGGTTCGTCTTCATGCTCATTAGAGCCACAGGGATGTGAGCGGAAATCGTCGATCTCCCGGTGGGGAGGAGGTTGAGATTGAGCGGCAAGGGTTCTCTGCTCGAAGAAGGCGAAATCCTCGCCCTCGTCATCAATCTTTGTGGATGAGGAACCGCGACCCGCTGCGACAATCCTCGAGCAGCGGGGGCGGCGGGGCGGGGTCCTGATCCGTCGCCCGCCCGTCACCGCCCGGAGTTCTGCATGTCTTCTCTCAATGCAGATTGTTGTTATTTAATTTCAAGCAACACAGAAAGAATGGTTTCGTCATGGGAGGTCTGACCTTGGAATTGTTCAAAGTTTGGCCGTTCAATTTGGACTCCTTTATCTTTCTGAAGCTCCCCCTGAATATCAGCATCCATAGTAGCTGTTTCTGGAATTTCCTCAAATTCCTCTCTGTCATCAACCGTATTTGCTGCTGGTGGAGATCTGCTTTCCTGTGTCTGAGCAGGATCATCACTATCATCAGTTTCCTTTACCAGTGATTCAGCAGCTTTAACATATTCTTGTGCAGTTTGGTTTTCTACTGTTTTCTCAACACTCCCAACAGACTCATGCGAAAGCCTACGTCTCTTCTCCCATAATGCCAATGTGGCTATTTTCTCGAAATTCTGCTTATAAGTATCAACCCCACTGAGAAATTGAGCCAAGAATTCTTCAGAGTGTTTTCTAAACCTAGGAGACCCAGTGAAGCAAATATTACCGCCACACAGCTCGCTCAACAGAGTTTTAACCTTCTCCTCAACTGATGGGTCAGTGACAATTGATAGATGGCCACCCCTCGAGAGTTCGAGAAATTCGTACCACTTGGCCTTTACTATCTCGTCAGTGATAATAGACGTCGATCCAGACTCCGATGAAGTACTAACAGAGCTTGCATCTTCGGAGTGTAAAATTGTTTTAAACCTCTCAAGCTTAGTCCTGAAGATGCTGATATCCTCTGTGTGGATCATTGGCGGATCTAACACAGCTTCAACATCGATCTGATGTGCTGATTGTGGCATCCAGAAGGTTGCTGGTGGTTGATCAAGAGGCAATGTCGGTATCAGATCAACTAGAGGATTAGGGGCAGGATCAATCATCTCAACAGGATTAGATCCAAGAGTAGAAGCATCAACAGTTTCAGATTAATCGACAGGAGTAGATTTTTGAATACCGATAGTTGCAGGATCATCTTCATTCATTACTCTGTTCCCACCTTCTGGAGTTAACACTGGACCAGTCACTTGAGTTGGCGGAGAAGGTGAAGCAGAGAGGGAAACTCTCAAGTCTATTAAGGAAAAGACGTAGCATATGCCGATAAGAACGCTGGTAAGTAACATGGAAGTCACAAGTTATTAAAGGACAGGTTTAATACCTTGTTCTGGCACTATGGGTAATTGTTGATACCAAAATAAGAATCGGTATAAGTACCGAATATGCTTTAATGCCGAATCTGGCGTGCAAAGGAAGTCAGCCATCTTCCAAAACTCGTTTGGACCAAATTCGGAAACATACTGAGGAGCAAGCGTGAGTGGCATCGTCTCCCGAATTCGGTAAATGAGGAAAACATGTATATTTACCGAAATATAGAAAATTATAATTCGGGATGATGGAGTATTAATACTTCAGGATAGTGGCCTTTTCCCGAAATTCGGGAGATTCACACTTCGGGAATACATTGAAGAATCACGACTCACCCACGTACATCATGATAACAGGAAGTTATGAGCAAAAGTGGAGATAGTGGGCATGATCATATCGTGGGAGGTTACTTATCCAGATTTGAAACCCTTTTAACGGTTAAGATCAGGTTCTTGGCGGACAATAAAACTGAGAAAACGTGATCAGAAATAGCAGTTACTGGAAGCGCCAAAATATTCAAAGTTTGAAGTCTGAAAATATGAAAGTAATCGACGAGCAGTTACAAGATGGGGGAAATATAAATACTTAGAGGAAGCAAAGAGAGAGGACAACAACAAGAAGAAGGCAAAAACACTCAAGCTTATCTGTACTTCAGTTTTCTACACATCTTTACAGCTTTCTGTAGTTCTAGATAACTTTACAGTCTTTTACAGCTTTCGTAGGAGTATTGTAACGTAGCTTGAAACTCAGTTTGTATCAGATCCGTTTGCAATCTACCCAATTTCTATCCTCATCCATATTCACCACGATTTTCTTAGAAATCAAGCCACAAAACCTACTTTAATAAAAAAACCGAAAACCGAAGTTTCGGTGAAAGATTTTCCTTGTTGTAAAACGAGTGAACATCTTTTTGGCACGCCCGGTGGGACCAATGTGGCTGATTCGAGGAAGATGAAGTATGCTCTCCCCCCCCGAAAAATCAACAACAGAACTCACGTTCTTTATCAGTTTATCTTTACATTTCCTGCACTCGTACTTTTACATTTGGCCAAGGCCATTATTTTCCTGCAATTTACAAGCTTTAGTTCTTTAGGAGTAGTTCTAATTCTCAGATTCACGTCGCCGAGTCGTCCTCCGATATGAATCTTCATCCTTGGTGCTTCGTCGTCGAGTCAAATCCCGGCGTAGTACCGCCGCTCTTTCAAGCTTTGTCCTCGAGTCTAATTCCGTCGAAGTTTGTTTCGATAGTACTTCCTAAACTTTTCCGTCGAATGAAACTCCGGTTTGGTTTAGGTTTGTACAATTCCACGTTGATTTTTATGATCACTTGGATATTTCCTGTCAAATCACCACAGAACCCGTCCTTCAATTAAAAGCCGAAGATCCATTTTCGATGTTTGTTTCCTTACGGATTAAATTACGTAGAAACAAATTGGCACGCCCGGTGGGACCTGCGTGGTAAGTTTGGGAAAATGGTGAGAACTAGGCAATCTGAAGGGATACCGGTGAATAACATCAATAATCCAGTTGAAGGAGCACATTCTGAGCATTCAGCGGCTAATCAAATTGAGGAAAATGCCGATATTCCTCGGCAATTAACTGAAGAACAAGCCCGCGCGTTGGCACCATACAATACCTTGGTAGCCACGATGAAAAGGATGTTTGAGGAACAGCAGAATGACCTTACCAATCATATGGTGCGACATGTAACTAATGTGATAAAGCCCATGGTGATTAATGCTATAAATGAGGTAATATTACGTCCCAGTTCATCTTCTCAAATTCCACCCTTTTGTGCTAATCCTCAGGGGGCAGTACTGTTACCGCCAGCTTCGGGATCTATTCATATGGGGTATAACTGCAATGGAGGATTAAATCCTCAACCTCCTATTAGAATTTTGCCAAGGCTAGAGAATCCTACCCCTACGAACCTTGTGAATGGTGTGAGTGCTTACAATTTTCCTCAAAATGTCCCGAATGATGTTAATTCGGGTAATCCCATGGTCACAAATGCACCACCGGTGATGAATGTACTTCCACCGAATGTACCTCCACCAGTAAATATGCCTAATGCTGATCATATCAGGCCATTTGCACCTCAGCCGTATCCTCAAGTGATAGAAAACCCTCTCTTTATAGGCCGCCACTGCCCATTAATTTTAACATGGAGCAGCAAGGGATGAATCGCCCTCAACAGTTTGATCCAAGGGGTCAAGATCCTTGGTTTGGTCAGCAAAATTTAAGGCCATGGAACCCAGATAGAGTTGCGGAAATGGTAGTGTAACAATTGGGAACAGAGAGAGGAACGCCAAGACCAGTGTATAGGAAACCACATCCCGATTGGGTTGACAATATACCATATCCGAGAGGTTTCAAGATGCCAGATTTTGCTGTATTTACAGGAGAAGAAGATCAGTCAACTGTGGAACATGTGGGTCGATTCTTAGCACAATGTGGAGAAGCTGGAACTAATGAGTATTTAAGGTTAAGGTTGTTCCCACTGTTTTTGTCAAAAATAGCATTCACTTGGTATACGAATTTGCTTGTGAATTCTATTCAGACATGGGCGGAGATGGAAAGGCAGTTTCATTCTCAATTTTACCGAACGGTGCCAGAGGTAACGGTAGCCGATTTGGCTAGGATGTACCAATATGGTACCGAAACGGTGGATCAGTTTATTGCACGTTTCAAGAAATCCAGAAACCGATGTTTAACATCACTTACCGAAAAGGAATTCATGGATTTGGCTTTTAATGGCTTAAGGTTCAACCTTAAAGAAAGGTTTGAAGGGCAAGCATTTGACGATCTCTTTCAGTTGAACGCTCGGGTTTCCAAGCATGAACATTTGTTGAAGGAGAAAGATAAGAAGCCGAATAAGGATAATCGGCATATAGTAGCATTTGCTGAAAATACCGAACAAGGTGATGTTGCCGAAGAGGAAAATGAGATAGCTGTAGCAACTATGGTACTTGACAAACCATATGTATGCCCAGCACTTAAGCCAGCCAAGGTAAGAGATGTATCCAAGCTCAAGGCTAAGGAGATAAATAACTATTCCTTCGACATTTACAAATTAGATGAAATATTTGATTTATTGTTGAAAGATGGAGTGATCAAATTATCTGAAGGACAAGTAATCCCGTCAAAAGAAGAAATAGCAGGCAAGAGATATTGCAAATGGCATCACTCTATAACTCATGATACGGTGAATTGCATTGTGTTTAGAAAGACAATCCAAGGAGCAGTTCGTCAAGGCAAAGTTAAATTTGCCGAAGACAAAGGCAAGGCTCTAATGGAAGTAGATTCAGATCCTTTCCCGAAGATGATCAACATGGTCAATATACGAGAGACGACAGAAGATAATAACAAACAACTTTGCACTCGTTGCCACCAGGAGTTAATTCGGCAGGATCGGGAGTTGAATCGGGAGTTTCCCAGGTTCCAATTCATGAGGGGAACAAGAGGAAGATACAGATCGGGATCATTTGTTCGCAGGATAAATGAACCACGGGTAAAATCTGAGATTGTAGCTGCTGAAAGCTCTTCAGTACGAGCAAGAGAAGAGAAAATTTACCCAAAACAAACAGCACAGGTGTTTGAAAGAAAGGATGTTAGTCATAGGTATGTGGGGAACGAAAACCATCTTGCTTCATCTCAATTAGCCCTCCAAATTCGGGAGTTAACTACACAAGTTCATGAAGAGAACGAAACATTACCGAAGCCTGCAGAGAAAAAGAGTCTATGGCAGCGGTATAAAGAAGGTGACCCCAAAGTCGGATTGCTTGGAGAACCGAGTGGGAAGTTTGATTATGTGGTCTATTATGGAAATACAAGTGATTATCCGTCTTCATCATTGTCAATTGAGCCAACCGGTTGGGGAGATGAATTTGATGATCCACCACCATTAAAATCTCAGGAAGTCCACAGAAGAAAAACGGTTAAGGTGCCGTATAATCCTCCCGAAGGGAAATGGTCAACAGTTAAATCACCAGGACAGGCATCTTATAGAACTATTAAGAGGCGTTTCAGCGAATACGAAATAGGCAAAGGAACTTTGAGAATAGCCAAATTAAAGGAATGGCAAGGCAAGATTCACCTTTCACATCTGTTAGCAGAAAAAGCAATTGGGTATGAAGAAGAAATCCTGATGAAAAAAGTCAGAATAAACCTGAACTAGGTGATTCGGGAAGTAGTTCTCAGATCGAAATGGAAAAAGGGAAAGGAGTTGCTCAAGGTTCACAAACAATTAATTTTGGGCAGATTACCGTAGCTTTCAATCCAAAGCAGCAAGGGAAGGTGGAACGAAAAGACTTGGATCCTAAATTGTCACAAAAGGACGGCAGAAGTTACCGAAGTGGCTATTCTAAAATGTCGAAGAAATATGGCTCTCTGGTACGGATAAACATGGTCCACGCTAGACTTCCAGCAAAGTATGGAACTAATTTGATAGTGGAGGAAGATATTGAACATATTTCAAAAAAAGAGATAGCCATGACAAAATTTCAGTTTCCTGATAAAGAAGCCATCAAGTTTGATAAGGTACCTCCTAAAGGAACGAAACATTTAAGATCCTTGATTGTTTCAGGAAGGGTCAATGGTAGGCCTGTCGGTAAAATTTTTGTGGATGCTAGAGCTACTTTGAACCTCATATCTTATAAATATTTCAAGAAATTAGGGAAAGATGATAATGACATCATCCCATCTAATGTTCAGTTATCTGATTTTCTTGGGGAGGTTACAAAGTCAAAGGGGCAGTAGTTCTTGATTTGACCATAGGATCCAAGTCAGCTGAAATGACTTTCTTTGTAGTAGAATCTGATGGTTCATATAATCTATTGCTTGGAAGAGATTGGATACACTCTAATCAGTGTGTACCTTCAACTTTGCATCAAGTCTTGGCATTTTAGAATGGTGATAAAGTAGAATATGTTGAGGCAGATTCGGGATATGCTTCAATTGGATGGACTGATATTTGCCGAAAATATCGAAATTGTGCACATAAAGGTTATGTTGTTGAAGCGTCGGGAACGGACCTACAATCTCTTGCTTATTGCCGCTTCGGGGATGTGAAAGCTGAATGGATCCCTAAGTCAAGCTTGGCATTGGAAGAATTACATAGTCTATATGGAAAGCGAGTCAGTATTGCAAGAAGTTTGTGAGAAGTACTTTAAACATTTGGCGGAAGTAGCGCATCAAAAGGTTGAAGCTTCAGATTGCATAGATGAATGGGAAGACCCATTAGTCAAAGAAAACAGGGCAATGGAAGCTCAAGATCCATTGTTAGAAGTCGATATAGGGGAGCCTGGTTGTTTCTGCCCGATATATGTAAGTGCTTTTTTACAAGGGGGCATGAAAGACAAGTTGATTAACTTGGTCAAAGAATATAAGGATTGTTTTGCATGGGATTATCATGAAATGCCTGGTTTATCAAGGGATATAGTAAAACATCGTCTACCAATTAAAAAGGGATTTCATCCACATAAGCAGCTAGCAAGAAGATTTGCTCCTGATGTAGTTGACAAAGTAAAAGAGGAAATAGAAAGGCTGTTGAAGGCAAAATTCATTGAAACGGCCAGGTACGTAGAGTGGATTTCAAATATTGTCCCTGTGAAAAAGAAGAATGGGAAGCTGAGAGTATGTATTGATTTTCGGGATCTAAATAATGCTACTCCAAAAGATGAATCAAATGCCCATGGCAGATATGTTAGTAGATTCGACGTCGGGAAATGAGATGCTATCCCTGATGGATGGTCATTCAGGTTATAACTAGATTTTTATTGCTAAAGAAGACGTTCCAAAGACAGCATTTAGATGTCCTAGTGCGATTGAAATTTTTCAATGGATAGTTATGCCTTTCGGATTGAAAAATGCAGGAGCTACATACCAACGGGCAATGAATTTTATTTTTCATGATATGATCGGTAAATTTTTAGAAGTTTACATTGATGATGTGGTGGTTAAGTCAGCCCTATAGGATCATCTGGATTATCTCGAACAGGCATTTATCAGGATAAGGAAGTACAAATTGAAGATGAATCCAACCAAATGTGCCTTTGGAGTACGAGCAGGAAATTTCTTGGGATTCTTGGTCAACCAGAGGGGGATCGAAATTGAAGATTCATTGCCAATTTGTCCGTCAAGATGGAGCCTATGACACAACTTTTGCGTCTTAAGAATCAGAACGAATTTTTATGGGGAGAAAAACAGCAAAAGGCATTTGATTTGATCAAAGCTTATCTAATGAATCCTCCTGTATTAATGCTGCCAAAAGCAGGCAAACCACTGAAATTGTACTTATCGGCTACCGATATGACTATCGGGAGTATGTTGGCACAAGAAAATGAAAGTGGAAAAGAACAAGCGGTATATTATTTGAGTAGAACACTAACCGATGTTGAAAAAGATATACCGTAATTGAAAAATTATGTCTGTCTTTATACTTTGCTTGTATGAAGTTAAGATATTATTTATTGCCAACTAAAGTGCATGTAATTGGCAGGACTAATATAATAAAATACATGTTATCCCGGCCTGTGATAAAGGGGCGTATAGCCAAGTGGGCATTTATATTGTCCGAATTTGATTTGACATATGTGCCGATTAAGGCAGTAAAGGGTCAAGCCATTGCTGATTTTCTTACCCGAATATCCATGTCTACAAATGGAAGAAAATGAGCAGAATTTCAGTCAAGTGTTACCATGGACTATGTATTTTGATGGTTTGCGTGTTAAGAGCATGGCTGGAGCAGGATTGATAATAATTTCTCCCGATGGAAAACTTACAAGATGCGTGTGTAAGTTAGACTTTGAATGTTCAAATAATCAAGCTGAATATGAAGCATTGACTATTGGTTTGGGGATATTGATTGACCTAAAAGTGCAATTTGTCAAAGTGTTTGGTGATTCACAATTAGTAGTGAAACAGTTAAAGGGAGAATATCAATGCTCACATGAAAATTTGATTGTTTATTACTATCTGGCCAAAAGGCAGTTAGAATAATTCAAGAAGTATGACATAGTTCATGTGGGAAGAAATACGAATTTCGAGGCTAACAAGTTGGCTCAAGTAGCTTCTGGATACCGAATATCAAAAGAAGTGGCAGATATTGTGACTACTGTAACGCTATCGGTACCTTCTATTGAAAATAGAAAGATACTAATAGCAGTTAGCAAAGTGGTTCAAGAAGAGGATTGGAGACAACCCATCATTGAATATTTGAAGAATCCAGATTTGAGAGATCAAAAGCTAAGGATGCAAGCCCAGAAATATATTATATTAGGAGAAGATTTATATCGAAAATCCTCAGATGGAGTACTTTTACGTTGTCTTGATGAAGATAATGCAAAATTGGTAATGGCAGAAGCGCATGAAGGAATATGTAGAGCTCATCAAGCAGGAATCAAGATGAGATGGCTATTAAAAAGGTATGGATACTTTTGGCCAACCATGATGCAGGATTGTATCAACTATGCCAAAGCATGTCTCTCGTGTCAAAAGCATGGACCGTTGCAACATGCACCTGCTATAGAGCTCCATTCTATCGTAAAGCCATGGCCATTTAGAGGATGGGCAATGGACATAATAGGTAAGATTTATCCACCTTCATCTCATAGGCATAGTTATATTTTGTTGGCCATGGATTACTTCACAAAGTGGGTAGAAGCCATTTCATACAAGAATATTACACAGAGTACTGTGATTAAGTTTATTGAAAAAAACATAATTCATCGGTTTGGTTTGCCCGAGTCGATTACTGCGGACCAAGGAACAGTGTTCACTGGAAGTAAAGTGATAGAATTTGCACGATCAAGAGGAATCAAAGTGGTCCACTCGACACCATATTATCCCCAGGCAAATGGACAAGCTGGAGCAACTAATAAGGTTGTTATTGGACTGATCAAGAAACACTTAGAAGAAAATCCAAGAGAATGGGATGTTTTATTATCAACGGTACTGTGGGCGTACCGAACATCACGAAGATCGAGCACAGGTGTCAGTCCTTATATGCTTACATATGGACAGGAAGCTGTTTTACCGATGGAAATCACACTACAATCTTTAAGAGTTCAATTGCAGAGCGAGATGTTGTCTGAAGATTATAGAGATTGGATGCACATAAATTTGGATGAGCTAGATGAGGTTCGTGCAGCTTCTTTGGATCAGTTGATTGCACAAAAAAGAAGAGTGGCCAGGGTTTTTAACAAAAAGGTTAAGGTCAAACAGTTCCTTGTGGGGGATCTAGTGTGGAAAGCAATTTTGCCATTTAACCTCCAAAGTAAGGAATTCAGTAAATGGTCATCGAATTGGGAAGGACCATACTTAGTTACCGAAGTGCTTAATGGGAATGCATACCGATTGATGGACATCAAAGGAAAGGAACTATCACGTTCTATAAATGGGAAATTTTTGAAGAAATATCATCCATCAATTTGGGAAACACCAGAAAGTTAATTTATTCAATCGAAATGAAAGTACATCCCAGTCTTGGTAATAAAGACCTACAAGTCATTAACAAGTTTGAGATTTTGAGCTACATAATGAGAATGCAGAGCAAGATCCTGATGAAGTTTAGATTGTTGTCCCTCAAGATACTCTAAATAACGAGAATGGAAGCGGATAATTTCGAATTCCTCCCAAGCTTCTTGAAGCAGTTGCCTGTATTTGTTTGAAGCAGCTTCAATCGTAGACTTGACACGAGAAATTTAATCTTGGAGTATCCTCCGCTCTACACGATGATGATTGGAAAAGAAATTGAGAAGTTGACGTGTCATCTCAACGTCATCTCTAGCTTGAGCACAGGAGTCCTGAATTTGAGCATATTTCTCTTTGGAATTTTGTAATTGGGAAGACTCTTCCTCAAATTGAAGATGAAGGGCGTCAGCTTCCACGATGGTAGGTTCTAACTTCCAAATTTCCCTCACATTGTGCTCAAATTCATCAAAGCTAGCAGGGAATAAAGAGCATAACTCCCAAACCAGATCTAAGAAGGTAGAATCTGCAGACAGAAATACTTTGGATCTAAAGAAGTTGGCCAGATTGGTAACTTCTACCTTATACTTGCTTTTCAGAAATAAGGCATAATACCCTTGAGATAGTAGTTCATGCAAACGTCTCCATAAGGATCGATCACCTAGATAATGGAATAAACAGGTTGTCCATGTTTAGGAGTTGTCAAAATCCAAATCTGGTAAGGTTCAGTGGGAAAATTACCTTCATAGGAACTATGACGTCTTTGCGATTGGGACCAAAGAAGCAGTCGAGATGAGGAACCATGTGAAGACATCATGAACAACGATTGTGAGTTTGCAGAGCATCTGTGGTAAGTTTAAGCAGTTATAAAGGGAACAGATCGTGGAGGATGATGTGTCAGGATTTTCTCGGAGAGACAGTGGAACGGTTATCTTTGCATTGATTCAAATATCCAAAAGAATCGGACAGAGATAAGGAGCGACATTTGGTTAGAATGTTTGAGTTATTGATCGCTAAAATGTACAGCATCGGGAATTTGCTTTATCGGGATATCTTATATTTGAATATACGGCATCGGGAATTTGCTTTATCGGGATATCTTATATTTGAATATACGGCATCGGGAATTTGCTTTATCGAGATATTCTATATTTGAATATACAGCATCGGGATATTGCTCTGTCGGGATATTCTACAATTAAACAAATGTAAGGAAAAACAAGAACAGAACTCAACAAATGGCTTCATTATCTTATTCCCAATGGGCCAATAGAGTCTTAGCTTCAGTTACAAAGTCTCTTAGTCTAATTTCTAAACTATAATTTTCATCCATGATCTCTGCCCTTCTCTTCTCATGAACCCTAACTAATCCAACAGTATTATCAAACTCTTTCTCCAATTCCCTACATCTCTGCATCTTACGTCTAAGTGTGGGAGAAAAGTTTGAAACTGCAAGCTTCTGATCTACAATTTGGGCATCCACCATTCTCAATTCTGCTTCAAGTTCTGCTTTTCTGGCTTCCAATCTCTGAAGTTTGCTTGCCTCAACCTTAAAATGATCATAGAAGAGACGAGCATCTTCACGCTTGTGGGATAGTTCATCTTGAATTGCCAGTCCTCGCTTTTCTCCAAAGAGAAGATGGGGAAGATGATCAAGGTTGACTCTAATTTTAGTCACAGCATCTACAAAATCAACAGTGAAGAGATCCACCTTGTCTTGAAAAGCATCAGACAAGACAAACGATGAATGACGAGCATATCTCCGGAAAAGATTCCTCGCTTGACGTTCTTTGTTAGAGTCAATGATCAATTTCCCATAGCCAGGCTCTAATAAGTTTAAGAGCTGTTCCCATTTAGCTTTAGCCACTTCTCTTGGAATTTCGGCAAGCATTGACAAAGTTGAAGGCCCTGAGGAATCAGCAGTCATTGAAGAACTGGGATGAGTACCTGCCAATATTCTTTCCAACTCCTCTTGTTCTGCTAAGGATAAAATTTCCATTTGAGCAGATGAATTGGGCACAGCAGAGGATGTTGAAGGAGGTAAAGCATTGATGGTTTGAGAAGTTGGTGGCACTTGCATATTCAAAGGTTCCTGGATCATCACTTCCTCAAGCGTTGGAATCTCTTGAGGTACAGAAGCAGGTGTATCAGAAGCTGCAGCTGTAACATATGTATATCAGATAATTGAATAGAAATTTCAAGTCAAATACAAGGCAATAATATTCACCAGTAAGAGCTAGAGGCAGATTTTCTTCAGGTTCTATAACATTGGTTGGAGTATCCTGCGTTGGTACATCCTCATGAGAATCTGAAATAGGAGGTTGATCTTGAACCAACTCAGCAGTAACTTCTATCAAAGAAACAGGAGTTATTGGCGAAAGATCTGGGGTTGATATGATAAGAGTCTTATCAGGAGAAGGAGAAGGGACGAGAGAAGCAGCACTGGATGGATCAGTCTTGGGATTATCTGGATTAATCAGAAGATATACAGGTTAGTGTTAACATACACATGGCTAGTCTCCATATATATATAAAAAAAAGGGGGGAGAGCTAAAAGAAGTACCTCTCGATGTGCGCAATTTCATCATAACTCGAAGAGTGAGCTCTAAAGGTTGATTAGATGTTGGAGAACCCTCTGGGGATTCTGAGGAACGGATAGACAGTTTTCTGACGCTGCGTTTTGCTAGTGCTGTTTTTGGAGCAATAGAGTCTGAAGTTTTTCTTTTCTTGCTCACTGCAAGAATATGGTGTTAAATGGAAGGTTGAGACAAGATCAAACAAAATATATATATCGAAAGTCAGAATCAAATTACCTTTGGAGGGTTCTATTGACTTAGTGGGAGTCGTATCCACAGCCTCAATTGCTTTTGATGCTGCCAAAGGAGTAACATCTTTTATTTTTGAAAGAATCAAGTCCAGGGGATCTGAAAACACAGCCTCTTGATATTCCCTCCACCAAAGGTCAAAATTGGGTGAAGAATAATTGGAGTGGCCAGTGAAGTCAGTAACAAGGAATAATCGATAGATATCCCGTATCAACGTGGTTAGCTCATTGAAAGGCTTATCATCCTTCAGTTTGCAAGTTAGCTTATCAAAAGAAGCAAAAGAGAAAGTGTAAAGGGCAGGAATAGGAACTCCTTGAACTAACCCAAGTTGCCTAGCACAATATTGAGGAGAATAGATTTCGAAGCTAGCAGCAAATCTGCCTTTTGTTGAAAATCTCACAGGTAGATCAACAGAAGTCAAAACAGATTGCCAAAAGTCACTTTTATTTTTCCGAAAGGCAGGGAGGTAAGATTTGAATTGAGGGGTGCAGAAAGGAGAGAAAGAATGTGAATCCTCCTTGATGGAATAAATTTGAGAAATAAAGTACCGAAAATAAGAGGATGGTGCTCTAGGAACAGAGATCAGTTTCCTGCTCAAGACTTGGCAGACTAGTTGGTCAGGAATAGAAACCGAAGGAGGCTGGATAACTTGATCCTCAGAGAACCAAGTAGGGAAGTAAAAGGCTGCCCATGCTTGAAGAAGCCAAAGGGGACCACCAAAAACGCCACTAACTTCATCTGAAGCAGTGGAGGAAGAAGCATGGGCCAAACCCCGATAGAGCAAAGCCAACATGGTCTTGCCTAAAGAAAGTTGGGTCCTTGAAGCTAAAGCAGAGGCAACAGCAACAAAGTCGTTCGAGACCCTAATTATGGGGTGGCAGAAAAGGAATTTACAAAGCCAGTATAAAAGAAAAGCAGCATGCTCTTCATCGGTAATTGCCCTTTCCTTCTTAAAATAGTTTTTTATGAATGTCCCATAAGCCATTTCAGAATCAGACAATTTGCTGAGCGGTGAACGAGGATCTAGAGACAAGGTAGATGGGTCTGTACCCAACGGAGAAAGCCCAGTAAGGCAATGCACATCAAGCAAAGTTACTGACATGGAAGAAAAAGGGGAAAAGAAACAGTTGGTCGAAGATGACCAAAAACAGGATAATGCGCCAATTAGTTCCCGATTAATAGGATGATCGAAACAACTAAGACGCAAAGCATCATGGATGGAGAGGGTATTCCAAAGAGAACCCTTAGAAAGAAGAAGACAAAGATACCATTGGTAGAACTCAGAATCAAATTCAGAGAAAGCCCTAAGGCGAGAAGGACGAGAATACCACTGGTACGCCAAAATAGATGATTCATGAATGGGAAGTACCTCAACTTGATGACTAGGGAAGTGGTTTGACAAGCATTCTGGAACGGAAAAGTGATTGTAAGTAGCAGGGCCGAGGATATACGAATCTTCAAATGCATTCTGTGCAGAGAATAGATGAAATTCCTCTTTGAAGTCATCAGAATCCCGGAATAGATGATACCGGTCAAAAGCATTTGATGCGGAAAAGGGGAGAATTTGGTCCTTAGAAGCTTTGGAAGCCATGGATTTTAGGAGAGTGTTAAAAAAGATTTCAGAGAGTCGAAAAGGTGAAGATGCAGAAGAACGAAAAAGGAACGACTTTTATCAAGAGTGTTTTGGAGACGAAAGGATAGGCGCGCGAAGCAAGGTGACGAAGCGATGTCAAGAACAGGTACTATTCCTCTAACATTTAAAAGAATTAAAAGTTCTTTTAATCATTTTAAAAGGGGGCATATGTTGATACCAAAATAAGAATCGGTATAAGTACTGAATATGCTTTAATGCCGAATCTGGAGTGCAAAGGAAGTCAGCCATCTTCCAAAAGACTCGTCTAGACCAAATTCGGAAATATACTAAGGAGCAAGCATGAGTGGCATCGTCTCCCGAATTCGGTAAATGAGGAAAACATGTATATTTACCGAAATATAGAAAATTGTAATTCGGGATGATGGAGTATTAATACTTCAGGATAGTTGCCTTTTCCCGAAATTCAGGAGATTCACGCTTTTCGGGAATACATTGAAGAATCACGACTCACCCACGTACATCATGATAACAGAAAGTTATGAGCAAAAGTGGAGATAGTGGGCATGATCATATCGTGGGAGATTTTCCTCGTTGTAAAACGAGTGAACAGTAATGAAAGAACAAGTGAGTGCTGGGATGGTAAACTTCCAGTAGCCATGTCGACAGTTTCTTCAGATTGATTCTGTTCAGCAACAACTGCACGTTCAATGGTTGTACTGATAACCATAGCTTCATCTTCAAGCCTGAGTTCAGACATGCTGACATTGACTCCAATTGATGGAAGACTGACACTTAGATCAATCAAAACGAAAGAAATATCAGTAAGTACAATGACGAAGTGCACAAATACAAGTCAGTATCGATGAATTATTACTATGCTCTGCCAAAGGAATTGGGGCAGGAACAAACGTGTTGTGAAGCGAGGCAACATGATCGGCATCAGTGTTGGTAGCCTTCTCAGAAGAATCACGAGTCAAGTCTTCAGCAACAATAACATGAAAAGCAAATTCCTGAACAAGATGTTTCATGATTAGCTTCAACAGTCAACGCCAGCAGTAGGAGTTGTCGAATATATCACAGCACTGGTGGAACATATTAAACAAAATATACCTTAGACTTGACAACATCAGGATAAAATGCTTCTATCAGAGCATCATATCTTGGATCAGCACGGAGAGCATCACTGCCACAATGCTCGTGGCAAGCAGGGCATTCATTACTCCTGAATGAGGAATGTCACTAATTAATTTGAATAAATTAAAAGATTGTTCAAACAAGGAGTTCACGATGATCTCCAACTGAAGAGAAATTATGATGTTGATAAGGAGTCGAAAGGAAGTGGATTGTGTATGGCACACCCCAGCAGCACATATTTGGCAATGCATTCTTGGCAGAAACGGTGCAAGCATTCCTTTACTGCCCTTGTATTCCGTATGATTCCTAGAGCAGAAAAAGAAATCATGATATTCTCCTATAAATTGAGGCTCATGCATAAACTTAATGAGCAAAAAAAGTGGTATAAAAAAGGTTTATAAGTTTTTATCCTTCATTCACAGTTAAACTCACGAAGACAAGAGACTGCCACTGCAGTATCTAGAACTCACAAGTATGGCCATCTGATCACTTATTGATTTCCATTTTGAAAATAAAAGTTCCCATGATACCATGTTTGACTGTTCATCTAGCCAAATGTCCAAGCACTTGTCCCTCTAAAGAATAATAAAACTACATAGAGGTCGCACATGAAGTAAAAACTAAATTTAAACCTACTGCCTATTTGAATAGGACCTTATCATCTAATCAAAGTTCTTTCGTTTCTAACTTTTGCCACAAGTATCTATAGTACCAGAGTTTCTCGAGAATAAAGCAAGTGTTTACATAATTCATGCCAGAAATGGTAGTTCTTTGTCAGTCATATCCAACTACTTGACAATAGAACCTTCGAAGAGATTTTGGGACCTGAACGTATTCATGTAGACAGGCAGTTTGTGATGGCTAATCACAACTGTCTACTCAATAGATTCATCAATTTGAAATGGCATTGCCAAATTAGATCAAAAAATGGATTTTAAGCATCTAATGCATTTATGCCCCACATTCTCACCTAGACATATCGGGCATTGCAGTTTTTCCCTTATTTCAGCCAATTCCACCTGAACATAACTGAAGAGAACTCAATCAGTCAGCATATTGTCAGATGACCAGCTATCACAAATCACAGTGTGCCATCAATAATTTAGTTGAAAGTTAAGAGTTTCCGAAACCCATATTGCCCAATGCTATTATATAACATGGCTGTTGTACCAATAAATCATCAACAAACAGATTTCCCCATACAAGATGCTCATAAAGAATAATTTTCTTGGTGAATGGATCCGGTAAAGGATGCCTTAAAAGAAAGTAATGGCTGTTTTTCTATTCTAAGAAATATTTTCAAATGCAGCAATTTTTTTTTTCCATATTTTGAAGATGCTATTGCATAATTTTTTTTCTGGAATCAAACTAATGGCCGACCCAACATAAGGAAAAAGGCTCGGTGGTTGTCATTATTGCTGCAGCTGCAGCTCCTATTACATACTTTAGTCGAGGGGGAGATGCTCCTCCTACAATTATCTGAACAGAACAATATCATGCCATTTAGAGTCTGGTTGTTATAGTTGTAGCAATGTTACGGTTGTGCTATGAAGTGGTGTAACTTGTGTGCTTGGCAATATATTGTCGCAGCACTTCAAAACTAGGTGAGGCAGTTTCCTGGGAGCTGCTACAAGTCGTTGCACTTTGAGGGTGCTGCAGTTGTAGTGATTTTGCCAAGCACCTTACAGAAACTACAACACTGCTTTTCCCAGTTGTAATTGCTGTGCGGAAGCTGTACCAAACAGGCATACGATTGGGAAGTATGCATTAAAAGTAACATATAAACTAAGCCCCTAGCTTTGGCTTCAAATAGCACTTGCACTACAGTTACAAGAAACTGTGTAACGCTAGGGATACAAAAATGTTTGCAAGGAATGTAGATGAAAGCTTATGTAGCCATGTTGCGTTTATTATCCCTGCATCACAAAATGACATGGCCTGGGGCACAAAATCCAGCACCTGACCTAAATGTTTTGATCTTTCTAGCTAAAGATTTTGGATCACTGGCATTGCCAAAATTGCACACGAGATTAATTGGAAAGTAAATAACGAAGCAGTACCGAAAGGAAAAAAAAAAAACCACGAAGCAGTTTCAGACACTCGAGTTATAATCCAAACAGATGTTCAAAACAGATGGGTAGTTGTAGATGATGAAGGAAAGCATATTGTGTAACCACCAGCTCAACACTGCTTAGATCCCTGTCCTCCAAACTGATGTAATAGGAAATAATTGAAGGCAAAAAATTTTACTCGTCTATCGAGGGTTGCTGTCTCAATTCATAGAGTCTGGTTCATGGAAAATCCATCTTATTAAAAATGACTCTGCCTATTGCTAAGCAACCATTCCAGAATGTATCGTGAATGATGCGGCCCGTTAACCAAACAGAAGTTCCAACGTGATTCCGTCACTTCTGTGGAGTAAACAGGAATTATGCAGTCCAACCAGCATTCTAGCACATATAATTAAAATGCTCAAATTTATCCAGTTCTAACTAAACCCCAAAGCACACACGGACACAAATTTCAGAAACCTGACATTACAATGCAGAGTTCCTAGTTCCATGAATGTAGTCTGAACAACTCAACTCGGAATCAAGAGTTTTGCCTGAGATATTCACAAGTTTCGTAGCCTGAGCGAAAGATTCTGATCCTATGACAAACCCAACACCAAACAAAGTTAACACACAAAGCTCACCAACACATGCAGACAAGGCCTACAAAAGATAGACAAAGAGAGTATACTCATACCCGTCCTTGTCCAAGTCACGGGACGAAGAGCTCCGATGAAATTCTAGAGACCGCGAGGAAAAGCAGAGGGGGGAAAGAAACAAACAAAGAAGGAAACATTCATCAAACCCCATCAATATGAAAGCAAAAAAATCTGGCGAAACGAAGCAACTGCATGAGAAAGAAATGGCGCCTTTTGTCGGGGTTTGCGGGTCGACAGGACTCCGAGGAAGTTACCATGATCATCCTGAGGCGGTTCCCCATGGTGGGTCGTGCCGTCCCGGCGCGCGACGTCGCCGTCCGAAGGTTTGCGAGGGCGTTTTCGAGTTCGCATTGTTCGTAGTCGGATGGAGGAGCTGACGGAGAAGAGAACGAGAGACGCTTTCTCTCGCTCTCGCTCTCTCGCTCTCTCTCTCTCTCTCTCTCCCACCCCCGCAGAGATCAAAGCCGAAAAGCTCACAGAAGACGAAGCAGAGCCCTGACCATGACTACCAACCTCGTACATGGCGTAATAAAATCTCGGGTTAAGACTTCGCAAAATTCAAAGTGATATATTTACGATAAGTTTATCTTAAATTAATTTTTCGTTCACTAAAAATTTTAAATTTTTTTTTATTTATTTTCGTTAAATTTTACCGTAATATACCGGTTTTATATTTTCGTTAAAATAATATACCATAATATATCAATTTAAATTTTACTAAAAATTTAAATTGATACATTATGGTATTAATTCTAAGATTTCAAACCCATACCGAAAACATATTTATTCAGAATTAATTTTCATCTCGTAAAAAATTTCAAATGTGTACCCATAATATTTTCCCGAACTTTTCTTCCAAAATCCAAAACATATACCTCTGTCCTGTACACATTGCATTCGTCATTTTCCAGGTCAGATTCGTCTTGCAGTTGCCTACCGCGTGCGTTAGCACATATTCATTTTAGCGGGATGTTGGAAGGAATGTTACGGAAGGTAAATTTTAGACAGAGGTATCGATTTACATTTTTTATTTTATTTTTGGGATTAAAATATATTTGGGGTAAATGTGTCATGATACTGATATGAATTTTTTTGTGAGACAAAAATTAATTAGGAATAAACGTGCCTTATACTAATTTGAGATTTTTAACTGTATCAATCATTGAAAAAAAAAAACAAGTATAAAACTTGAGAGAGAAGCTATACCGCACGACACGTGTCGAAAGATGGTATTGTTACATCAAGCCTAAAAACTTGTATCCGATGCACAGCTCTCCATCGACCACGTTAGTTTTCCATAGACAAAAAGTCCATGTGACTAGTTTTTCTTTTCCTAACTTTTCTATTCATGTGGTGCCACGTCAGAAAATGATTGACAATTAAATAAAATTAGCATTGCTGGAAATAAATAATGTCATTAAGTTGACATGATTCATAAGTACATAGTAAAGTGAAAAATGAGTGCGAGTACTAAGTTGAAAAGGTCACTTGATAGAATTTTAAAAATTAGAATATGATTTTTGTTTCATTGGATTGTCCTAGACATTAGCCAGAAAAAAAGTATCATTATCATATGAAGGCAAAAAAGATATTTCATTTGAGATTTAAATTGATGAAATGAGAAAAAAAGGGCATTTATATATAAATATCAGTATCATATGAAGGCAAAAGGATATTTAATTTCAGGATTAAATTGACGAAATGAGAAAAAGGGCATCACATAAAGTATGTATATTATCTGTATATAAAACCTCAAGAGAAGTAATGGATCAAAATTATTTAGGAGAGGTTGAAAGAGATTGTTATTGAAAAATCCACAATTACATATTGTTGTGAATGTATAAGACTGTCTATATTAAAAAGACAATCTGATTTTTGTGATGATCTACCTTCAAATCGTTTGGTCAAAAGTATAAAATATGTACCTTCAATAGATGCAAACTTGAGAAATTTCCATTTTTTTATTTCAAATCTTATGAGACTACATTGAACATATACTAAAAGTTTAGGGATTATATTGAAGAAATTAAAATTTTAGGGACCACATTACATATTGAGTTAAAGTTCAGGGGCCATATTAAACATATTAAAAGTTACATTGCACATCGGGTGAAAGTTTATGGACTATTTATGTCATTATACCTACAAACAAAGTAAGCAAGACGTGCTTAAGTTCACTTTTAACTAACAATATGATGGAGTAAATTCTCTTTTTTTGGTCGAATAATGGAGTTAATTCATCTAGTAGAAGACGTATAAACTCACTTCACTTTAGGGGAGAGCATAGTTTATGGTAGAACATGGAACCTAAGAACTTGATCGGTAGAAACCTATAGGTTCCAAGTTTCAAGATGTGCGAGGTAGGTTCCAGGTTTCAAAAATTAGGGAATTTGTTTCAACGGGTATGTTTCATGTTCTAGGTAGGTGGAACCCAGAACTTGGAACATGAAACCTAAATAAGTTTTTTGTGTTTTATCTTGATCTATATTTTTACGTGATTCTGCGGTATTTCATTGCATTAAATGATGAGTGCATAATCTGGAACAATTAGTTAAAGCTTTCATTTTATGACTTGTTAATGTTTTATATTTTTCGTATGTCTAAATATACGTTATGGTCAGTGAATCAGAGCAATAAGTGGTGGTTATTAAATATGATAATTCACTATATTTATTCAATTAATAATATAGGTAGAACCTTGGAATCGACCCTCGAACTTATGATAGGATAGGTTTTAGGTTCCAAAAAATGAAGAACCTACTATCATGGGTAGGTTTCCAGGCGGAACTTGTACGGAATATGGAACCGCTCACCCTTAGTATTGATTTACGCAATGCAATAACTTCTCATTTTAATTATATTTATTTGAACCGCAATGCTAGGAAAACTAGTCTTTTGTATTTTCTTTGATGAATGACAAGCTTATTTAGTATTATTGCGTTCATTTTCATTTTGTTTAACTAAAAATAGTTCCAAGTGGAACCTGTAAGGAACCTATCTGCTCTCCCCTACTTCACTTTACATTTGTCGCATTGTTGTAGAGACAATGCAATTGATAATATTTTATTGGTAACAAATCACTAAATATTTTCTTTATTGATAAAACTTTTTTGGTCCGTTTTTTTTATTTCAAATCTTATGGGTTGCATAATTTATATTTTATCCGATTTAGAATATTTAAAACCATTTTGATATATCAATATAAAAGAATAAAGGGAAAATTTCAATTAAACTCAAAATAGGATCCAAAGTGAACATGATGTCAAATAAGAGCTTGAAGTGCCCAATTAATCTTAAATAGGAGCTTGAAGTGCTCAATTTATCTCAGGTAAGGAAGGGCACAGGTTCACCTCAGGTCAAATCTTTTTGGCAAACTAGCACGCCATCGATTCACGAATTGATCAAACAATAAATTTCATCTCCATTTTTTTCCTTTCCTTTTTTTTTTTCTTCTCTTCCCACGGGCGAGGGCAACCTCGCTAGATCTTGCTGAGGGAGGTTGCCTCGCTTGATGCCGGGCGAGGCGGCCCCTTGGGTCTCCCAATCGAGGTCGCCCACATCGGCTTGATAGCGGGGTGAGGCGGCTCGTCAGCCCATGACTATGGCCCCGGCGAGACGCATGATCACGCTTCTTTACTGCGGTCAAGGAAGGAAGAGAAGAAAAAACAGAAAAGGAAAAAAAAATGGAGACGAAATTTATTGTTTCAATTGGGTTTAACAGCATTCATGCTGTGAACCCGATTTGCCTTTACTTTGAGATGAATTGAACACTCGAGCCTCTTATTCGGCATTAATTGGGCACTTTCTGCGCCCTTATTCGATACTATATTCACTTTTGGGCCCTTTCGGTAAAATGACCCTGCCGAGTTTGTTAATTGAAATTTTCCCAAGAATAAATTTGCATCTAATTCAAAATTTTTTTAAAATCTTTTTTTTTGGTCGACTTTTTTTAAATCTTAAAAAAGTTATCTTTTTGAAATTTTTAGAAGAAAACAACAGTTTTAAAATCAAATCCAAAGGGCTCAAATATAAAATAGTCAGAAAAATATCTATCGAAATTGTTTATCAGTCTTCTCGACAAGCGAGCTTCTACGCAGCAGAAGCAATCCATCCGTACTCGCTGTCGAAGCCATGGGCGGAGCCAGAAGAAGTTGACGGCGACCTCGCGCTCGGGCGAGAGGAGAACAAGGAAACCTCGGAGCGAGTTCTTGCGAAGGCAACGTCGGATCCCGGTTTCTTGAAATGGGTTTGCCGGAAATCGTCCAAGTTGCCCGGGAAATTTCCGTCATGGTCCGAGTTCAAGGCCCTGTGAGTCTCTCTCTCTGTTCTTGGCTGCAAACCTCTCTCAGTCAATGCCTGTTTCGTTTCATTTCTTCGGTACCCACGATTGGTTTAATGTAAGTTGGAGCTGCTCTTACATGGTGCAATCTGCTCGTTCGATTTCAGGACCCAAAGGGCCTGAAGATGCGGAACCATGCTTTCCATCAATACCAGTGAGTGAATTTGTGAACTTTCTCCGTTTTTTTTTTTTTTTTTTTTTTCTGTTCTTGAGTCTCTCAATTTGTAGTTCAGTTGATGTAATCATGGCATGGGAGAGTTTGATATGAGTCTTTATGTGCATAGGTCTGGGATAACAACGCTGTCAGCTTCGGGTATGTTGGTGCCCAAGGTTCTTTACGGCTCTGGATTGGCGAGTCGAGTTCTTGGCAACGATAATTGGAGCGGAGCATTGGTTGTCACCGCTGCGTCAGTGGTCGAGCCTTTTCTATCATTGTGGCACAGGGAGAACAATTCGAAGGTTGAGAATGTCATGTGGGGTGCGTTTGGTTCTTGAGAAATGTTTTAGTTATTAACTTACTGTGTTAAATTCTCCATTTTCCGTTTTACATTGTTTTACATTCGATGGACTGTGTATTTGGCATAAAGTCGCTTTTGTTGTTATTGCATTTGTATTAACATGAGAATCCTCGGGGATTATCCTGTTTTCTCTCCCTTCAATAGAAACATTTTGAAAATTTCTTTTTTGGTTTTCATTTTTATGATAATTCTATTTTATGATAATTCTATTTTGAGCCTTCAGAGAATTTGATTAAGGCCACTGGTCGCAGAACATGTTTTCTGAGCAGTTGTCTGAAAACAGAAATATTCTCTGCAACCAAACACACCCATTTCTGTTCTAACGGTTGCTTAATTTCAGATTGGATGACTTCCAAACCTAAACTTTTGTTCTCTACTGCAGGGCCAGCCTGAGTTGATTTCTGGTGCTCAGATCGACATTTTGGTGGAGGTAGTGCTGGACTATTTTTCATGTTTCTTCTGTAGATTTCATTATGTTTCTTTGAAATCGATGCTTAGTCCTGAATTTGATGATGTCTAACTTATTGAAGAACACCATGAGGGCAGAAGACACTGAAGGACTGGATAGAGAAGTCCCTAGTTGGCGAAGTGCCCAGCTTTTAATGTTGGTAGGTACCTAATCTACTAATGTTCTTAATTGGAAACTGAAGAAACTTGCTGGGAAGTAATTTTCTTTGTTGTCAAGAATCTAATGAAAGCTTGAAATGAGAGCTCTTTTTTGACAAATTAGGTTACTTGTACTGAATCGAAAGTTCCTCACTTTGAATTTATATGGACTGTTGAGGAAACATATTTTGATTATTAAAGAAAATTTTAGACAACTGGAGGACTTTGCCTTTCACTTCATCAAGGCTACTCTTTTGGTCACGTTGATGCTTTTGGTCACTTTCAATGGGCAATCTGTGTGACATATCTATCATTTCTGTTATCGCCTGCCTTGATTGGTTTACTATCTGTTATCGCATACCAACAGGCATGATAAGGGCATAATCTGCTATTGTGCAGGTTGATGTACCTGGCTCCTCCCTTGCATTGCAGTCGCTAGTTGAAGCTTCCTCTGGCTTGGTGGGTCATGGTTGGGAAATTGGTTGGTCTCTGGCATCTATCAACAGCAGTGCACAAAACTTTACGGGGATTCAGGTGCTTTCTTCCTGAAGCATCTTGTCGTCAGTTTCTTACTAGTGGAATTACAGGGTTAGATACTTATTATATCGAAAACAGTATATGCTCGGATTAAATACTTACCATGATCAAAAAGCTTAGCTGATGCCTGCTTGTGGAGGCAAGATCTTATTACTTGTGCATTAGGACATCCATAGCCAACAGCATGATGTTTAACCATGACTTAGCCCACCTGGCCTCTTCTACAAGACGTGATGCTGGCACAGCTGTCAATGCTTTCACCTCGTTGTGCACATGAGGTGTCTATATGGCATGCACCACAAGGTTAAGTAGTAGACAACTCATCTACGACTTTGTTCAACTGGCGTGTGCCACAAGGCAGGAGAGTCCCCTTGATGCCTACAATGTACACTTAAAGCTGACAATTTTCTCTGGCAAATGTGTCAATTGGTTTTGAACTTGTTTGGCATTGTCTAAGATGTGCTTTGATGAAGTCATTGACATTTGGAAGCCATGAAATGTGAATGTTTGCCAACTTCTTCTCAAAGGGATGTGACTATCGCTGACTGTCTACTTTCAAGAGATTTTTGTGAGGTCTTCTTTTGGAACCTTTACTAAATTGTTGCATTCTCTAAGAGTTCTCAGGTTGTGATAGCAGTCGTGCTGATTTGTAAAATCAATTCATTGTAGAAGCAGCACAATTGGATGCTTAAAAACTATGGAAAGAATTTGAAAGCCAGTTACTTTGCTTTTTCCTGTCCCTTAGGCAGAAATAGAAGGAGAACAAGACTTCTCTTTTCTGAAGGTTCTGTTGTTTGAGGTGGTTGTGTATTTGAGCAGACATGTGTTTTGTGATAGTTGTATATTGGGAATTAGAGAGAAATTAAGTGAGATCATGTATCAATAGACCATCAGTTTCATATCCAGAGTATAACCTAAATTACATGTTGAAGTTCTATAAATTCTGCAAATTTGACATTTAGCTATACCTATCTGATTGAGATTTAAAACACATTTAATATAGAGCCAAAGGCCTATGGCACTTGAGGAGTCAGCAAATCCAAGTCTTATGGGCAAGTCACTCACTAAATTTGCTGTACTTGGGGTTCCCCTATTTCCCGAGGTTAGTTTTTATTACCATGCTATGACCAGATCTTTCAAGGGATGGTATGAGTTCTGACCCATTGTTCTTCTGACCTTGCTATTACCAGCTCTATAAAAGTGACAATGATATATGTTTTCATGTTAGTAGAATTTGCCAAACATAGCTGTATCGCCTTCAATTAAGAGAGGGGAGTTTCTTTTAGCAGCAGGTTCTCCATTCGGTATCCTTTCACCCGTTCACTTCATCAACAGGTGATATTTCGGAATGATTTCCTTAAATCTCACATAATGTTTGTCTATTTTCCTGGAGAATCTTTGTTTGGATCTTTACTGCGACTTGTGATGATGTTAGCCGCCACATGATTACTGTATCAATTCACTGTCATTGTTTTATTTGTAGTGAATCAAGGCCTTGAAATCTCTGAGAGGGCAATTTCTCTTCTAACATCACATACTTTTCAACTTTGATATTCATTATCTACCTTGTCAAAAAAAAGGGTGTTTTATATACTTCTATCATTGTAACAAGCCAAAAATAACGTGATATTTAATAAATAGGGTGTTTTCTGTTAAAAAAGGTGAGTCATATACTTTTCATGATGAAGACTGTATCAATTCGCTGTCATTGTTTTATTGGCTTGGCATCACCAGAAAACACCTGGCTTATTCTGTCATTCTTTTGTTTTTTTAATAAAGATACGTGGCTATCTTTATAATTGATAATTCGGCAATACATATAATTGATAGTTTAAAGGTAATTCAGCATGATATTGTTATAATTCGACGATACATATAATTGATAGTTTAATCCTTCTACCTTGGCAAAGAGAGCTTATTCTATCTTCAAGATTTATATAGGCTTAATAATAGCAGGTGTTGGAATTCTTTCCTTCGTTTAGTCTATTCTATGTATGGCAATCCAGACCGCATGGATCTCTGCATATCAAAATAAATAATTTGAACTTTTGAAATCTCTACTGCTTAATTTGACTCCTATAATTCTTTGAAGTTGCGTTATTTGTAGATCTTATCTTTAGGTTTTTGTGCAGTATCTCAGTGGGAACTATTGCCAACATCTATCCACCTGGTTCACCCAACAGATCATTGCTGATGGCTGACATTCGGTGTCTTCCTGGTGCGAGCATTTCTTTAGTTCGAATTAAACATTATTATTCATTCTCATTAGACTCAGACACCACTATGATTACAATTTATCAGGCATGGAAGGTGGTCCTGTTCTTGACAAGAATGCGGATCTAATTGGTATTCTCATAAGACCATTAAGGCAAAAAGCTAGTGGTGCAGAAGTTCAGGTAAATTGATAAAATATATATTCGTTCCTCTTTTCCAATTCCCGAACAGTCTTGCAGTTGATGCATCATGCAAAATACTAGCCTTGTTAACAGCTTTTGGTTCCATGGGAAGCCATTGCAACTGCTTGCGCAGATGTGCTTCCAGAGGAGCCTAAGAAGGCTGGATTGGGGAACCATCATAACCTGGGAAATCCAAACAATCAGGGGAAGGCATTTATCTATAACAGCGACCTGAATGGGCCCGTGAATTCCATTGTTGAGGATCCTTCTTGCCATTCCTCAGCAACACTTGAGAAAGCAATGGCTTCTGTTTGTCTTGTTACGGTTAATGATGCTGCATGGGCTTCTGGCGTTTTGCTGAATAGTGAAGGCCTCATAATGACCAATGCTCACTTGTTGGAACCGTGGAGGTTTGGGAAGGCAACTGTTAGTAGTAAAGAGAACAGAATAAAGTCAGGTCGTCCTAGGCCAAGTGGTGGCATTGAAATGCAGGAGAGCGAGCATATGGGGCCTAGTATATCAGGATTTGGAGAGTGTTTCACGGAAGATAAATTTGCAAAGTACAGCTCAAGTTCACCTTACAGTGGTCATAAGAATATACGCGTTCGCCTGGATCATACTAGACCTTGGATTTGGTGTGATGCTAAAGTAGTGTATATTAGTAAAGGGCCTCTAGATGTTGCCCTATTACAGCTTGTCCATGCTCCAGATCAGCTGTCCCCTGTTATTATGGATTCTGCATCCCCGCCTTTAGGATCAAAGGCATATGTCATCGGACATGGTTTATTCGGACCAAGATGTGGTATGTACATTTTCTCAGTTATCTCTTCTGTTTCTGCACTTTAAATTTTTATTAGTAACTTGCTCGGTTTTTTGGGCATGTCGGAACTTGGAAGTCATCTTGCGCATGGTATCTCTTCTTGCTCTCCATGCTCTCATTAAATGACCCTTCTGGATTGTTATTGGCCTGTCATTAGTATTATATGAATCTGTGAATGATTTCTTTGCTATGGCTTTACAACAAAAATTGGCTCCGCTACCTGCCCTCCTGAAAAATGGTGAGAATTACCATTGTCGACTTCTAATTATTAGCAACTCAAATTCCTCTGGGCTGTAGATATTAATTTTCTTTCTGTGTAAAAGTTCCTCATCCTACAAAGTTTTCTTGATCTAGTTACAGTCTGAAGTTTCAGATGTAGCGTGCTTTGATTAAATAATTGTTACATCATGCACAGTTCCAGGATGCCTGTCTCCAAAAGACAGTAGATAAAGAAACACAGAATGAGATTGCCTTAAATGTGATTGTTCATCATTGGTTGTGTGTCTCTTTTTGAAATATATAGTTTTCTACCTTTTCATTTTGACACTGGATTGTTTTACTTGTTTCAAATGTCTATATCAGGCTTGTCCCCATCTGTATCTGTTGGTGTGGTGGCAAAAGTAGTCAAAGCAAAGCGGTCGTGCTCCTCTCTCTCAGTGATAAGGGAAGATGCAGGAGACATCCCAGCAATGCTCGAAACAACTGCTGCTGTTCATCCAGGTGCTAGTGGCGGTTTGGTTGTCAATTTTGATGGTTGTATGATCGGACTTATTACAAGGTATAGCAACAAAGAAATAATGATCATTTGATGGATTACTCTGAACTTTGAAACAATAGTTGTACATCCTGCTGGTCTTAGTTGTTAGCATTGCAGTTCATTGATGTTTCCCCCTTTCAAATTCTTCATACAAGTTTGGGTCTGGCAATATCTAAGAGCATGTGTGCATTAGGGTGCTATTTTACAAAAATTGCTAGTCTGAGCACGTGTGGACTTGGCTTAGGAAAGGACTTGGTTTGGGACATTAGTTTTCATGGTCACATCTAGACAGATATTGCATGACTCAATTCTGACATATGTTTAGTTGGTTGTGATGTTACCCCTGGCAGAGAAAGGGATGTTAGGATCCAAGGTGCAAATCATTATCAAGCTTGTGTGTGATCATCTCTTTTTTTTTTTTTGTCGTATGTTTTTACATCATTTTCAGATGTGAGTTCAGCTAGCTCTGCTAGTTAGGCTACTAGGTCTTTGAATGTTAGTAATAATACTTAACGAGACAAATGTTCATGTAGCAATGCGAGACATGGTGGAGGCACGGTCATACCACACTTGAACTTCAGCATTCCTTGTGCGGCTTTGGCTCCAATCTTCAAGTTTTCACAAGGTAACTTTTCTTGATATTGTTGCTATAACATGCCTCTTACTGGCACTTTTTGCAGTATAGCTTTAATACAGTAGCAGGAGGGATAAATCTTGAAGTATGATTCACGTTATCATGATAATTTGTAAAGAAAAAGGCTAAAGCTGGTATAATAAGTAGGCTTGCATAAAAATTTGTGATTTGGACCTGTGCTAAGGCCTCTTCTGTTTGGTGGGAGTCGAGTTTTTATTATTTTCCGAAGAATCTGTTGCATATGCTGATGGAAGGAAAATGCTTGTCAAATTTCACTTTCTTAACCTAACAGACATGCGGGATCCCATGGTCTTGCAAGATCTTGATCGGCCAAATGCAGAGATTTCTTCCATTTGGGCTTTGATGCCGTCACTAGCTCCCAAACCGCACCCTCGTTTGCCTCATTCAGTACCACAAGAAAACATGAAAGAAGGGAAGGGCTCTCGGTTTGCCAAATTTATATCAGACACCGACATATTCAAAAGCTCGACTGGAGATAGCAAACCAGGAAAACTTCCTCTTCAGAATATGCGAAGTAAGTTGTGATGTCCAGCTACATCTCGGGTTCACCAATCACCATAGATGTGACATTGCCAAAAATTTTCGGGGCTAAGTTGTGGCAGCATCTTCAGCAAGAGATTCGATGGTCCACGGAAGATGGTCCTCTTATTGAGAGCTGGACTATCTTAGCTCTCGATCTCGGTCTCGGTCTCGGTAGAGTAGATGTTCCAGTGTACTCAAAAAATGTTTTCCTCAGTGACTGTTTCTGCAATTTAGTCTTGTTCCCATCTGTATCCCCCAATTCCTCTTTTTTTTCCTCTTGCATCGTTGCGAAAACAGCTGTCATACCGGTTGGCATAATCAGAGTCACCTGAATTTTGCAGTATAGACTATTGAGTTTCGTTTCTGCCTTTTTTCCGAGAGCAAAAATCAGAGATCGTTGCATATCTTTTTTTGTGGCAATGGCATTGGACCATCTTCATCCGAACGGTACGTGTAGTCTTCGCTCCATTACTTCGGCTTACGTAGGTTGGTCTTGCAATTGGGGGCATGCTCTTTACTCATTTTAGAATCTTTGGATCGATATGCTTCTCATTTCGCTCTTCGAAGTTTTGTTTCATGGCGAGCAATTGAAGGTAGAACTGCCAATCAAAGGTATACATACACTTTTCAGATCAACTGCTTGTGTAGCTTTCTATGTTTTACGGAGATCGTCTCCTTACCTAGAACAAGCATGAAATGGTTCCGGACCAACCTGTCCAAAAAGACGAAGGTATCCCTATCTTTTGTACAAGGGTATGCTAGTTTTTATTGACAACTTTATGATAAAAGAAACATTTTTATAAAAATCATTTTTAAAGAAAATGGTAGTGTGATTCCTTTCTTACTAGAAGGGGTAGTCATTTTTCTCGAAACCAAGCTTATTGTTTTGAATCCATGAAAAATATTTTTTAGTTTTTCATTATCCAAACATAAAAAAGTTGGAAAATAATTTTTCGAATACAATTTTATTTCAAACAAACGGACCCTTAAGCAATCTTACGTTAACCATATAAATATACATGGCCCACAATTCTAAGGATGCGATTAAATTTGCATAATGAAAAAAAAAAATTGGAGTACCAAAGGTACAATAACATCATTTTTCTCAGTCTATTGACTCAATTTTCATTCTAGCATATCTATATTGGTTCATATTATACTGCGCGAGTATTAGTTTAATTAATCTAGTATAATGTAAAGACGGAATTAATTTGTCCGATATATATGGAAGGGACTGCGGCACTATTACTCGTCGAATTTTCGTGGCAATGTTCAATCCATGGCTGAATTTTTTTGATCAATTGAGCCCTTGAACTATGATTTTTTTGTTTGGGTTCATCTTGGTCCTTGTTATAGAAGTATGTCTAGAATGTTGACGTGGAATATTGTGTTCGTGCTATTTGGACTCAAATGGTGAGGTGGAATAAGGCTCTATTTGTTTCACAGAAAAAGAATGATTGGAAAAATATTTTCTCATAAAATGATCGCTTGTGTCGTTCGAGATAATTAATCGATAAAAAATATTTTCATCATCAATAATAATTTATACTTAAAAATATTATTTATTTATTTATTTTTTGAAAACGATTACTTTTAGAAAAATATTACAAATGCACTCTAAAATGAGCAAAGATAACATGAACGGAGCAAGAACCAAAGTTTGAGGACTCAATTGAAAAGAAAGAAAAAGTTTGCGGACCGAAAATTGAAGTGACAATAACAAGGGTGCTGTGCAAGAAGAACAAGTTTCTCTCTTGTGCTCTGCAACTTTCGTCCTCTCTCTCTCTCTCCGCCATTGACGATCCGACCAAGAAGCTCTCTCTCTCTCTCTCCCCCGCGCTTGACGATCCCACCATGAATTGAGAGAGAGAGAGAGAGAGAGAGAGAGAGAGAGGGTAGCTCGCTGTAATCTTGAGAGAGAGAGAGAGAGAGAGAGAGAGAGGGTAGCTCGCTGTAATCTTGAGAGAGAGAGAGAGAGAGAGAGAGAGAGAGAGAGAGAGAGAGGGTAGCTCCAAAGCTGTAATCTTGTGAAAGAGAGAGAGAGGGTAGCTTGAAAGCTGTAGTCTTGTGAGAGTGAGAGGGAGGGAGATATGGTGGCGAGCTCAGGCTACAAGGAGTATGTTGCCGGGTTCGTCGCCGGAGTCGCCACCGTGGTCACCGGCCACCCCTTCGACACCGTCAAGGTAACTCCGCTCCCCGCTTGCACCGCGCTTTCGCCTTTTGCTTCCATGTGGGTGTTGCCCTGAATCAAGATCCCGGTGAATCAGATGCAGTCAATCTCGTCGTTCGGTTGAATCAGTGGCTTCGCCCCGAATGGTGGGAAAGCGAATCCAATTGGGCCCTTCTGTTGTCAAAGTTTCGAGCTTTCTTGATTGGAAATCTTTCGATTGTAGACGTCTTGTTGCGATGATGTGGCAAGTTACATACTTGACTGGCTAATTAAAATGCTGCAAAAATGCTCTTGGAACTTAGTAGCTTGATCTGAACTTGCTTGAGAGTTGAAGGGTCGGTCGTTGGAGTCGCTTATTGTTCTGGTTGAGGCAATATTTTGGAGTTTTGATGCATTCTTGATGGCGGAGTTGGCATCACGAGTTGGCGAGACCAACCAAAAGAAAAAGGCTACGAAAGTGCATTATCTCTGCATTTTTTGAATGCACGAGTTGGGCATTCCTTGATTCTCGAGGCATTAGTTGCTTGGATTGGTCGGTGGCTAAAAGTTGTGGGAGTGAAATTGTAGTAAGTCTTAGTTTCATACAATTCCATATTTTTGGTCGGTCTGCTTGTCCTTGTAATTTGTTTTAGGGATGGATGGATTGAAACTTCTCAAATTAATTACATGAAAAGGTTTTTAATGATGATATTGTGTTCAAATGCATAGCTTCATTCCCTTATACGAAAAATGCTTGGTGCCCCCTTGGTGTATGGCTTTGTAGGGTCCTGGTGCTTGTTCCAGAATGTTTAAGTGATTTGTTTAGAAGAGAGGCATTTTCAAGTGTAGAAAGGGAAAAGGAACAAGTTTGGCTGTTTAAGAACCAAAAGTATGTTTGGGAGATTTAAATGCTATTATAGTTTTCATAAAGAAAAGAAAAAGGCAACGGAAACTGTCCTTATCTAGTTATTTATATTAAGAATCAGGGTAATTGTCTAATTGTATTTGATTATTTTCAATTGTTGGAGAAACAAAAAATAAAAACAACTGAGAATCTTTAGTTTTTTTTAACTACAGGAAGTCTTATTTCAAAGTGATAGTTATCAAAATCATAAATCAGTTTGCCTGCAGGTTTAGACCCTGTTTCTGTTCTAAAGATAAAAAATTTATTCAAGTGCTTTTATGATGATGCCGTCGTGTTTCTCGTATAGTGATGCACAGAATTTTGAAGCTTGAGTTAAGGACATAGCGTTCATTGCTTTGTCATTGTTGCCTTATTTGTTGGTACAGATGCGTGATGTCTACTCAATGTTCACGGTTGACCACTTGATATAGGAGTAGTACGTGTACTTATTTGGCAATTTCTCTTGAATACACAATCTTTTCAGTATAGCTTGTCAATCCATCTGCTTTTTGGCATAAGAAAGAATTAGCAAGACATCTACACTGTGTTATCCATCGTATTCTATTATATTTTTCTTCTATCTTTTCCTGTATATGTCTTGGAGGATTTATCATATAGTCATGTTTCCACCCGGGTAACGTGGGCAAGTCGTAACGCAGCTAATATTATGCTTCACTATAAGTCAAAGGGTGTATATTCAAATACACAACTGTTATCTAACAGTTTGTGAACACAAAGCTGTATCAAGAGCATAATTAATGGCTTAGATGCAATGTCAATGAAAATAGTTTGGATAATTTGTTCTATTAATCTCTTGCTTACATGCAAGCTTCTTCTTCATCTCTTATTTCAGGTGAAGCTTCAAAAACACAACACTGAAGTTGGTGAAATCAAGTATAGAAATGGTTTACACTGTGCTGCACGAGTCCTAAAAACTGAAGGAGTATGTTTCTTAAACTTGGCCTTAAGTCCATTTAAGTGTTCTATCTCATAATTTGTGGCGTTGGATTGTCATGGGTTGATATATCATGGTATATACTCAACATTGCATTGTGGTTCTAAATGAAACTATTTGGTGGAATAATGTATAATGCATTTAATAAAGATAAGGTAAGACCTTATTTTTGGGTCATCTCTGTTTTATACTAATGTAGGCTGATGACTGCAGTACTACTTCTATCTGTACTTCAAATCTTTCTTTTTTCTAAGAGAACTGTGAAATAAGTTGTTTTTCTAAGAGAATTTTGGAACAATCTTTTGCAGGTTAAAGGTTTGTATAGAGGAGCTACTTCATCCTTTGTTGGAATGGCCTTTGAGAGTTCACTTCTTTTTGGAATTTATTCACAAACAAAACAGTCCTTGCAGGCATGTAAGAACATAAGTGAGCAGCTTCTATGGCATAGCCATTCATTTGCTGAGAAATTGTTCACATTGAATGGCTTTTGGATGTGTTTATAGCTTGTGTTTACTTTCCATCTTTTTGTTTTTTTTTTTGATAAAGAGGGGCTTGCAAACTGATTTGCCTCAACCCCAAGTTATCATTCCTGCTGCAGCTTATGGTGGAGCAATCATCAGTTTTGTATTATGTCCATCTGAGCTGGTGAAGGTAACTTGACTTGGATGATTTAGGCAGGACATAGATTTTGCCCTGTTATTTCAGTTGTCTCTGATTTTCTTTTCCCTACTTTGACATTGCATCTTCAGTGTAGGATGCAAGTCCAAGGTACTGATTCGGTTGTTCCAAAATCCAGTAGATACACCGGTCCTCTCGATTGTGCCATCAAAACCGTAAAAGCTGAAGGGGTGAGAGCATGTGTCGTTTAATTGATATATCAATTGGAATTATATTCATCAAGTAATGGGAAAGTTTTCAGGTTACAGGAATTTTTCGTGGAGGCTTTGCCACATTGTTGAGGGAATCCATAGGAAATGCCGTCTTCTTCAGCACTTATGAGTATGTTCGCCATTACATGCACTTGCAATTGCATCAGACCTCTGATTCATCTCAGCGCAGACATCTCGTTGATATTGGTATTGGGGTCGTAACTGGTGGTCTTGGTGGTATAGCTGTAAGTTACCTTTTGGAAAAATGAATGATTTTCTTGAGCATTCTTTTATGGGCTTTATTAGTGGTGCCACTACTCACAGTCTCTGTACTTTCCACAGTTTTGGTGTGCTGTTTTGCCCATGGATGTGGCAAAGACAATAATTCAGACTGCCTCTGATCAAAATGATCCAAGAAATCCTTTTAGAGTCTTAAGCTCAGTAAGTGATCACAATCGTATTCATCTAGCTGCCTGTCAATGTCATGTCACTATACAATCCGGCATTCCTTCATTTAAGTTGGGACTTCTATTGTTTAATCTTTTTCTGGCTGTAGATTTATGGGAGAGCAGGACTTAGAGGGTGTTATGCAGGATTTGGTCCGACTATAGTTCGGGCATTTCCTGCTAATGCCGCTGCCATTGTCTCCTGGGAACTGGCCATGAAAATATTAGGTATTCGGCATGACTGAGGGGTATCCATTCATTGGGTGGAAATTTTCAGATACTTGTGTTGCTACTACTGATTGCAAAAGCATGGGAGGTTCTTTGACAGTAATGAATTTATTTGGAGGGAGAATGGCCTTTCCTTTTTCATTTGATTCTATGACTGATTACTACAGTTTCCAACCTTTTTAAACTAACTATTTGGTTAGGTGGATGTATGTTTTACCGTTATCTTGATTCTGGGATTGTAAACTTTAAGTTCAGTCAATCTGAATATTACTTCAAAAGATCAGAGATGATCAGGAAAAGTAATAAAAGGCTCATTTTTATTTATTTATTGATGGATTAGCTTTATGACGCCCTCCATCAGCGACGATGCATTGCAGTCTTGACCCTCGACTTGGAGATGGAGATTCCATTGCCGCGGGATAGTATAATATTAAGGATTCGACGACGGTTATAATTGAAGGCATTCGCCAAACTTATACTCGCAATTGTCGAACCTTTATAATGAAGGCAGTTTCGAAGATTTGGTGACGTCAAATTTAAAAGGGCTGTTCTTGCTTTATCTATTGATAGAGTATGCCGGTAGGTTGAAGTGTGTTAATTCTAAGCAAATGCTGCATGGCTGTTGCATAGATGCACGGATAGATGAGCGGAAATAGCTTCGAGGATGGATTCTCGTTGTCTTCTTATCTTCGATACGCGATACGACGCCAGAAGATTTTGTTCCTGTTGCCGTTTGGCCAATGAAACTACCAAGGAAGAAGAGTTAGCCAAACTATGCGAAGCATGTTCGAATATTTCACCGGCAAGTGCACGGTGAATAACATCACCTTATCCCGTCCAAAAGAAATCGCTTCTGGCAAATATCTCTTCACGAGTCGAATCAATCAAGCCCAACTTTGATCAATGTCTCTTTTCACTTGACCAAGATGGGATCGTCCGTAGGTCCGACAACGGTTTGCTTTTTGTAAAAATCCTCGTATTTACGTTAATGACGAGCAAAATCCTATCGTTCCGTGCTGAAGAAATGAGAAATTTTTTTTCCGTAGTCCTCGAATATTGTCGGTAAGTCAATGTCACTGGCCAACTATTTCTCCTCCACTTAGTTGCTTTTGGGGCCTCACGCTAACCTGTTAGTTTACAATACCGAAGTTTATTTAGGTTGTTTGTATATTACCAACTTTTTTAATAACTTGTTAATTTTAGTTTGTGTAATTTATCGACATTTTAAATTTACCAACTCTTAAATGATATTACCAACATTAATTTGCATGATTTATTGAGTTTTTGAATATTAAGTAGGGTAAAAGCCACCAAAAACCCTAAACTATGCCTATTGTAACATATTTACTAGAATTTTTTTTTGTGACACAAAAAACTCTAAACTTGTACCTATGTGGTACATTTACCCCAAACTTGTATAGTGTAACATACTTACCCCAAATTCTTCTTGTGAGACAAAAACTCGAAACTTATATTCGTATAACACATTTACCCCGAAAATTTGGTGTCACAGAAAAAATTTTGGGTTTTTTTGGTGTCACAAAATTTTTTTAGGATAAATGTATTACACACAGGTATAAGTTTGAGGTTCTTGGTGTTATAGAAAAAAGCTTGGGATAAATGTGTCGCACATGTACAAATTTGTGATTTTTGGTGTCACAAAAAATAATTTAGTGTAAATGTGTTATAGTGAGCAAAATTTGAGGGTTTTTGTGGCTTTTTCCCTATTAAGTATAAATTTTATGTTACTTACTTATATTTGAATTAGTTATCGGCGTTTATTTTCGGTTATCCGTAAATTGAAAACCTTTCTGGTAATTCACCAATTTTTATTTTCGGGCCTATCAACCTTTTGAATTTACCAACTCTTATATCAAATTACCAACCTTAATTTCAATGAATTTTCATATTTTTTTCCAGTTAAATTAGCAATGATCATTGGATTACCAACTCTTATCATAGTGCTTATTAGCATATATTTGTTCGCCATTTATAAATTCGAACTTTTCAAATAACTTAATAATTTTTATTTGCATCATATATCCATGTTTTAAATTGACCAATTTAGATATGTCAATTACAAACTTTAATTTATGTGATTTACCAACTTTCTTCGATTAAGTTAGCAATTTTCATTTGAGTTGCTTACTAATGTTTATTTAATTGTTTGTAACTAACCACTTTTTCGATAATTTACTGACTTTTAATTATATAACTGACAAACTTTCAATTTATAAGCTCTTATATTAAATTACCAACCTTTAATTGAGTGACTTATAAACTCTTCTCCGATTAAGTTACCACCTAGAGCATTTTTTTTTTAAATTACCTACTTTTGTAGAGCGTGTCTGAATAGATTTTTATTTGTTGCTTTTTTGTTGATCTAAAGTTTGTGACAGATCCTTACCAAAAAAAAAAGTTTGTGATAGATGCACTTTGAACTTTTTTAACCCAAAACACTCAAAAGTTTTACAACATATAATTTATGACATGTAGTAGTAGATTCACATATAAATTTTTCCTAATTTTTTAAAAATTTGAATAATATCATAAATTTGGCGGGAAATTATAAAAGTACTTACTAATGTTATAGCAAATTACCAACCTTAAATTTTGTGATTACTAACTGTTATTCTAGTTACTTATCTTTTTTTGTATATCACCAACTTTTCAAACAACTTAGTAACTTCTAATTGTGTAGCTTACGAACATTATATCAACTGTTATATGAAATTACCAAATTTAATTTAAGTAACTCACCAATTTATCTCCAATAAAGTTGCTAACTAATTACATTACCAACTAAATTTGTTTGAGTTATTTACCAATATCTATGTGGTTGTTTGCAAATTGCTAGTTTTCCAAATAACTTACTAACTTTTATTTGCATAATTTACCAACTTTGTAGATTTACCAAATCTTATCAATTGACCAATGAATTTTATGTTACTCTCTCTTATTTGAGTTATTTTCAAACATTTCTTTGGTTGGTTGATTACCTACTTTTATAATAATTTAATAATTTTTAATTGCATAACTTACCAACTATTTAAATTTACCAACTCTTATATTGAATCACCAAACTTTGTTTAAGTGACTCACAAACTTTTTTTGATTAAGTTACTAACTAGTGCATCACCAAACTCTACATGAGTTCTTACAAATGTTGGCTTTCTTTACCAAATAACCTACACCAAGATTAAAGCACCCAACGCAAATTTTGACTACTGCGATAGGTTACAAGCAACACTTATGTCTGGTAGTAAGGCTAAATTCAGGATATGATAAACTTATCTTATCCCTGTGTGTGGTTATTGCCTAAGATAGAATAAAGTCGATATAAAGAGATATAACCCGAATAAAATTATTCTATGGGGAGGTGGGATAAAGGTGGATATGATTTCTTATATCCATAATATAAAATTTATTTTTCTCGAATAATAATCTCTTAAATTAATAAAATTAAAATAACATTTAAATATAAATAATATTTCAATTCTAATATTAAAAATTAAACAAAAAATGAATTTTTTAAATTTCTATTTTATTTATATATTTGAATTTCTTTCTATCTTATAATATAAATTCAATGTATATAAATATGCATGCATACTATTTATATTTTAGTATTTCAGGTATACTAGTATAGTTTATTGTTTAATAAATTTTTATTTGAGAATGATGGAAGAGGAAAAAATAAATAAATAAGAGGGAAAAATAAAAAAAAGAAGCAAATAAAAATGAAGCAGGCAAGGGTGTCGTGAGAGATTCTTACCATCTCCATTTGTACAATTTTAGGTTCATTTGCATTGATATGCCGTTTATACCAAACAATGGCCAGAATATGATGTGAAAATATCTGGTTTTATTACCGCAATTCACCAAATAGTAGATAGGATATTGCAAAATCCCTAGATTTCATATTTATTCTATCCAATCCTATCTTGACTAAAATTACAGACGACCAAACACAGCCTAAGGAGAGAGGGAACACCAATGCTTATTTGATTGTCTGTAAGTTAGCTACTTTTCTAATAATGTACTTTTTTGTTCGCATAATTCACCAGCATTTTGAATATTTCTAACCCTTATATCAAAGAATCAACTTTAACTTGAGTGACTAACTTTTTTTTCCTAATTAAGATATCACTAGTTTTAAGCTATCAACTTTTCCATAAGTTAGTAAATTCTCAAAATGTGGATAAGTTTCGCAAATAAAGATTTACAAGATACACAAAATAAAGCTTAAAGGTTATTATAAAAAGGTTCATAAATGTCAAAGAAATCACATAAAAGTTGGCAAGCTATTCAAATAAGAGCTGGTGACTTCACAGGAATGGTTAACTTAATCATATGTGAAGTTAACGGGTTCACTGAAATAAACATTGCCAATAACTTAATCAAATGTGATGTTGGTGAATCAATCAAACAAATGTAGTAATAATTCAATAAAACAGTTTGTAACAGTGAAAATGCAGCTAACTTACTCAACTAAAGGGTGGCGGCCTCGATATGAAATTGTTTCTGCTTGGTGATGTGGAGATCCGAGCCTGTGTCGTGCGCTTAAATTGCACATCCATGTTAATTCCTTAACTGCTAGATTGACAACATGGTGTTACAAGGAAACAAACAAGACCAACCAAAATTCAAGATCCTTGTGTAGATTATTGTATGTCCTGCACGGGATAAAGTATACAGGTACATCCTTACCCAAAAAAAAAAGTATACAGGTACGTGCTTTAGGGCTTCCACAAGAACCACTTATAGTATAAAGATTTATGTTTTACTCAAATGGAATAAGATACGCTAATTAAGCATTATCACATCAAGTACCAGACGACAGATACCTAGTTCTGTAAGCTGTAAGCTGTCTAACTTGCTGTTGAAGCTGAAAAAGCAAGTAACAGAAGACGGTCGTTTTTTCGTGCATATCCTTCAGTTTTCTCTCTCATTCTCAAGTTATCATGTCAAGTGCTTCATCCGTACATTTCTGTAGCTTTTTGTCATTTAAGTGCGAAACTAGGGGCGGGAAAAATAAAGGACTACGTGAAGATGAAGGAGGTGGAATCACATCAATCAAACCAATCCAAAATTATGCGAGTTGTCCAATGAATTTACCCAAAAAAATGTTAACCTTTAGGAAAGTGTTGAGATAGGAATCAAATATCGCATGCGCGCAAGCATTATAAATTTGGAAATGTAACTTTTTCTTGAATTTTTGGTATTAGGTTAATGGTTGACCTCATAAAAAAGAAAGATTTCATTTCTACGAGGGTTTCACAGACTGTCCTCATTCTGTGGGATGGTTTTCTCGGATGTGTTTCTTATTTTAATATGTCGGTACCCACGCGCCTTGCACCCCCAATTCCCCTTGAGTCTTTTTCTTCCCCGGAGAGAGGGAATATCCTTTGAAAGTTTCACATTCCGATGATTCCGATATCCAGATGAGATTCGAGATGAAACTTTTTAAGGTCTAGCTTCGGAACAAGTGCGAAACTAGGGGCGGGAAATATAAAAGACTGTGTGAAGATGAAGGAGATGGAATCACATCAATCAAACCAATCCACAATTATGCAAGTTTTCCAATAAAATTAAATAATTTTTAGGAAAGCATCGACAGAGAAATCGAATGTTTACATGCGCACAAACATTAAAAATATGGAAAAAAACTATAGCCTAACTTGGAATGGGGAATAGGGCGGGTGGCAAGAAGCGAACCTACATCGTTAGCTTGAAAGGCTAGGGGTTATAATCGACATCAATTTGAATGAAAAACTGTTTATTGTATCTTCGAACCATAGTTCCATAACAAATGATAAGTTTTGTTATTAGGTCTATTGATAGATATATCTCCGACCACCATTAAATCAGTGTGATGTTAGATGTATTCAGAGAAAAAGGGATCGTCCATGCTAAATATTTTCGTATCTACCAACTACGATGCCTATTGAAATTTTACGACGGCACCACAAGTGTAGTTAAACATAATGAGTTCATGAATAAGATGAAACCCTACAAAAAGACGTTATTACTTTGGGGTCGTGAGAAATCATACGTTCATTTTAAACCGCTTGCGAAAAGGTGAAAACAGATGGCCAAAATGATACTTGAAGCATACTCTTAGCTTAAGAATATTGCTTAAACATCGTAGCATTCGAAAGGTCAAGAATTGACAGAAGAGAGAGAGCATGCTTAGAAATCACATAACTGAAATTTGGATCTTGATTCGATCCCAATTCGGTTGTAAAAGGAAGCATTTGATGAGGAGGGGGAAGAGATTCTTCCCCTCTTGCTCTAACTCTGGCTTCATAAAAGTCTTGCTTATTATTTTTCAGTTTGAGCCTTCTCCTTGATAATCATAAGAGCTTTTGCGCCGCCGCTCGTTGTGCCCGGCCAGCCTCCTCCGGCAACTCCTTTTGGCTTCGTCGAATTCTGACAGCTCGTGGAACCTAGGACATGGAGCAGAAGCCTTTTTTTAAGAAGGAAAAACCCATACTAACGTTAACAACTAGCAAGAGTAATATACATTAGTCCAAGGAAATGGACATATTTTGTGGCCGGAGCTTCGACTTGCTTGAGAACTAATAACATGTAAAGATTAATGCAATCCCAAACAAACTCACTCCATTTCCTCAAGACAGACGGTACATTTCTAGTCTCAATCGGATACAGAAAGTAGTTTGATGCGGCTTCTCCTTTGAAGAGTTGCGTGGTTCTTTCTTCACCTTTATCTGCTTAGGCTAACCTATGAATGAAAGTTTCGCACAGGATAGGAGCAGGATACCATGAGATAAAAGATCTTCTTTGTAAAGAGATTTGATTAGGAACAAATGTATATGTCCGCTATGGAATTGAGTTCTGTGGTTTTCTCTGACTGTCTGTTTCAATAAACATTTTGAAGGTACGACTTTAGCCACGACCTATCAATTAGATGCTAAATTCGAAAGCATGGAAACATCTTGCATTAATAAACACATTGAGGGCTTTGAAGTTTTCCATAAGACAATTGTCCATGGTGTCAAACTCAGGATTTCTTATATGAATGTATTCGAATGATCACAGACATAATAACCATATGAAATATGACAAGGAATCGCAGGAAATATAGGGAAGCTCAATTTGCGGTCTCCTGAATCTTGGAGATGCTATACTTGACACCTTAAAGTTCAAAAGGTCCACAATTTATCCTCTCAAATGTTCATTATTTTGCACTTTCAGATCCATTTCGAGAAGTAGCACTTTTACTTCCCTCAAGTTTCATTTTTGGGAAATGGCTCGCCAGATAAAAATGAAACTCAAGGATAAAAAAGTGTTCCTTTTCAAAAAACGAAATTGTCACGTTCCTATATAGTTATGAGGGAGCAAAATATCCACCTTTTGAATTTTCGGATGTAGAATGCACTATTTCAAAATTTAGGGGTTCGAGTAGATTCTATTTTAATATATATCGGTCAGTGTTCTGACACTTCACACTTTTAAAGTAAGGGTGACATATCCTAATATCGAAACAATATTATGTCAGGAAATCTATTTTTTCTGTTTCTCACAAAGAGTCATGTCTCGATCTTTGATTTTCCTCTCAATCATATACGTATGGAATTACTACATCTCAAAGTTTCGTTCTTTTGGCTATTCGCCTTCACATGAACTTTCAAGAGCTTCTGGGATTGTCACTCTCCGTTGCCAATAAGGTGTGTACCCTCTCAAAGGACAACCTTAGACCTTCTGTCGCAGTCATCATGTTATGTCCATGGAACTGTCGTCAGTCTCACACGTACACATTCTTAAATTGCACATGATTCAAATAAACCCCCTTCTTTACTTAGCTCTCTGATTAATTTCTCTCGTAAATTTTCTGGTCTCCAACATGATCCGTGTGAAAACTCTTGAAAAACCAACCAAAACCAACGCCAAGAAAAGACCTTCTGCTTTAGAGGAAGTGTCAAAAAGAGACGCAAAATGCATGACAAAAGAGCGACCTTTGTGAGTGTTTTCCTTTTTCCTAGAATACAAACCTTGACTAGGCGTGACAGTGAGATGAACGTACCCTATCTCTTAGCTTTCCTGTTCAATCATGTGAAGAGCCACTAAACTTTGAGTCTTGGGACGATTTTAGGATGGGGTTTTCTTGGAGAAAAAACAGGCTTTCCTTTGAAGTGGTGAAGCTGGAATTTGAGGTTTCACTCCAAGCAACTCTCTCTCTCTCTACCTCCCTCTCTCTCTCTTGCAGCATTAGTTGTATTTTTGGCTTTTAGGAGGACTTTCTTTGACTCTTCGACCCAATCGAAAAGCATGAGTCTCTTACAGTTCAAATCATTGTTAAAAAATGAATGCTTTTCGGCTAATCTAATGACTCAAAAATTGTAGATCTCTGGCCTTTTCAAGTTTACTATTTAAGGTGTCAAGTGTGTGGTATTCAGTATAAATAAGAGCACACAAGATCATAGATGTGGAAATTATCAGAGACTCGATGAGCACTCAAAGATGTAAAGCAATAACTTTTCATTTCATTTCATGAATTAGTAAGATTTCACGCACAAGAAATTGCGCGAAAGTTGAAAAAATCTAACCGTTTATCTACTTCTAAATTTCCGATTTAGCGAGATCTACCCAATTCAATAATAAACTTTGGTTCTAAACCAAGAATTCATCAATGAAATGAGTGGGAGGATCTTTGATGCAAACATGAGCTTTTAGGGTTTCTAACCTGCTACATTGTTGGCAAAACCGCTGCCGGAGACCCGCGACCACGACGACTGGAGCCTTGGCATGGAACTCGCATACTTTGTGCCGGCGGTGGTACCGCTTGGCGTCGGCCATGTCGGCGGAGCAATTCTCCGCCTGGCACAACTGCGGTGGCGCATATCCGCTGCATGATCCGCCTTTCTTGCTGGACCTAGTGGCCGACCTCGATCTCTTCCTATCGGCTTCGCTGCTCTCGTCTTCGTCTTCCTCCTCCTCTTCCAAATCTTCGTCCTCCATCTTCTGGTCCTTCAAGCGCCTCTTGTCCTCGCCAAATTTGGGCGATTCCATTTTCTTGGAGAAGAAAGAAAAGATTGGTGCGGCAAGAGAACAAGAGAAGAGCAAGATTCAGATATAGAGGCGATGAAAAGGACAGTTAGTGAGTATGCGGACCACAAGAGCCATTTGGGCTTTTACTCAAGAGAGCTAAGCTCAGTACTCATACACTGTGTGAGAGAGAGAGAGAGAGAGAGAGGGCGAGAGAGAGGGAGAGAGACAGAGGTCACGCATGAAGCCTACATATATAAAAGAGGAGAGAGTTGATATATACAGCTACTGGGTACTCTGTACATACGAATCTCTCTCTCTCTCTCTCTCTCTCTCTCTCTCTCTCTCTATTTTTTAAAATTTTTTAGGCTGCTTATGAAGGTGAAAGTTTTTCCACATGAAGTTTGACTCAGTCTACCAATGAGGAAACACCTAAGTTATTCTCAAGTTAGCTATAGCAGATGTACCTAACCAAGTGAGTGAACCGTGAGCCTCACCACTTTTTTCAGACTCTTTACGTGACTGCTGGGGTAGGATTTAGGAAGTTTTTTTATTCTATTTTTATTTTAGGAAGTGGGGCTAGAAGACCATGTACTAGTGATTGTCCCGGGAAACTTCCTTTTTTTGGAAGTTTAACCTATCATGGATTTATAAATGTAACATATCCATTAACCCTTCTCCTCTTGTGTAAATATGACCCCATATACGAGGGATAATGACACCACAAGTGTCATAACTTTCGTACGGCACTTACTCGAGTGTCAAAACATTTTTGTTTGACCACTTAAGTACTCTAACTTCTAAAAAAAGTTTACTTAAGTGCGATGACTTTTAATCGATCATTTAAACGCCAATTTTTTTTTTAAAACATACACCCAAGTGCATGAAATTAGACGTGGCATATCACTTGTAGCGAATGTTACTAAAAAGTTATAGTACTCAAAGTGGTTGATTGAAAATCTATATGACACTCAAATGATCGGAAAAATAAAGTTATGACATTAAAATGAGAGCCGTACATGAGTTATGACAAGTGATCGAAAAAAATTATGACACTCAAGTTAGTATTGTACGAAAGTTATGACACTTATAGTGCCCTTTTTCATTATGATATGAATGAAACAATGTTAAACAAGCAAATAATAGACAATGTCAAGAAAACTAACAAACCAACAAGCAAGATTGTCGTTACTTGAACCTTTGACCTCAGCTCTTCTAATAGGGAAAATTTCAATTAAGGACCCCAAGTGGGGTCAAATTCTTAAAAAAGGGCCCAAAGTGAACATTGTATCAAATAAGGATCTGAAGTGCTCAATCAGTCTCAAATAAGGATCCGAAGTGCCCAAAAAGTCTCAAATAAGGACCTGGGTTCCCGGCTGGCCAAAATACTAGTCGATCGGCGAGAAAGTTACTGTTCCAGCACTGGAACAGTAACTTTTTAAAAATTTTTTATTTCCTTTTTCTTTTCTTTTTTTTTTCTTTTCTTCCTCCGCCGGTCATAGCCAGGGCTGGCGGAGGTTGCCGGCATCGGGTGAGGATTGCCCTTGCCGGCCATAGCTGGGGCCAGCGGAGGTCGCCGGCATCGGGTGAGGATTGCCCTCGCCGGCCTCGGGTGAGGCTGCCTTTGCCGGCGTTGGGCGAGGGCCGGCCTCGCCTAGGCTGGGCGAGGGCGGCCTCGCCTAAGGCCGATGACCTCCGCCGACTCCGGCTATGGCCGGCGGAGGAAGAAAAGAAAAAAAAAAGAAAAGGAAAAGAAGAATAAAAAAAACAAAAAAGGAAAAACAAAAAAAAAGTTAAAAAATTAAAAAATTACTGTTTCGGTGCTGGAATAGTAACTTTCTCGCCGGCCGGCAGGTATTTTGGCTGGCCGGAGACCCAGGTCCTTATTTGAGATTTTTTAGGCACTTTGGGTCCTTATTTGAGATTGATTGAGCACTTCAGGCTCTTATTTGACACAATATTCACTTTGGGCCCTTTTTTGAGAATTTGACCTCACTTGGGAACCTTAATTGGAATTTTCCCCTCCTAATATTATGTTTGACAAATGATTTTCCTCAAAAAGAACTTTAACTATCTAGAAGGGGTACAATATCTATATCAAGCATATATTCATCACCCATCAGGATGAATTCAAGAAATCCTATGCAACTTTTACCCCAGCATCACTCTACATCCTCAACTTCTAAAACCATCACTTTGCATCGTGAGTTTAGTGTTATTAAAAATCATACTCAGTCGTTAGTTAATGTTGGCACTTTATATATAAAGGTACCAATTTTCATTCGAAAGTACCACTTCACCCACCCAACAAAAACCCTTTATTCAAAATCCTAACTTCTCTAGTTCCGAGCTCTAAACCCAACCTCCGGCGCCCTCTCTCTCTCTCTCTCTCTCTCTCTCTCTCTCTCTCTCTCTCTCTCTCATACACACACAAATTGGAATTGACCTCAAAACTCACCAAATGGTTTCAAAAACACAAATGAGTTTCATCTGTCAGAAATATCGCGATCTTATTATTTTCAAGCCACCCAATGATTTTTGTTGTACATGACTTACATTCTTTGGAGAAATTTATCTAACATCGTCTATCATGTTTAGTTATGTACATCAACAAATTAACGTTTTTACAATTGTATATTTAAAGTTTTGGTAGGATTTATCCTGAGTAACACTGAATTTCTCTCTCTCTCTCTATATATATATATATATATATATATATATATGTGAAACCCTAATTCCGAGGCAGTGCCCGGTGATTTTGTAGCTACGGGTTATACGGCGGCGGGGCCCCTTCTTTATTGCTATGTAACGGTAAACGACTGACGACCAGAGTTTCATTATGTCAAAATCTAGGTCAAGCCTCTTTGAGAGGGTCAAGTTTTTGACTAAGACTTCTCTTGCAACAGAATTCATTTCAAACATTTTTGGAAAAATTTCAAATAAGAGTATAAAATACTTTTATTTTCTTAAATAAGGATTTGAAATAGATTTTATATCAAATAAAGACATGAAGTGTCATCATTTTTTTAAATAAGGGATTGAAGTGAATTTTGTCTCAAATAAGGGACTGAAGTGGCCATATAAGTCTCAAATAAGAACCTGACATCATCAGCCAAGGGGTATTTCCGTATTTTGCTTTTTATTTCTTTTTTCCTTTTTCTATCTTTTCCTTTTTCTTTTCTTCTTCCTCTCTTCCCTTCGCCGGCCATCTCCAAGGCTAGTGAAGGCCACCCTTGCCTCGGTGGGCGAGGGTTCCCCTCACCAGCGTTTGGCGAGGGCCACCCTCGCCAAGGCTGGTCGCCTTGGCCCTCACCGGTGTTGGATTCGACGAGGGAAACCCTTGCCCTCACTAGCCTAGGCGAGGGTGACCCTTGCCGGATGCCGACGAGGGCTTGGGTTGCCTTGGTTGCCCTCGTCTGATCTGGCGAGGCTCATCTTCTTCCGTCCAGCCCAGGCAAGGCAACCCTTGCCCTCGCTCGACGCCGGTGGCCCTCACCTGATGCCGGCTAGGGTAACCCTTGCTTGAGGCTGGCCAAAGGTCATCAACTAGGCGCAATAACAGTTGGGGAGGGAAGAAGACAAAAGGAAAAAGAAAAAAGAAAAGAAAAGGAAAAGAAAAAGAAAGTAAAAAAAATAAAAATATATACTTATAAATTTTTTGACTAAAATACCTCTTCTTCGATGACGAAATAGTCATCGGCCGACCAAAGACCCTTATTTGAGATGATTTGGCCACTTTAGGTCATTGTTTAAGACAATGTCCACTTCATGCCCTTATTTGAGAAAATGACTCTATTTCATGCCCTTATTTGAGAAAATGACTCCATTTCGGTCCATTTTTGAATTTTTCCCAACATTTTTTAAGATCCCTCTGGTAATAGTATACAGTACATATTTAGACTTGACTAGTATAATAGTTTTTGGGCTATTGTGAGCTACAAATTCTTGAAGGCGTGATGGACCCAACAACAATTTATAATTATTTGTTATTTTTGTTTATTTTTAGGTCCAAAACATGGTGTTAATCTTACAGTATATTGAGGACCGTCACTTAATCATTATCCGATATTTCGAGTTTTAAATAAGTAAAACAATAAACAAAAAATGCAATATATAGTATAATGTCATCTAATATACTAATTTTAAGCAAATATGTGGTGCATGAAGCATTTTGTTACAGTCAAATGTTTCCTAACAACCCATTTTGTTAGTGTCCTGTGATCTTCAAGAGAGAAGAAAAGAGAAAATAGTCGACGACTACATCTTTACTTAGTAACTTGATAAATAAATATATTGATGGCTCTATTTATAGAGCATGAGAGATGCTAACAATACCCTAATTTCCTTATTTATAACCACCTACTAACTATTGACTAATATCTGTAAATATACTCGAACATTCCTCCTCAAGTTGGACCATTCAGCTTGCATATGACAAGTGCAATTTTCTTTCAAAGACTCTAACCAAAGCGTCATGTAAATCTCCTTACATTAGATAAAGGATGTTGATACATCGAAGTTGATTTAGGACAAGTGCTGAATAAACACATGATTAAAAAGTTGACACGTCTCTCTCACACAACCTTGATAAAAGCCGTGTGGAAACCAATTTAAAGTGCGTCAAACATAAATGTATCCCAACCATAGTCAACTCGATGATGGTGTACTCACTAGCACTCATAGCTGCCTGGATACTAGATGGTGACTTTGCTCATTACTGACGCTCAAAATTGATAGAGTCTGGTAACGAAAAACATCGATGGTTGGCATTGTTAAATATTGGCAAAAAATGGGGAAGTTTCTATAGAGGAGGTGCTGTAGATGGAACACTAATAACACCCTAGAAAGCCTCTTTTTGTTCCTTCTCTAGGAATTGAAAAGAATGGAAAAGAGAGAGAGAGAGAAAAGTAAGACTACAAGCGGCAATCTAATGGGGACAATAGCTTTGATTTTGATGGAGAAGCAGAACCAATGACCATGATCGAAAAGGATGGGTAGCAGAATGAGGTTAGAGAACAGAGAAGCTTGACTTGTGGCAGACTTCACCAGTCCAAGGATGCAGGCAACAAAGACAAATGAGGCCGTAGGAAATGACAGATTTTCTTGACAATCGCGGAGAGACTAGCAATTCACAAGATGGAGCTGCTCTCATAAACAATTGGAGTAGATTTGAGACCGTCGCATGCAGAGAATAATAATGCCACTCTTAAAGATGATTGGTTGTGATTGCTTTCGTTGATGAAGATCGGTGGAAGAAAACAATATGGACTCGGAACGACGAATGGTTGTAATCTTAGTGTCAGGTAAGACACGCCAATGGAAAAGACAAGGGTTCTTCTTCTTTTTTTTAATATTGACGGCAAGAAGAAAGATCAGGCAAGGGTATTTATTTGGGTCTCTTTCTTTTATGGCTCTGACACCATGTAAATAATTATGATTTTCAAGATAAAGGGGAGAGAGAAAATAGTCAAAAACTACATGTTTATTCAATAACTTGATGAAAAAGTACATTGATAGCTCTAATACCAGAGTAAAAGAGAGACTAACAAAACATTAATTTCTTTATTTATGACTACCTATTAACTATTGCTTAATATCCATAAATATATTTTGACATTCTTAGTCGGGGATAATTTATTTTTATTTTTATTTTTTGCATCAAAGTGTATGATTGAGAAAGTGAGGTGACAACTCAGTATTTTTGGGGGGTCCAATGATGTAGAAAACTGGACCAATAATAAATTGACAGGCCAATGTACTAACACAAAGTATATTTTATGTCGCTGCCCAAACGATTTATCCCACATTCCCTCTATTGTTCATCCAAAAATAAAAAATAAAAATTCAGACGAGCCAACTAAAATGCAGCAAAGTGCCTGGCCAGCTATTCCTTGGGAGTGTTTTACCAGTACACCCATCAACCCATGAGTTGGACCACAATGTCTCAACATTATCGTCCTAGGTTGGTCCCCGTGGTACGAGGGAACTCATTATGTTTTTGTGTAGGACACATGTTATATATCAATTGAGAAAAAGATCATTTCTCTTTGGCATCCAAAGTGATGAGGATGGTGCAATAATGTTTGTGTAGGACCCTGAGGCATTTGTAGTTTGTGAAGTTGTGTGTGACTCTGTGTGGGCTTGCTTTACATGGGTGTTTCTGAACATGGTCAATTAGGCATGGAGCAACTTTTCTTAGTGATGAAAAAAAGGGCAGGGAGAGCCGACCAGCGCTAATGAATCTGTGTGGAGCTAACTGATCAAATGCTGTAGGCTCTTAAGTTATGAATTTTACTGGGGAATTTGAAGATAAGTGGTCAAAAATAGAGAAGGAGAACAAGGAAAAACAGGGGAAGGCCTTATTTAAAATAGTGATTTCTTCGAATAGATAAGTAATTGAACGCATTTGGCCACAATGGAATCTTGTCCCTGGGCTATGATACCCGGACTCCAATCTTCTTTTTTTAGGTTTTATTTGTTTTACAGAAAATGTGACATTTTTTAAAAATATTTTTCGCGAAGTCATTTTCCAGGAAAACGACAATATTTTCCGGTGTTTGGCTGAACCTGAAAATAAATTGGAAAATATTTTCCATAGTTTGGTAAAATAGACATATACCATTTGAACACTAGTGACTTGCACATAAGTAACTAGAGAAATCTGCACAGGCAACGAGGCCTCAAAACCCAGATCCCCAACTCCCGAGCACGAGCATAAGTTCTGGTCTTGGGTCTAGCCAAGTTGAACTCAAGAACTCAGTGCTCATGCCTAGTTCCTTGATGCCCCGACCTTGATGGACCCAAGTGCGGCGGTTGGGGTCTCGAGCATGGCCTAAATGGACTTGGGTTGGAGAGTTGGGGTGGGCTCAGCCTTGATAGACCTGGATCTAGGTGCATAAGTCCCAAGCAGGGGCACTGGGGTCTAGACCCCGCCTCAATGAACCTAGGCTTGCCTTCAGTGGACCTTGGTAGACCTGGCCTTGACCTCTAGTCCTGGTCCCCCTAACAAGGGCCAAAGTTTGAGCATTGGGGTTCCTTTGTTGAAGTGCAGAGTTTTTGGTCCAATCACCGATATCTAATTATATTTTGGAAAATTATTTTCATTTTTTTTAAAAAGGAAATCATTTTCCTAAATTTAAGTATTAATTTTCCGTTGATTAGGAAAACATTTTCCTTTGACTCATTTTCCTAAGATATTCAATTGTCAGAAAATGAGCAAAATATTTTCTTGAAAAATATTTTTCATGAAACAAATGGAGCCTCAGTCTGCAAACTAAGAGATGATCGACCTCGGTTGGAACCTATTTGTTGATAGCCAATGAATCAAACGATGAAGGAAGTGAAAGAAGAAGAAGAATAACAACATTAATTTCTTCAAATACAAAACATTAATAAGTAGCAAGATAAGAAAACGAAATTAATGGAGGAAATACAGTCAGCTTATGGTAGCTACTGTAGTATACTAATTTGCAATATATTTTCTAATTTTCCTAAATAAGTTATGAAGTAGGCTTTCTATAGGTAGACCCCAGCTACAATTCATTATACGTTCATCCATGCCGTCCTTCCTATGATCCTGTTGTGTTACATGCAGTTGCTTTCACCAAGGACATGAACTGCGCGAACCTCTATATAAGAAGCTCTAAAGCTCCACTGATTGGTCCAATTCACTCATCCTCGCAGACAAGCACAGATGAATCAAGAGATTTTAATTGCCTATCCTAAGTCTACTAAAACTAAATAACATAGATAAGGGAAAATGATATCACAAGTACCATGACTATCGTAAGGCATTTATTTGGGTGCCACAAAGTATGTACAGAGATTACTTATGTGCAATAGCTCCTTTTTTGATCACTTGAGTGTCATATAATTTTTTGATTGATAACTTGAACGTCGACCTAAATTTTTAAAAACAATCATCATAAGTGTCATGCCACTTCATATTGTCATCATCGCCTCTAATGGCTACCCAAACACCACAGGCCGACATTACTGCTCTGTCTCTGTCTCTCTCTATAAACAGTGGGGCCGATTCCACTAGCAGTCACATCAACGGCGATGAGCCAAATCTCGTCGCCGTCAACTCAGATGTGGCAAAACACACAAGAGAAGTTAAAATTGGAGTTAGGGCAAGATCAGTGCTAACTATCATAGGCAGGATTTAACCATGATTGCAATTTCAGAGAGATGCGAAAGTGAAAGCCTGTGGGTCTCTTCTGTAATTGCATAATTAGCACCGAAAACCGTCTTTACATTGAATGATTTGGTGGCGGGCAGTTGGGTGTTGGTGGCCATTCGTTATAGTGGCTGCTGTTAGGTGGTGGCTATCAGTGGCTATGGTGGCATGGATCCTCTATATGGTATGGTGTTTTCTTTGGTGTCTCGATAAATCTCAATCGTTAATTTGAAAAAATGAAGCTTTCATGACGGTTGAAATTGTCCACGATACCAAGTGAAGTAACCCATGTGGAATAGAGGACTTTTCCCGGCATACTTAACTTTTTTGTCTCAACACCCAAGCCATAGGGTGTGCATGTGAAAGTTGTGATAATTAATTGGTTAATTGGTCCCAAACAAACACTTTCAAGCGTGTCCCTTCCTTTGTCCTGATTGCTGCCCCTATTCGTCGCAATTTGCTTGCTCTTAAAACCGTTATCCCTTAGAGCATTAAGTACTCGAAAACAATCCTCAAAAAACTTATTACAAAGAGAAAGTTACAAGTAAGTAAACCCCGAATCGATAAAGTATCCTATTATAAACCTTATAAATTAGGCACAGTACATGAGCCAAAACTCAAATAGATGGGCCAAGCATAGCATTAGATAAGAGCAAGCAAGACGACTAACCGAATTAGGAATCGCCCGAATTAGACCAAACCAGCCAGTTCGGTCCGGTTTCCGGGAGTATCGGTCTGGTTCTTAATTTCTAAAAATGAAACCGGGGTTCGAACAGTCCGATTCCCAGTTCCAAGGGAAAACTGGATCGAACTAACAGACTACATATATTTTAAATTTTTTTTAGTTTCTTCAAAAAAAATTAAATAAAGTAAAGCGAACCCTAAGTGGACTTCAGTCATTATCCCCTCGAAACTTTTCAAAGGTTACATCATTTTCAATAGTAACACAAACAAATTTAGCTTGTCTGTGAGCTATTCTCCACTAGAACAATTACTGAAAAATTACAAAACTTTTGGACTGATTTCAAAGAGGGAAAATGTACATACCAGGCCCCTATAAGTAGGAAGAGACTTGATGTGAACACAAATTACAACGGCTATTGTAAGTTATATATAATAAGTGATCGATTCCCAAATCCTAGGGTGGTCCAATTTAGTCCCCGGTTCCAGAAATCGAGAACTGGTCCTCCTCGTCTGATTCTTGATTCTTGGGTGAAACCGGACCGGAGCGGGAACTGATTACCCCTAGAATTAGGGATAATTGTTTAAAAAGTCTTAAACTTATTGTGCGACAACCAGTTCACTCCTAAACCTTTTCATTAAACCAATTTAGTCATAAACTTTTTGACAATTTGCCAATATAGTCATTTCGGCCAATCTTGATCGGAAATCGCTTAGATAGAGGCTATTCATCTTACGTGGCATAGCCGGCGCCGAATTGGACAACATTTGCAACTTCTTTAATAGAAATTTCCCCGAATTTTGTATGAATTTTATTACTTCTTTTTCTTTTCTTTCTTTTCCTTCACCGTCCACTTCTCAGAAGGGTCAGCGGCCGTCGTACTTCTTGGCCACCGAATACGTAGCATGGTATTAGAAACTCATTCCATCTTTGTAGGATCCCTACCTACCTACTCTTAATAAATTACAAGGTGTGCACGCATTTGCACATATAAAAAGAGAGAAAATTAGGACAAGGAAGAGAACAGCACATGGTGCGACGTTGCGATAAAAAAACAATATCTATCGACTGTTTTCGGCCAAAACTTCACACGATATCGAGGTGGAACAACGTCGGACTCGACGCCCCCTGCCTTGGGAACGGAAAAAGAAATTGTATCTACGAATTCAGATCACATATGGCACCACAAAACAAAACTATATGTTTGGTTTCATTTTATCGAGCGAGTTGCTAACTTTGTTGTCCTACTTGGGTGGTGGGAAAACTATATATATATATATATATATATATATATATATAATGAATAATATTATGACGTGACAAACGGAACTTAGTAAGAATTTATAGAGAAAGGGGACGTCACTAGTGACGTATCTTTCGCAAGGTTCAAGTCCTGAGGAGGGCCCCTAGTTATATACACTCATTATGGTGTTGTGACTCTTCGAATTGACCACCTAAATGTCGCGAATTTCTAAATAAACGACGTTTACTTTGGTATTGTAACTTTTGATCAATTGACCGAGTGCCGGAAAATAATATGCGGCATTAAAATTCGTGGCGCATGTGGTGGACATTCTTTGAAAGTCCTTCTATTCTTTTCTTTTCCTTGGCACAGTTGGGCTATCCTAGGGTCAAGCGATCAATTAAAAGGTTATGGCGGCAAAGCGAGCGCCGTATGAAAGTTAATGGAACTTGTGGTGTCATTTCCCCTAATTTGTATTTGTGTGATGATTCCAACAAGAATTTCACTATTCTTTTGATATATGATAGCGGGTCTAATCTCATTAAATTAGTTTATGTACCAATTTTTTAGCTCGAGAACTTGAGTTTCTATGTTTATTTTTCTTTAATATATGATGATGGGATTAATCTCATAAAATAATGCGAAAGTTATAAAGTATTTGCTTAATAAAATCAATTACATATTCATCTAGTGAAAGTGGCAATGGCGCCGCCTTGAGCATGTGTGGAGAAAACGACAAGGTGAGATGGGAGAGCTTAAAGAATTAGGGTTGGTGTTATCGAGTGTGGTCGGGTGTAGAGTTAAGAAGACGCGTGTCCGCCTTCGATTGGTCGGCCGAGTCCCAAGTGGCGTTGCGGTGATGAGTAAAGGGCCATGACTAAACCTAGCTTTCGCGATCAAGGTCAATGTCACGGTGAATTTAGAAGGCTTGGCACCATTTTCATACACCAAAATCGATAGCTCGCTCATCGAGGATTCGTCGCTTGAATTGGCGAGTCAAGATCGGGAGTCGTGGAGGGTTTCTTTCGCTCTGTTTTTCTCCATCTCTTACAGGAGGCACCGATGCGCTCGAGCTTTCGATCAGTACGTTTCATTTTTTAAATTTCGTATGCGTGCAATTAACGTCGCGCACTTGAAGAAAAACCTTATTAAAAACTCCATAATATCTCTACTCCCATCTCTCAAAAATTTTCTTTTGGGTGTTTTACCGGCTGATCTTAAGGTCATCTAATGCGCACCGAGGAGAGGTAAAAGGCCCATTATTGAAGCAAACCCAAGCCCGAATTACATAAATTAAATACTCTGACGACAGTCCGAATAACTTTAATGGGGCCGGGCCTCCTCGTTCACAAGCCCAGTTCAAGGCCCTTTGACAAGAAGAACAAAGCTAAACGGATGAAATCAGCATGCTGATTTCTATTATCATCACATAGGCACAACGTGTATGCATTTTGTTCAAGTGAAATCAAAATTTCGAGATCCAGTTAATCACAATTTGATTAAGTGCTTGGGCGAGGCCGGCCCGGTTTTCGCTGGAATTGGCCCAACATGGTGCCGTTCCGGCCCAATCTTTAACCCTTTCGCAGATTGTTTTGGCCCATTTCCAGCATTTTGGGGGCCCTTGGGGAACCATTTCCCTTGTGCTTTTCAAATTACACAATGAACAGCGGCTCAATTTCACTCATTTGAGTCATGGTAAGTTCTCTTTAAGCTCTCATACATGTGAATTCAGCTGTTGAATTGAAAATCTCTCTCGTTTGGAATTCCTCTCATCTCTAGCATTTGTCTTGCAGCTGTTGACACTTAAATTTTACCGATCCATATAGTCATACATTGCATAAAAAATTAGGGATCAATCAACCTCGACTCTAGCAAAAAATATTATAATTTGCATTGGCATAATGAGAGCATTTAATAGTACAAGCCCACATAAGTTGCATTTTAATTAGACCGACTCAGGCAAGTGGGTTACAAGCTTAATTGAATTCGTTGGTCTAAGCCAGTGCGAATTAAAAATTTGGCCAGAGCCCGTTAATCATATAGTGGCCGAAAATTATAAAGATAGGAGCGCCAAGTTGGAAAATCCGATTTATTAAAAGCAAACTTGGGGAGCAATTAAGCTTTTACACCATCAGAATTTAAATCCTTGTGAATAAAAAGAGAGGTTTCCTATTGTTGACTTATATCATACACACCTTGTGTTTTGCCTCCAAACGATCACTGCCGCTTTCCCTGTCGTGTCTCGCCGCTACTTCACGGTTGCATCCCTTGTCCACTTTTTTCTATATTTGACATACCACAAAAGATGAAATTAGGAACCGAGCTTGAAACTTGAGATACGGCTGCGGATCTCGCCGTGAGACTCGGGATCCAGCATATGGCCACACGACTCCATGTTTGGCAGTCATGGCTATCGCGAGCAGATTGAGTGTCCATGGCCGCAAGACTCTGGATCTAGCAGCTATAGCCATGAGCTTGAAGCTTGAGCGGCCAGCGCGGCGGACAAGAATTGACTGAGCTTGTGTGAGGTCGGCCCCGGGGTTTTGAAGTTGAAGATGTCTTTGAGAAATGAAGAGGAAGAAGAACTCCACCGAACATGACCAGAAAAACTTAAGAGTTTCTGTATATGGTGCAAATATGGAGAAAGAGAGAGAATATTGAAAACTGAAAAGAAGTTCCACACATACACTTCGCTTCAGCATTTTGTTAAAAATAAAATTTAGCAATTTTCAACTGCGTCAAGTCCATATCGGCAAACTTTTTGCAATTGAAATGAAGAAGGGTCGAACGGTGGCATTTTTAAAAGTATAGGGACCATTTAGAACAAAAAAAAAAAAATAGATGGACAATTTTGAATTTCAAACAAAAGCTAAAGGAACCACTGATGGCATTATCCCAATCAAATCGGCAACTTGTTTGAAATTAAGTGTTTACATTTAATCACATGTTGACAATGAATCGCACGCTGTTATGAATTTACATGTTACCATGAATTATCACGCTGATTGAAGTAACACATTGAGCAATTAAGAACGCTGATCGATCGACAGGGATTGAATTATTGGAACTTCATGTTATCATAGGAAATGCATGCTGTCTTTGAATTTGCTTGTATATCCAATTAGGAATCCTATGATATTGCGTGAAAGATATTAGCCAATGGATCAGGTATTGAAAGGGGCACGTGGGGGTCGCCAACCCTCCGTTCACGCATAAATTTCTGATTTTGTGCAGGCCCATTGATCTCTAGATAATTGGTTGACATCTCCTTAACACCTAGGGTTTTAGATTCCCGGTCGACCTTAGAATGATTGGTGGCGACGCCTAGAATGGCTTAAGGACTTGATCACTCGTAGCTCACCCCGATCTAAGAAAGGAAAGATTATAGGGCATGGACTTATGGGATGGATTTCGAAGTTGCCTTTATTGTGATTTATTTAGTTTGATCTTTTTCCGAAGATAGGTGCAATCGCAGGGTGGGAAGGCGAGGCGCTATTGGGGGCTCGGAGCGGCGCTCAATGGCTTGAGGGGCGGCAACTGGCTCTTTTAGGGCATACTTACAATAACGTCATCTCTAGATTCTTTCATGTATTTTCTAGGGAAATGACGATATACGCTTATCCATATCCTGCACCGTACATTTGCATCCCTTTTATTACTAATAGAGCACGTAAATTTTCTTGTAAAAGGTGTAACAAGAGCCAAACTATATGCGCATTGATTTACATCAGACTAATTAATGCGGAAAAGAAATTCTATTAGTTAAAATCGTGGCTTTTCAATGTAATGTCAATGGGATGTAACTGTAAATAGATGTATTAAGTACTCTCACAATTTCATAACTAAAATTTACAAGTTCAGGTGTCGTTGACAACATGGTTTTTCCTGCTCTCTTGTGCTTGTCGCGAAAGTACACCTTGTATTGCCTCAACTCGAGCTCATTGAAGCCCCGAATTGATATTAGGATTTCCGAAACCTCGGGTCAAAGTCTCACCACGTCGGATCGAGCTGTTCCGAGGGGCTCAAATGATGGACGAAACCAAGCACAGAGATGGAGTGAGGAGAGAGAGAGAGAGATGGAGGAAAGCGAGCGAGCGGGGTGAGTGCATGCATGTGCATTTTTGCACACATGCATGGGAATGCTCTAGGACCAACAAGAGGAGAGATGAGTGTGGCGATAGTGGCGGCCGAGGGCAGCGGGTGAAATTGAGAGAGAGAGAGAGAGAGAGAGAGAGAGAGAGAGAGAGAGAGAGAGAGAGAGAGAGAGAGAGAGAGAGAGAGAGAGAGAGAGAAGGCAGTAATATTCTTGACATGAACTTTATCACTTCTGCATCCTTCTTCTTTGACATATCCAAAGGGAAATTATCCATGCACTACTTAGTCTTAACCCAGTCAAACCAGCAAGACTTTGTAGCAACATCATTAATTATAAACCATCACATGGAAAAAGGCTGATTGAACTCTCAAAATTCCAGTCTGCCTGCGATCTCATGAACTTCCCCCAATTGCCACTAAATTTCCCCATGGACCGATTGGTGGAGCAGTCAAATAGATTAACTTCCCCAAATCTTTTTGACCACTCAACGCGGTCCTGAATAATATCGGATATACTAAATTGATTTGTTAAGTGATGTATCAAATTATAAATAGATATTCAAAAAAGTGTATCATGTTTCATACTCGATAAAAGTATACCACATCAATTAACAAACGAACTACATGAACTAGTACATAGAACATTATTCTCCTGTCTAATGCATCTGAGGTCCCCTTTTGTCTAGGTGGTCCACGCTTATGTATCAAGTAAATGCTGGATACTTCAAGAGTATAAAGAGCTAAAGAAAGTAGCGATACTCGCACAAAATATGAACTTAATAAGCTCGTCATTCATCCTAAAATTTGCTGAAAATTCTATATGGAAGGGACCTTATATTTTTCACTGAATAATTCTATACACACACTAAATTGATGTGCGGATTTAATATACTAAATGATGTGATAGATTATTATTAGATATTGAATATGAACCATTTCCACTAGCTTAACCTAACCGGCCAGGAGGTAGATAGGAATGTGAGGATGTACCAGAGAATATTTGGACTTGGAAGTCAAGACAGAACACTAGTATCCAAGTTATTAGCAAAATTCGAAAAAACAGAAAGGCCAATCACGTTACAGATTTCATCTCTGAAAACCCAACTTGAAATGGCACTACTTACAAGATCATCTCTCTTCTAATTCAAAACACAGACTCACTATCATCCATGCACCATATATAAATATCCATTTTTCATGCTGCATGGTGCATTATGTTACTTTAGTCAGCCTCACTCTTTTTCAACACCAACAAGTCACTAAAAAACCACTAAAAATCCCCAATTTCTGCAATAGCAAATGCTCAGAAGCCTACTGAGAATAAGCATACATTGTAAGAACATTGTGCGGCAAAAGTATCTATATAGCGGCAAGATCGATCACATAAAGGGAACGGTTCACATTGCAAACAAGAAACAATCTCGCTCTTGTCTATACTACTATACCCAACTCTTCTCACTTCAATAGGAAAATTCCCCAAAAGCAAAATAAAGAAGATAAATAGATTAGCTCAATGACCCCATTGAAGACATTGTATACCTCCAATTTAAGTTTCCCAAAGACTAGGAATAAAGTGCAAACTAAGTCGTGCAAATGTATATACACGTAGTAAAACATCAAAAGAAAAAAAAGGAAACACCGACGACCAACTTACAGCACTAGATAAAAAGATGCAAAAGCCAAGGTCCTTTCTTCAAGAAATTCCCCAGCAACTCCACAGCGACGATGATGATGATGTTGACGATGATGAGAGATGAAGAGGATCCGAGGTTCCTCTCAGCGCAATAAGTATGACATTTCTCTCTCAGCCTGCGACTGATAAAACCGAACAGGCTGAAATTTTCCTCCTTTCTTTTTTTTTTTTTCCTTTTGCAGCTGACATGATCGCTCCGATCCAAGCTTCTCTCATCATAAATCACTTCACATTCTTCGTACTTTTTTTTTTTTTTTTTCTTTACCCATTTTCTGAAAAAAACACCCCTCCAAACCATGAAACCAAGAAAGAAAGAAAAAACCCAAAAGGAACTCACACGCCTAGTTAGGGTAGTTTAATAAGCAGAAAGAAGCCCAAGATCACTAAGAAAGAGAGGGAGATTTGTAGCTGAAGAATGAATATTTTTTATTTTCTTTTTGCTTTGGGCTAGGTCAAAGAAGGGGCTGATGAAGACCAATACTAGTGGGATCATGCCAAGAATTTCCCCCATTTAATGAGCTCCAACAAATAGATCCCGGATCGGCCAATAGCCCGATTTGATCCACCGGGTTCTGGCACGGAGTACTCCCGCTCCACCCAATATTCCTGCTTTGGCCTTCTTCAATCTTGACTTCACTGTTGCTGCGCAGCCCTTGAAGCTCTTCCAATGAAGATAATGGCTTGAAATTACTATGGACTAGTCCTCTAGATTCTCTCGGGCCTGAGGCATTGATGAATTTCTGTTGCTGATGGTGAATGCTAGATGCAAGCAAAGAAGCCATGGTTGGAACAGTGGTGGTGGTGGTGGAACAAGAAGAGGCAGATGATGGTGATGAAGAAGTGCCAAACATGGAACTATAGATTGGAAGAAGAAGTGGGTTCGCGATTTGAGCCAAATCTTGAACATTGAGGCCTGAGGCATTATTAGCATTAAACCCATCTTGGAAACTGCTACTGTCTGCACAAGAATTTGCAGGGATGATCGCAGAGGACGAAAACCCTAACCCAAGGGCACTCAACTGAGGATGCAGATCAAACAGAGAAGAAGAAGGAGTGAGCCTAGGAAATGCAAGATTATTGCTCATTTGATCCGCTGGGTTACCATAAAACAAAGGGCCCAAATTCATGGGGTTGCTGTTGTGGTTTGAACCACTCGATGAGAGATTCTCCATGTGGGTCTGATGAGGAGGGGGATGATGATCTGATGTAGCACTAGCGGAAGAAGAAGGACCCGTGTCGGTGGCCGAGGCCGAGGCAGGGCGCTTGACGCGCTTGTTCTTGCGGCATCCACCGCCGACAGGGACATTCCTCAGGGTTCCACCGCGGGTCCAGTATCGCTTGCAGGACTTGCAGAAGTGCCTGGGCTGCGACAAGCTGTAGTTGTTGTAGTAGCAGAACTTGGTGTTGGAGGAATCACACCTAGGGCATTTCAGAGGCTGATGCTGTTGCTGTTGTTGGGGTGGTGCGTTTTTTTCCATGAGAGGACTACCTGTTGAAGCCATATTGCTGTTCAAGCGCTTCTCATCTATCATCTGATCGTGGTAGTAGACACACAAATGAAGGGAATGAGAGTCAAAACAAAAGAATAGAAAGAAAAAAACAGAGAGGCAAGAAATTACAAAGAAAGGGGTGTTTTGGGGGTGAAAAACAACAACACAGGAAGAGAGATTCGGTGACAAGAGCTACGGAACAAAACATGGAGGGCCATGTTTTCGCTTGTCTAATAATTGAGCGTGAACTCAGTGAAGCGCTGTGTCTCGGCCAAGACCCAAAAAGAAAACAAAAGAAAAGAAAAGAGAGAAGAAATACAAAGAAAGAAAATTTAAAATTTTGAGAGTGAAACGGGGGTTACCTGTGTCCATTCGTTAGCAGTTGAAGGGATGACAAGCATGGTCTCCTCGCAGTTACTCAGCATTTCCTGGTCTCTCTCTCTCTCTCTCTCTCTCTCTCTCTCTCTAAGCTCGAAAAGGAAGGAATCGTTTCAAACAAAGAAGGTGCGGACAAATAGCAGGTGGCGACGTGAGTCTTTTCTTGATGGGATTGATATATATATTATGCTCCAAGAATATTTATATTTATATATGTGTGTGTGTGAGAGAGAGAGAGAGAGAGTGAGAGTGAGATTAATCATTCTATCAATTAGCACATAGACTAATGTTTGTCATTTCACGTGATGGATCGGGTCAAGAAATGGAATTTATTAGGTCGGGGAGAATTTTGGGGTTGCACGAGAATTTTTGTTCAATATTATATTTAATGAATGCCTTGCACCACTTGTTACGTCCACAATCTTTGGTACGTTAAATTCCTTCGTAATTTTCAATATGGGAATGATATTAAATCCACATTGTAGGCTTTTTTTCTACGCCTCTCGTGTCCATCACCATTGATATGAGTAATTAGTCTCCCCAAATCAGTGGTGTGAGGCATGGGATAATATTCATCCATTATATAATCAGTATCTTTCAAAAGGAATATTAAGAGTGCTCGAAGATATTAAGCATAATGAACAAAATTAAAAAATTAAAAACAAAAGAGAACTTTGCTGGGAAAACATTAAACACACACATCATAAAAAGATGTCGGTATATTACGAAGGTTTACATTAATGATTATTTACAGAACACGGATTAGGCATACTCATAACGAAACGATTAAAATTTTTAAGATATCGATCATAACACGAGCGAATCAAGAGTCACGAAATTTCTTTAGCATTATCAAGACACTTGGTCAAAATTAAGACGTGTCCTCGTTCGATGCGCTTCCTCACAAGTTCCTTTTTTCTAAAGAAAAAAATTGTTTTCTAATTAAGTACAGACGATATGTTCCTAACATTCTCCAATCGAAAGATGGAAAACCAGTGACAGATGTTATTATATTATAATGAGAAGGGAATATAGGAGGACATTCGAAATCCAAGAAGAGGACAGAGAGGTAAAGCGGACCAATTTCAGATGAATCTCAGCAATTTCGAGAGAGAGAGAGAGAGAGAGAGAGAGAGTCATGACAGAAGCAGACACCGAGGATCGCTACGTAACATTCTCTGGTGATAGATGGGGGAAGAAATAGAGGGAATCCCTAGAGCTGGAGACCAGTGAGAGAAAGAGAGAGAGAGAGAGGCAGCGCAGCACTTGATGCAGCTTAGACAGCAAATCCCACTTCCTCCTCCTCCTCCTATTTTTCTTTTTATTATATGCCCCGACAAACCCCCCCCCCCCCCCCCCCGATATTATATTATGTGCTCATTGAACTATTTTATTTGATGAAGACATTACAAAGAAAGAAAGACAGAGAGATTCGCCTACACCGCTGTGAGATTTAAATTCTGCCATAGGTTTGTGTTCTTATTAGCCCAAATCAGCTGATTAAGAATAAAGTGATCAGTTGTGTGGAGGGATTTTTATGGCTCCTACCATGTCTCAATCTATATCACATGTAATTCGAAGCGTATAAAATTTTATCATATGTGTCATCATCTGTCGTATGTGATATGGAATAGAAAACAATAATATCGACTCAGTTAGGGGATGAGATCTGTCGTGTAATAACCAATTATGAGAAATTGTGCCGTTTTCGATGTACTAACTGATCTCATGTTATGTGTGGCTGATGCTTGCTTATTATCACAAACCTATTTCGTTATAGGGTTTCTGATGCTCATAATTGTAATTTGTTGGATAACAAAAGATATTGATGTGTGGTTAACGCTGTATGAAAAAATATGAAAGGAGAAGAGAAGCAGGTCTTGCTTGCCAAACACGAATCTTCTATATGTATATTGTACTTTGATGGATGTCTCAATCAATTTCAACTATTAATGCGTATCACAGTTATGATTGCAAATTTGTAGAGACACCAATGATGACGTCGTGCATGGCTCGAGGATCTCTATCCTGTGTGATTTAAGTCACATTAATCGAAACACCGATATCTTGACATATTTTTTTCTCTTACCGAATCATTTAATGGATAGCCTGCCACATGTTTGGTCCTAATTACCCATCCAAATCAACTGAGCAGCGTCCTGAGATATCTCCTCCACGTACATACCAGAAGAAGTATAGTCGATGAAACATTGCAGCTCACGATCTTTCGCAAGAAAATCACCCTATTTTTGGGAAGGAAAGGACAGGGTTGTGCTATAGTCAAAGCAAAGAAAGCAAGCATTTAACGGGGACAATGGTACTACTTACTTTCCAAAATACCTAAACCCAGTTGGACAATTGGCATACGGAGGTCGAAGAGCTTTTTGGAAGTCGTCGATGGCGAACCATGCTTGGTTCTGCTGTGCCATTGTATGGTCATCGTCAAGTGATTTTTTTTATGGCTAAATTGTACGTTTGGAGAAGACTCCAAAGAGAAGGGACAAGAGAGCATCATGTGGGAAGTTGTACACCCTCATATTATATATTTTATAATACATATATTTATATAGATATATGTATGTATAGGATGTAGTATATTGGGGCACGCCTTTGTTCACTAATTTTCCCTTATTGTATATCCTAGCCAGGGAGGCTCTTTACCTTTATGCATCAATTGACCCATCTAATATATAACATTAATTGAATTTTTGCAAAGAGGACCCCCATGTTAGATCTATGAACATAGGGACTAGGCAGAATTCCCCCCCTCTTCTTTTTGTTTTTTTGTTCTTTAATTTTTTTTATACGGCAGATCGGGTGGTTTGCGAACCAACTTTCAATCTTATAACTTCTTAGCGGCATTAGATTAGGGTAAATGTTAGTGTACCTTGCAAGATTGATTCCGTTATGTTATGTGGCATAACTAAAGGTTTCTTAAATATAATTTCCAACTTGCATATAACCAATAACTCGGTGAGCTTAATGCTTTATATGAATTTATCCATGAAAGCAAAAAGTTGAAAGCCTCACAACCTAATGTTTGACAAAATTTTTGATAGCTCGATAATGATCGAGCCCAGTTCACTAAACACTCTCATTCACTTCATAAGTTAAGCGGGACCTAAATAGAAAGAAAAGAAAACTTAGCGTGTAAGATCCAGATTGAGATTGATATTCATCAATGCAGAAAATCGAATATCTGTCATTGTATTTTATAAAATCGCACAACACGCGAAGAGAGAGAGAGTGTCGAACATGTATCGTGTACCTAATGAAATTGCACAGACATGCGAAGAGACAGAGAAAGAGAGAGAGCCAGCCATGTGCTAGGCAGCTCAGATGAGAAGGAAAAAGGGAGGTAAAGGAGGGAGGGAAGGCATGGTTAGGGGAACAAATGGATTTTGTAGTCCCCCAAGGGATCTTCTCCTTCTCTCTTCACATCTCCCTATACCCCCATCATTATTCTCCTTTCCTTTTTATTCACTGTTGTTAAACTTTAACTTTGCTTATTATAACCAGCTATTACTTAATCATTTAATCTAATCTACCTGAAGCTTGCTTTCATCTTATGCTTGTCAGATTATTTTCAATATTTTTTTAATCATCCTATGTCAGTCGTTTGACGTGTTTGGAGGGTTTTGTAGGCTTGGATTAGAAAAGAAAAAGAATGACAAATATCAAACTAGGTTGGTTTTAATCATTGAGATAACCAAAATTGATAGTGGAACTCATTTGAATTTTCTCTTTTCCATTACTTCACGGCAGTGTCTGTGTCGCCACCCTACATACGGAAGTGCCACTCGAGTCTGAGGAAAATTCTTGGTTTGATTATTACACGATTGTTGAGCAAATTCTTAGTTCGCTTATCCTTTGATCAGCCATTATTCAAATGGTACAGTTACGTATTTATTCACTTTAGATTACAGCACCAATATCACAGGAAATTACATTGTTTTGGATCTTTTCGTTCCTAATGAGTTTGTTGGCCGTGATCCTCAAGTTTAGATTTGGAAATCCTCAAAATGTATACTCCAAGTACCAATAAGAATAGTGGGAAACCCTGTAATATAAGTTTGAAAATGAATATTTTAAATGACGCGACAAATTGTAGGTGAGTATTCAAATAAGTTTGATGATATCCACATGACATGATCTTGCTGCATCAATTAGGATCCGTTTTATTTCACAAAAAAATTTACTATCAGGAAACATTTTCCTCATGTTTTAGCGTTCGGATCGCTGATGAAAATGAGTACACAAAAGTTCTTTCCATAATTAACTAAATCTGTAAGTTTATATTTAGGAAAACGACTTCTTTCTTTAAAATTCTTTTTACATCCCTCTTTCAAAAATAATTTCATAGACCTTAGTGCGCAAACCCTGGACCTAGATTGTACTCGATACTCTCTTCTTCTTTTTTGTAATTTTTTTTTGGTTGGATTTTTTTTTTTTTTGTAATTTCAAATGCATGTTTCATAATTTTTCTGTAACAAATGTTGGAAAATGAATTCCATATTATTTGCAAATACAGTCAGACATAGAAAGAGGTAATCATTTTCCTTGAACATAAGTTCATTTGAAAATATTTTCCTGCAAAGTTAGTTTTTAAAACCAATGTCGCCAATATATCAATTTTGTAAATCAAATCTCGGTATACCTACTACTATCTTCAATTGTGAAATTGTTTTTGCATTGCTATGCCCTTTTCGAATCGAACGTAATTGGGTTGATTAATCGAGTTATACGTGACCATCATAAAAGGGATCGGAGCTGGCATACAAAGGCATGATATAAATCCTAATGTTAATTAAGGAAAGTCCCATGAGTTTAAGACCAGAGAAGATGAGGAAAAGCAATAGAGCCAGCCAAGCCAAGTAGACAATTAATGTCGACCAAGCAACCCAAAATTGCCACTCTCAGTCTCTCACAAGTCTACACGGCACGTACGAATCTTATCATTTCCATGCAGTTGTGCGTGGATCAACCCCACCAATAATTCCTTATCCTGAATAAACGGCACTCGTTCTCACTTTGTACGCATCATAAAAAAATAAATAATAAAAATATGAACAAGCTTGGAACACGGAGCAATTAACCGGTCTTTTGGTTTGGTCACGATGTTGGACTATTTAAATATGAAGTCGCGTATTCATTAAATGGTTTAAACTTTTAGAATAGTAATTGGCAGTAGCCTTAAAAATTTTTACATGGTATTAGAATAACAATTCCGAAATTCAAATTTCAGACCCCTTATCTATGTCATTTATAGTGGTTCCGCAAAATTTTCCGAGCCAATCATAGCCACATGACTGCGTAAAATTTTACAAGCAATCGCAATTTACTCGACTTTTCACTTATCCGCATTGATCGTGATTGAATGCACGTGTGAGGATTTTCTTCTATGTTTCCGTTGATAATCCTTCTGTGAAGGAGTGGATTCAACTTTTTATTTTTATCAGGAAAAAAAATCACGAAAAATCTCCAAATTATGCTCACTGCGACACGTTTATCATAAAATTTTTCTCTTGCGACACCCAAGCTCTCACATTATGTATAGTAAATTGGTGAGAACGTAATGTATGAATCTTGATTTTTGGGAGGAGACGTGCAGTGGGCACCAAATCTGGGTGGTTGAGGATGGTGCGTGGAAGGGGGCGGTGAACAACGCGGACGGTTGAGAGCAGCTAGCAAAGCAAAAGAAAATAGAGACAGTACTACACACCAGTACTTGCTCAGCCCCGGCACCCCACCACCCACTAAGGAAGAGAGCAGCAGACACAGAGAGATTCCAATTTGGCAAAGCATTGATGGAAACCCATCGCGCACGTTACGCGGGAGTTTTCAGAGAAAGAGAGAGAGAGAGAGAGAGAGAGAGAGAGAGCATCACATCCAAAACCAAGTCGGCCATTAAGGGTTGACCACGTATTTTTCTTCTTCATCCCAAACGAGGAGCAGACAAAGATCTTGCGGTTCACAAGCCCCTCGGATTCGGAGTTGCTTTTGGTTTTCTTGAATGTCCAGAATGGTGAATATCTGACAAATTTCAGTAAATTAACATGGGAGAAAGATGGGTTGTATCCATGGATATAGTATTGTTAGGAAAAGAAATTTTGATTCTTTGGGGCATTTGAACATTGGGTCCGCTTGAGTGGCACTCTAGAATCAATCCGAACGCCGGTCGCACCTTGTCTTGAGTCCGGGACATCTAGTTACTTTTGTAGATCTTCGCAACGTGCTTTTGCGCTTTGTTATTTACGAAATCTTTCTGTGCGATATTTAGTTCAAATAATCTTTTCCTATTGGCCTTTCGAAGGTGCAGATGAAGAAGAAGGCTCGAGCTCGATAGTAGTCCATTTCGAGAGACCATCCGCCACCGACCATTATTAATCATTCAAGTAATCTGTAAAATGAGAAAGCTGCCCTTCTACTAATCATTTAAATAATATATCTTACTGTCGAGATATAAGTTTTTGGATGCATCTCGGTGTAATCACCCTTATTAATCCCCATTTTGCACACGCACGAGAAAAAGAGGGGCGGTGATGTCATGTTTAGAGCTTCATTTTTGTAGGATAATTATTTTTTAGCGCTTGTTTTTTTTTCGAAAACTTGGTCGACCTTTTCTGCCTTACTTGCAAATGGTAGAGTCTAAGGAAGCCAAGCGGCTTGGTACCATTGCAACCAACAAGCATGGTGGGTCAATGGCCTCAAACATGTCCAATGGAACATATATTGTTGTATTGACTTTACTCTGATCAAGATGATGGCTGCATGGTGGGGTATGTAACACCTTAAGCATTGGAGTAGGATAAGGGTTGTGAGATGTGTGATATTTGACTAGAAGCACATATCTTCAAAGATCAATTCTATTATTTCTCCATTTAGATTCTTCACATTTATGAGGGTAATTAATTTCTTAAATCTTTCTTTATCTGTTTCCCTAGCTGTCCAGTGTAAATTAAATTCACACCCCGAAATTTAATTAGAGGATCAAAATCCTATTCTTTATTGTTGGGAGTGGACTTGCGAAAGTCAAATCCTTACATACTATGGTATGAACCGTCTTATTTAAATGACAAGCCCTTCATACTTCTAGACCTGATCAATGGGTAGACGTCTTCCATCTAGGCTACTTAGACATGAAAGGTAAATGGACAAACTTAGACAACGACCATATATTAGCGGGCTAGGCCCAAAAATTATTTCAATGAACATTTCATATTGAGGGATGGCTTGGCAGTACATTAGTCCCGACCTTCGGGCTCGGCTGAATCCGATCCCGCTCAATGATCACCTATGTGCCTTAGCTTTCGGGCCTTCAGGCAACTTCTTCATTTTTCTATGTTTGGTAACGCGCACTTAAGAAAATGAGGTGATGGAGAACATTTTGACAATTTATGCAAAGTTACACTCTTAATGTGAGAAAAATTTACATTCTTAAAACTAACAGTTATTTTTGAAATTCGCTTTAACCTCCACCACCATCGTAGGCCATCTTGAGCACCTCGTCCGAGGTCTCTCCCGGCCAGTCGGAGAAGCCACAACATTGTATTTGGGTCCTACACTACCAAACTCCGGACTCCGGTGAGAGACCTTTGAATCTCAAGCAGCGAACTATCTTCTACGTAGTAAACATCGAAAAATAAACGAAAAATACCACAAAAAATCTCAAAACTATGCCACTCGTGACAAATTTATCCTGAACTTTTTTTTTTGTAACATGAAAAACTCTAAACTATGTTACTTGTGACAAATTTATCTTGAACTTTTTTTTTGTGATACGAAAAACCCCAAACTATGCCACTTGTGACATATTTACCTCACAATACTTTTGCCCATGGACATTTTCGTCTTTTTTCTTTTTCTATTTTTTCTATTTTTTTTTCTTTTCTTCTCCGGCATGGGCAGCCCTTGCAGGTGTTGAGCGAGGCTGGCCTCGCCAGAGAAGAAAAGAAACAAAAAAAAAGGAAAAATACGAAAATGCCCATGGGCCAAAGTATTGTGGGGTAAATGTGTCACAAGTAGCATAGTTTGAGGTTTTTCGTGTGTCAAAAAAAAGTTTAGAGTAAATTTATCACAAGTGACATAGTTTGGGGTTTTTGGTGGTATTTTCCCAAAAATAAATTTTCATTTGTTTTGTCGAAGCCGATCCACGTTCCAGAATATGAAAACATTTTCCACTGAATATGGCTATAACATGAACAACCTATTCCGGCAAACATCATTTGTTGGGAAACCATCACCACTTAGTGCTAAATTCATTGGTCAGCTTTGTGCAAAATCGTTGTGGAAATAAGTAAACACTTTGAATTATCTGAAAAAAATAATGGGGACCATAGTGTTCAATATATGGCATTTATGGTAACTATAAGCCTATAATAACATGGTCTCGTGAATGAGGCGATGCGGCTTGATTAGTGGCTTTTTGGAAATGAAATGGACTATAATAACATTTTGACCATAAACAATATCCACCTTAGTTTAGTAATATGTGGTGGTTGAGATGCACCTCTTTAGTGGAGAATCAGTTTAATGGGATTGCCCCATGGATCGGATTTTCTGGAAATTTACTGTAAACAAAATAATTTAATCAAGCCATCATGTCATACTGTAAGCAGCATACTTAACTTTCAATTTTGATGTATGAGTCAATCAATTTTAGGATAATGTTTTATTTATGGATAAGGTAACAAAATTTGAATTTCATGTTTTCTTTCTCTCTTCATCCAAAATTTCGCTGATAAACCATATGAAAAACTTGGAATTTAATCACCAAATTCAATTTTAATCCACCTGAGGCTTATTATAGATCAGTGAATTGTTTCATGACTCATAAATTTATCAACTTTAGATGGAGCTCCATGTCATAAGAAGAAATTGATCCCACTTTTAGCGTGGATCCGTGATTCTAGGGATGCCCTTTTATTATTACTGGGGGTGTGCAAGCAGGGCTAAGAATTATTGTCTCATTATTCATTGAATTATTATAAGGTCCATCTCAATGTAACTAAAAAGCTACACGTTCATTATTGGATTAGTGACACGTGCTTTTAGAGCTAGTTTTCTAGCCGGATTCTTTTGTATGTCAACCATCCAACGGTAAATGCAGTGTTTGTAGTGACTAAGAGAAACAATGACCAAGAATTGAGTTATTCATCAACCAACCATTTTTTTTTATCGCCAGTCCAATCTTCTGGTTTCTGAAGAAAGGAAAAACAGTTTCTCGAAACCAACAAAAAAACAGAAACAAAGGATGAAATTGAAGCCGTGGCTTGACTGAACTGTCTTGGAGGCTTGCTTAAGAATAAGAAAGAGGAATTTCACGTAAATACCGTGGAGCCCTCGTGGGATGGACATTTAGCCGCTTGTGAACCTTCGAGTCCTGTCTTATTCGATGCTTGTTCAATTACTTTTTTACGTGCGAATGCAGCATAGGCATTAGGTTCGGCTCACACACTTTTTTATAACTACGACCCAATTGAATTCCTTAATTAATTTAAGTAGCATCAAGCAACGCGCACAAGTTTGGAGCGAAGCCAACCACGAATTTATGTCCCTTCTCTCCGTCCTAAAAAGATTAGATTTGCACATGTTCTGTCTCTCTCTGTCTCTGTCTCTCTCTCTGTCTCTCTCTCTCTCTGTAACATCCTTAAAATATTAAATTTCACGGTGCCCAACATTCTGAAGGTCCCACGGAGTATGAACGGCAACTTTCGAGTTTTCCAAGACGCAACAAAGTAAATAATGGTTTCAGTTCACATGGGAGAGGACACACAGGGAGGGAGAAGATTCTCTTAGACTTTTAGATTTCTAATTCTTCATCGACCTGCTTCGATATTCGCGTTCACGATTCGTACTCTTCCGCGTCGGTCTCAAACATCTTGATTCGCCAGATAATCCAGCTGCGGTGGAAACACACGCCGTTCCGTCTTGATTCGAGTCGATATTGAAAATTTAGATACGTTACGTTACGTCGTGTTGTGTCGCGTCGCATTCGAATTTTTCTTTTTATGATTCATGCGTTTATCTCGTTGCATTCATGTTGTGTCGAGCGTTGCTGGCACTTGAAGCCACCTTTCACAATTTCCATCACTTTTTGCAGTCTCCATAACTATACACGCCGGCGTGTGATCGCTACGTTAATCGAATTGATAGATTATTGAAATGAAGTAAAAAGATTGGGAATAAATTATAAATAATCGAAATGGTAAATAATATGCAAATTGCTAAATATTGTATCCCAATGAAATCAAAATAGAGTTTTCTTTTTGTAATGAATATGATAGATTCTTACCACAACAACAAAAAAAACTAAAAGAACGCCAAAGAAAATGGAAAAACAAAAAAGAAAGAGAGAGAGAGAGAGAATTAACTTTGTCTACTTGTTCCCTAGCCAGAAAATAAAAAATAAAAGAATTGATCTGCTTGTTATCACGCCATAAATATCCATCCATTTATGAAAGGACCATTTTTTTTTCCAAAAAAACAAACAATTTTTGCTGAGCCATACCAATTCCTTCTCATTTAATTTCGCCGGTATTAATGAAGACATGGTAATCAATAGGGCTCTTAATTGCCTAATCATACCCACGATGCGGTTCGAACCTCGAGCTTGGGTAATCAACAGGGCTGGCCCTCATTTTCACCATTCTGGTCAAATCATACCCATAAAATTAATATGATCTGATGAAGTTTTTCCAGAACAATAAGTACTTAATTTGACCAGAAGAATACGTTGATGACTCAATTGGTCAATGCCCAAAATCGTTAAGACATTGATTTTGCACTCACCCCTCCACGAAAATGTACGTAGTATGGGCGCGAAAATGGAAAATTACCTCGAGACTAAAGTTGAAAATGATCGATATGGGCGGTACGATAGCATGTCCGAAGATAATGGCAGAAAAATATGCTGTGGATGAGCAGTGAGGCGTTGTGGCCCATGAAGATACTGTGTTAATTTTGGGGCAAAAGGTCTCTTGTTTCAGAGCTCACATCCAAAGGTTGAAGCCCATATCTCGTTCCTCGAAGAAAAGTGAAATCGAGCCAAACGAAAATCTTATTACTTGAAACAAAAAGTTGAACCGAATTGTTTTCTGCAATTATATTTGGTCCTGAATCGAACCAAAACCATTTGCTTCTTTATATTTTCTCGCTGGTTTGATTAACTCACAACTCCACACGGGATTGGTAAGAGTCGTAGTTTCATTAAGACAAAAGGGGAACTACATAGCAAATCACCTATTCGTACAAATAAAAATTCAAGCTACTACTTCATGTACAAAATATAAGTTACTTCAAATTCAAATGGAAAAACAATAAAATTGATATAACGTGTGGTTAGAGGTGAGCGACCGGGTCGATTTAACCGGGACCGAGCTCGACTGGCCTTATCCAATCGATTGTAGGTCAATTCACAAGGGTTTGGGTAGGTTCCTAAGTAACAAATTGGAGAACCGGCCTTGCCTAATTAGGTGTTTGATTTTATATTGTGAATTGTCGATTCTACTTTAGAACTGATTTTGGACTTGTTTTTAGCTCTTTCTTTTTTTTTTTTGAAAAGAAATATATAGTGGAGATGGGTTTCAAATTGGGAAGCCCAGGAAATCCATTGATGCCTAAACCAAGATAGATAGGCTTGGTTCCTAGGTCGATCTTGGAACCGGTCGATTTGATTCCAGATCGGTTCTAGGTTTCATAAATTAGAACCAACTTTGACAGGGTGGTTCCAGGTTTTTGATTTGAAACCTATCCTCCCTGGTACATTTAGTTTCGAGATCGAGAGAGAAAAAAAGAGAGTATGTGTGTGCCCGCGCTCGCGCAAGCAAGCATGGTCTTCCAATACAAGACTAGTTTCAACGCAGATTTTATTGGGAGAGTGCGGAACAATATTTGATTTGGTTGTACATTTTGGGAATGTGACGTGGGCTGCTAAAATCTTTTGGGAGCATTAGGATATGTAAAAATCCAATATATAGGCTCAAAACAAGAGTTGATAAATGCGCAGTAAACATGTTTAATATTTTGTCCGAGAAGAGTAACGAGGCTTATAGTGCGGATTTGAAAAGTTCATTAGATTGCTACACTATGATTAATTAGGGAAGTTTCGGATGTCAAAGTCCATCATTTAAGTGTGTTTTGGAGAATGTATTCTATTTTTAGGCGACTCTGAGCGTTATGTTTGGCCTTTTTGATATTTCGATCTTATTTCCTTTCCTTTTCTGTTATTTTATTTATGTTTGATTTCAACATTATTTAGGATTTTATAGAGTTAGGGTTGTAATAAAGCTAGCAGCGGGGTTTGAGCCCTAACTTGCCGGCCGCGTGGACACATCGGTTATCAAAAAAAAAAAAAAAAAAGCTAGCAGCGGTATTTATTTTGGGCTAATCACACTAGAAACTTCAAACTGGCACACTTGTGCCATAATTATCCTAAACTAATTTTTCTTACAAAAAACCCCAAATTGATATACCTTTATCACATTTATTTTAAACTGATATATTCATGTCACGTGTACCCTAAATTGTGATAAATCTGGGATTTTTTTAGTTGAATGTGACACGAGTGTACACGTTTGGAATTTTTTATGACATGAAATTTAGTGTAGGATAAACATAACACGGTTGAACCAGTTTAGAGTAAATGTGACACGGGTGTACTAATTTGGGAGATTTTGTGATACAAAAATTTGTTTTGTATAAACATGGCATGGTGTACTGGTTTGAGATTATCCCTTATTTGTTTTGTTTAGGAAAAACATACGGCTATCTCTTTTTATAAAGGGATAAGTGCACTAAAAGTCCTAAAACTTGTCACAAAGTTGCACGAAAAAGTGTTATAAAAGTCTGAAACCTTTTGTATTGGTGTCAATTTAGTTCTAAATCTTTTTTTGGTGCCAATTTAGTCCTTTTGGCTAATTTTAGCTGGATTTTGTTGGTATGGACGCCGGCTGGCCTACGTGATATCACCGACAATGACATAGACAACTTTTAATAATATTTTAATAATTTTCAATTATTTATTTATTTATTTTCTTTTTTTAATTTTTTTTCCCTTTCTTCTTCCTCTAACCGGTCACCGGTCTAGCAACCGGCTAGAGGCCAGGGGGCCTCTGGCAAGTCCCGTCGGCTAGTGCGAGGCTCACTGGAGGTTGAGCAAGGTTCGGCCTCGCCGAATCTAGCGAAGGTTGAGCCTTGTCGGCCAGCGTGAGGCTTGCTAGAGGACAAGGGGCCTCTGGCGAGTCCTGCTGGCCACTAGTGAGGGTTGAGCCTCACCCAGGCCAACATGAGGTTCGAGAGGAGCAGGCACAGAGGGGCGGGGGCTTGCCCAGCCATGCCCGGCCCGGCTTGGCTGAGCAAGGGTTGCTGTCACCCGGCCATTGCCTGTGGCCGGTCACCGACAAATGGAAGAAGAAAAAAAAGAAAAAAAGAAAACAAAAATCAGAAAAATAATTAAAAAATCGAAAAATATTAAAATATTATTAAAAATTATCTACGTCAGCACAGGCAGTGCCACGTAGGTCGATCGGTGTCCATGTCAGAAAAATCTATTCAAAATTAATCGGAAGGACTGAATTGACACTAGTTCAAAAGGTTTATAACTAAATTGGCACAAAAAAAAGGTTTATGACTAAATTAGCATCAATGCAAAATGTTTAGGACTTTTCTGACACTTTGAGTCCTAAAACTTTCAAAAAATGAAATTAAGTCCTAAAAATCATTTAATTTGTGCAATAAAGTCCTTTCTTGACTCTTTCGAACTTAACTGATGAAAAATTCTAATGTAGCTTCTTCTTTTTTCTCTCTCTCCTACATGGCGATGACATAGTTAAAACATGAAGTATAAGGCTAAAAATGATGTCGTTTTGGTTCAAATGTGACTTTTTTAATTCAAATAATAAATTTGAATTAAATGAAAAATAAGCTAATGTAGAGAGAGAGAGAGAGAGAGAGAGAGAGAGAGAGAGAGAGAGAGAGAGAGAGAGTAGATGAATGCTTGTAGCCCTTGCCTGGTTTCACACTTTTTTTTTCCTTTTTTGTAAAGTTAGCTTATTTATAAATAAATTTGATGAAATTTGTATTAAAAAATCAGATTTGGACCAAAGAGACGTCATTTTAACCACGTTGGTGTCACGTAAGATTGGGAAAATAATAAAAAAAATCATTTTAAAATTTTTAGTTAGACAAATTGAACAGAGTTAATGGAAGGACTTGATTGCACCATTCGATAAGTTTTAAGATTTAATTGCACTTTTTGAAATTTTAATAACTCAATTATACTTTCATGACAAGTTTTAAGACTTTCGATGCACTTATCCGTTTTATAAATGCATAATATTAAGATTTTGTCTTTGTTCTCGTTCGCTAGATTTACTTGAATTTATCATTTGCATTGCGTCAAATTGGTGGCTTTAAAGTGCATCTAAAAAATTTTGTTATTGTTTTTAGATCCATACCAAGAAGTAAGTTCTTCGAAAGTAATGTGAAAATGTCATTAGTTTATCGGTCACTGTGATTTATGAGAGGACCATGTTTTCCTCCAACAACGTTTCCTCTTAAGGAAACTTTTTCTAACCACCCTTTTAATTGGTGTATTACAATCATAGACATTATTTATATTTAGTTAATTTTACATGTGATTGATGTCTGCAATTTGTGATTCATTAATAGCAAGGGTGACGAGAAATAGCGGTGATCGGTTTCAGTATGAACCGGTTCAACACCCTGACTATGGTACCTATCCACTGTCACGCCCCAAACTCTACGAATACAAAACATCCCACTATGGTCATTATGATCCAAGACCCTTGCCGATTTTTATCTTTTTGAATTAAATTAAGCGGAAACGATCACAAACACCACAAACCCCAAACAATAATCAAATCAGGGATAGCAGAGGAAAACCAGTCATAACAAAAGCCATTTTTAATATTCACTTGACCAACCCCTAGGAACATACTTACAAGCCCACTTTAAGCGTTACCACAAAAGCCAGCAAAAAGACAAAGGCTAGGGTTAATCTACTCCATCAACAAGTTGAACTCCAAAAACCAGCTTCCAGACACCCTAAATCGACTGGGTGCATCAACATGCTAAGGGCCTGAAAAAGGGGTTAACAACAACAAATGAGACGAAGGTCTCAATAAGTTAACGGCCTAAGCCCCGCTTAGGAGGCCAACTCGCACGGGGTCCCTAACTAGGCAACACAGCATCAACGGCAATATTATTAAACCACCACAAGTATCCTTACCTCGCCTTGGTACACACGTTGATGAATGCATATGTCACATACTCGAAGCATTTAAAGAGATTTTTTCATGCATTAATACATCACAGTTGCACGTGTCTTGATTATAAAATAAAACCCACTTGGGCACGTCCCATACCATGCCTAGCAGTTTTTACCCCATAATCAAGCACTATGCATCACACGTATCTAGTTATTACACCCCCTTGGGGCCACTACATATCAAGCGATCTGCAGCAAGATGGCGGTCTACCGGTATAACCGGGCTTTGTTTAAATCGTCGTCGGACGCACGGCTACGTCAAACGATCTGATGAAGACAGCATTCCAATACGGCAACATCAAACGATCTACGGTAAGATGGTATCCCATAAGGAGCATCAAGTCCGGCCTTGGGCGTGATAAGGCATCCGGGATATCGGTAATCTAGATAATCTCCGGGCATCCGATAAATCGAGTATTGTCAAGCGATCTACAGCAAGACCCTGATAAATCAGGCATCGTCAAGCGAACTACAGCAAGATGGCTCCGATGTGTGACCACACAAGCACACAAGCATTCCGGCCAATTATTATCTTTTCAATTAGTCCATGCGTCCATGAATAGTGCTCATACAATGCGGCATAATAAATCAGGTGGTCACACATGCAAACAGTTAATCAATTCTTGCAAGTTTCGATGCCAAACATGTTTATCAACCACAAAGTATCACTATCATTTCTTGGCATAACAATAAAAATAGTTTAATTTCAAAAATCACATAAGTTTTCCTTGAAAACTTCCATTCAAAACAATTTATCATATAATTAATTTAATATAACAATTCACGACATAATCGTCACCATACAATCTGGAAATCATAATTTGAGATTCAAGATTCTTCCGAAATAATAATAAATAATATCGGAAATTAATTATTTAATAATATCCACAAATAATTTATTCTTCCAAAATTCGAAATATTTCTCAAATCAAAATCATTTAAATAATTTGCTAAAAATACCAATTTATACGGTAAAATTCAACATTGGCATCACAATTCGGTATTGAAAATCATTCAAAATTCTAATATTTAATTTTCGGAAATTAATTATTTAATAATAAAATATTAATATTTAAATCCGAAAATAATAAAATAATAATTAATTCCGAAATTATTTCTATTTAATAAAATAATCAATAACAATAATATAATTGATAACCTATCACCACATTCGCGATAACTTATCACCACCCAACAACAGCCCATCAAACTATTACCGATATCCTATCGCCTAATTCTAATTAATTAAATATAACCTTAATTAAACTACCCTAAGCAAGTTTAACACCCTAAACACAGGATTAGGGGTTAACTTACTCGGCTAACGACGACGATGGCGCGAGGACGACGGCGGCGACGAGGGCGGTCCGCAGTGTCCTCGGGTTGCTCCGGCTCCGGCTCGGGCTCGACGACCGGCGAACAGGCGACGAACGAGCGCGGCAAAGGGAGCGGCTGCTGTGGGTGGCTGTCTGGTGCGGCTTGGAGGCTGAGTCAGGCAAAAATGAGGTTGGTGGTGGTGGTCTTAGCAGCGGAGACAGCAGCAGCGAACGGCGAGGGCGGGCGTGGGCGGACCGGCGGGAGGAAGAGCTCGCAGCTGGCTAGAACAAACCAGCAACGGGTGGCCGAGGGGTGGCTGGGACGGTGCTGCATGGCCAGGGGGGAAGTCGAGGTAATGACGGCTCGGCGACGAGAAGGTGACGTGTGGCGGAGCTAGTCCAATGAAGGGCAGGCCGGCGAGAGGCGCGGCAACAAGCAGAAGGCGAGCTGAAGAAGAGGATCGGCGAAGGAGAAGAAGAAGAGAAGAAAAAGAAAAAGAAAAAAAAGAAAGGAGAAATGATGAGGGCTAGTGGGAGTAGGTGGTGGTGTCAGACGCATGGGGAGACCGGCGTGGAAAAGAGAAGAGAGAGAGAGAGTCAAATCGCAATAATTGCGATTCAATGGCCACAATTCAATCTAAAAACTATCTAACGGTCCCCGAAAAATCCTAATTAATAATATAGGAAAAGGGCCAAAAGATATTAATAAAAACATATTGCAAGGAAGGTCTACTAGCCCAAATCCACACCCAGTCAAAATTTTACTTTTCACTTATCCCGGGCAACAGCGAGGTTGGCCACAATAATATCGACACCGTCCAATTAAATTCGTCTCGAAACTCCGAGAAATTCGACATCAAAGTTTGGGCTTTAAATAACGGCCAAATTCGATCGAGTGCGATTCTAGCAAAATCTCAATTTTAAAAACAACAATCAAGAGTAATCAGTTCTCAGGCGAGATTTTACTATAAGCACACTGACGAATTACACGTTTTATAAATCTCAAAAATGGGCCGAAATTCGGAATGTCACACCCGCACACTGCATGTTCTCAATTTTTGGGACTGGGGACTGATCCTGCCGGTCCGTTTCCAATCCAGGAACTAGCCGATAATTTTTGCTCCTGCAAATCATCAGCCACCATGATGTATGAAGCCGACCAATACATAATTATGAAATAACAAATTGAAAATCGAAATGAGACTTTGCTCTTGACCTGGGTCTCCATCGCCATTGTCAAGCACTAATATGCACAATTAAGAGCTCAACATGAACAAACAACTACAACTATGAGAACAAAAACAGAAAATGAAGATAGATTCCAGATCCAAACGTTATCGAGATGGACGAGGACTTGAATGGCAGGCTCAGAGATGATGAGTGCCGTTTGAGACTGTTTGAAACTGGTAAGGGAATCAATCAATCACCGAAATTCAAGAAATCTACAAAAATCAAGCAATCAACAGCATTCTGGTTCCACCAACAATGGTAACACCAAAGAAGGAAGATTGGAAGAATCAAGCAAAGAAGGAAACCCACAACACAATCTCCACCAAAGAAAGAAACAAATTGACAGAATCAAATCGCCACAAATCAAGCATCAACAAATCACTACATCAATTCCCAATCAGATAATACGTTTCCTTTCAAAACCCCTTTAAGGTGTTACCATCATTGGTGGAACCAGAATGTTGTTGATTGCTTGATTGTTGTAGATTTCTTGAATTTCGGTGATTGATTGATTCCCTTGACAAAGACCATCTCATCCAAGGTCTCTGTTAGGCACATCTCGATTGTCCACCTCTAATGTAGCTCAAACGTTGCCATTTCCCTTTATCCAATCCATCTATAGAAAAGGGGAAAAGAAATCCAAACAAATCGATTTGATTCGAGTCAATCTCATCGACAAACACCACCAAAACTTCCACAACACAAGAAGAAAATGACTCATTCGATACGAAAGCCCTAGATATGATCTAGAATTACATAATAAAAAGAAGTTATGATGTGAACGATATCAGTTCTAGGGTGGGTGGATGGGTTTAGCACCCAAAATCGAGAACCTATTGCTTCTCACAGGAATCACCTAGAATGGGCTGGTTTAGTCCATTTCTCGGATTGAACCGAGACCAATGCTCATCTTTAGTTGGAAGAAGTTCATTTTGAGGAATATATAGTCTTTTAAAAAAATGCTCAATTAAGATTAATCCAAATATATTCATTTCATCACAAATACCAAAGAGCATATACATAATTGGTAAACCAATAAATTTAAAATATTCATTTTATCAATCTTCTAGTAACTTTTCATACATTTATAATTGAGGGCATGAATATCTTCTATTACTTGATTAGGTTTGATAAAACCACGATAGGATGAGTCTTGCCAGGTTTTGTTCCTTAAAAAGATTAGTGAAGGGAAAAGTTATGATGCTGCTGGGCTGCAAAACTAATGATATCGTTCGGGCAAGTCACTATAAAAAAAAAAGAGAAAACACCCAGAATCCTGCTTTGATCTTAAATCACAACATAAATTGCTCGTCTCTCCTCCTCTCGCGAAAAATGCTCATCGCCGACCTCTCTCTCCTCCTCCTTCCACTCTCTCTCTTCACTCCAATTTTTTGTACGCTACTCCTTTTGCTCCTCCACCGCATCTATCACGTGTCATTTTCGCTGCCGGCTACGACGACATGCTTCGGAACTTCATAATCTTCGTCTACGATGCCAGCAGGACTTTCGAGTTCAAATCCGAAGCCGAATCGCTCTTCCTTGCTTCCCTCCTTGGAAGCCCGTGTCACCGAGAACCCTAGCGACGCCCACCTCCTCTTCGTTCGCTTTGATGGCGACCTCTCCGACCGCTCCGCAGCTCGTGTTGTCCCAAAACTCCACCCGGACCTCCCCTACTCAAATTGCATACTCGAGATCAACCGCTCTACTCCTCCTAAGCCACGACCCTCTAAGATCTCGCCTACTAGTCGTGAGCGAGGGCAGCATGAACTAGGCGGAGACCCAAGCGCAACGACATAGGTGGAGACCCTTTAACAATCCGAGAACAGTGGCGGAGCGAGGGCAAGACCGGAATTCAAAAAAAATAATGGGGGCACATTTTGAATGAAAAAATAGTTCATTAACCTCGAAAGTTGCCTTTCGAAAATGTTGAAAGTTTAAGGCAAGTCACACCTGCCTTTAGCTTTCAGCTTTGCCAATTCTAACATTTTCTCAAATTGGTCCAGAAATATTTACTAAACATCATAACTTTTCTCCTAGGGATTTAAGAGGTTAAAAGTTCCTTGGGAAAGCTAAACTAAACACACCCGTAGCCCTTCTAATCAAATTTTGCTAAAAATCGCTGATGTGAGGTTGGCTTTCCTATGTTGTACATCTAGTACTAACATAGACGTTTTTTTTACAAATTTATAATTTTATATATATTTATAATTTTCTTTTCTTTTCTTTTTATTCTTTTTTTCACTGTTCATCTTCTTGTAAGGGTTGGCGGGGGTTGGCAAGGCTTCAGCGATGGTTGGTGAGAGGCAAGGGCATCCTGACCAGTTGCGGGTGAAGGCATGCATGACCTTGCCTGCGACCGATGATGGCTTTGTGGCCCTTGCTCGCAGCTGGCAAGAGTTTATGGCCATTGTCAAGGCTCCAACAACCCCATTGACCATTTTGGAAAGATGAACAATGAAAAAAAAAAAAAAGAAAACAAAAGAAAAAAAAGGAAAATACAAAATTGTAAAAAATTTAGAAATATTATAAAAATTATCCACGTCAGTCTCGGTCGTACTATGTAGGATGGATGAGGATCACATTAACGGTTTCCGATCAATTTTGGCCTGTAGGCCTACATTATCAAATTGTCAAAGGATTTAAAACTAAATTAACTATATATATATATATATCTTGTCAAAAAATTGGCTATATTGAAAAGTCTTGTCATGCAATAGATTTAGGATTTTTTGGACAATTATCCCTTCCAACTTGAATTCTCATATAATTTCAATAATGATGTTGATTTTACCATTAGATTGTCTATATAATGAGTGCACGCTATATTTTTCCTCTCTCTCTCTCTCTCACGCGCGCGCGGGCCTTTTCCCCTTGAAACCATCGTTTCCTCCGAGTTTATTAGTCTTGACAACTTTCTCATTCCGCTCATCCTTTTCGCGCTCGAAGGTATAGGAAAATCTTAACGGTTTCGCTTATCAAATAATGAGAGTACAGAACTGAAGTCCAAAACATGGACGTTGGTCCTTCATTAAATAATGCTTATAGAGAAACAAAACTTCTGCTAGAGGATATAACCTCGGCAAAAGAACATCACATGTTGTGTGTGTTTCATGTTTGATTATGCATTAGACGATTCATTTATAATGCCCGTTAATTATCTTCAAAAAGCATATTATCTCACTATAGTAATTACGAGTTGACAAGTATTCTAAGCCGACCGTTAATTAGACCCAGGTAAGAACTTATAGGAAGGACTCAACTTAGGAATGATGATATTTACGGACGACGTAACACAAATAGTACGTGGAATTCTTATCTGTTTTCCTCATTAGCATTCGGTATAGACTTTTTTTTTTTTGGTCGAAATTAGGTATAGACTTTAATTGCTTCCCATTATGCAATTGACAACTGAGAAATTAACCCATTGAGTTAAAACCAGATTTTGTTTCTTTCCTACTCAAGTGACCTACATTAATATGGCCTTAGCCCTAGCTTGAGACACCGCCCCATAAAAAGCCTCTTCACTTTCACAAACTCCAACTAGCTAGAGATTTGAAAAAATTAGCAAAATCCTCTTCACCATTTATTATTTTGAGTTTCATTTTCAGAGGAAAATGTACAGGTTTCTTGCACCATCTGGCTCCACGAAGCCCACAAGCACTGACAATATAAGCGGGCAACCAATCATGGCTCATCCTCAAAACCTTCATTTTTCTTCATTGGAACAACCCCCAACTCAGATCATTGATGCCCCAACACAATCCCCACCTTCATTTCAAGGGCTGCCATTTCCATATCCATACCCACCTCATTACTCGCCCCAGCCTTTCTGTTTCTGGCAAAATCACAACGGTCCTCGACCGGTTCGGTTTGAATTGCCATCGTCGCGACCAACCACGTTCGATCTGGCAGGGCATGAACAAAAGGTTCTCGATGCTCGGGCGACGAAGGCTGCCAGAAACAGAAGAAAGATGGCTCGCCAGAGGAGCCTCGATTTGCACCGAAGGGGCTCTTCGGCTTCTTCTCCTACGAACGCGAGCCCGTCGAGCAATGGGTTAATTTCAAGCAAACATCCCATGGATGATCAAACTTTGGAAAACAATGGTGGGGAGGATCAACATACTTTTTTAATGCCAGATGGTAAGGTGGGGAAATCTAAACTATATCTCAAATTCTGAATGTTATTGGAAGTTTTTTGTGGCTCTTTTGTGATTGTGATTGTCTTTGAATCGAATGTTGTGTTGGTTGGAATAGAAATTGAGAATGCTTCTCAAAAAGGAGTTGAAGAACAGTGACGTCGGGTATCTAGGAAGGATCGTACTTCCAAGGGTGAGACTCAAAAGACTAATATAAGCCACAAATTTATTTGATAATTTCATGGTCAACCTCTAGAGTTTAACTTTTTTTGTAAGTTGGGTGTTTGCCCCTTTTTGATTTCAAATTAGAGGGACGCAGAAGAAAATCTTCCAATCATTTCCGACAAAGAAGGAATTCAATTAGTGATAAGAGATGTGTACTCTCACCATGAGTGGATCCTGAGATACAGGTTAGCAACAAGATTCATTGATCTTTGTTGCCCTTTATTTGTTCTTAGTTCATTACAGCTCCAAATAATAATTTAAATTGTCCATGAATTTATTTTTCCTCTTGGACTAATAGTGCAAACCCCTTGAAAAACATAGGTATTGGACAAACAACAATAGCAGGATGTATATATTCGAAAATACAGGTATCTTTTCCATTCTCTTCCGATTTTATTTTTCTCCGACGTCATATTTTGGGACGATCGCATTCGTTTGATTCATCTAGCATGTGATTGTCCGATAATAAGAGGATGTGCAGAAAATATGTGCATCCTTATCATCTCGAAATGTTCTCATTGCAATATGAAAACCCTAATTCCTTACAGGAGAATTAGTGAGGCAAAATGGACTGGACATTGGAGATTCCATTACCTTCTACGAAGATGAACGCAAGAAGATCGTGAGTCAATTAATTGTTTGTTTCCTTATTGGGTTTCATATAATATGCTTCATTAATCACGTTGAAAGCATAATATTTCAAATTTAAAACTTTAAAAAAGAGGCGAGTTTGCTTAGCTAGGCAACGAAATTAAGTCTTGGACATTGCCAAAAAATTTAATGGAGGTGAACAGCATTGACTACAAAAGCGGAGGTCATAATGAGGACGCAGGATTACAACGTTAATGACAATTTGTAGGAAATCTTCCATTTAAAAAAGCTAAAATAAAAAATGAAAAAGGTCATTATATTGTATTTCTAAAGAAAAGTTAGGACAAGGCGTGTGTGTCTAACACGAGTAGTCTAAATGTTTGTCAAGTTACAAAATTTCCAAGAAAAAAAATAGAAATATCATTTTTCCGAAAATTCAGAATGAAGGAAATCTTTAATCAAGGCATTTTTTTCTTTATAATTTGTCGTGCAGTTTTGATAAGCCAACCACCTTATTATAAGGTCTCTTTTATCTCTTGGCATTACTATATTGAAGAGCTCAATGTAGACTGAGGTGTTCATCAAGAGCTTAAAATGGTGATTTAAATAAAGTTAACTCGAAATTGACATGTTGATATCTTTTAGACGACCTCTGTAGAATCTGATTTTGTTTCATTAGGGATGAATCAGGACCTAACTTGTTCTGGTAATAAACAAAATGACTCGAGCTGATGACATAAGTTGAAATAGCGGTAGGAATTCACATTTTGTAGAGAGGGCGATAAAAACAATATATCAATTATAAAAAGAAAAATAAAGCGTCGCATTTTTAAGAGACCTCAATCTTGTCCTCTTGCGACGAGTATATCCTCTTACAATGCCCTCGATTGCTTAATTGTACATATGCCCTTGCTTTTATTGGCTTAAAACATACTCTTTAATAGTTTATTGAGCAAATTAGACTTCTAACTTCGATGAAGAGGATATCCGAAAAGAAGATTAAGATTTTATGAAGTTACCATGTGTTTTTAGAAAAAAAGGGGGTGAGGAGGTCTCAAGAAGCGTGGGGCAACGCCGGTCGATCCATACAAAAGCTCCTTTTCTTTACCTTTCTCGCAGGAAACGATTGGTTTTATTTATCGCCTCATTCAAAAAAGCGAGTTGATATGATCTTTCTAATTTCTCATTGCCGCCAGAATCATTTTGTGTACCCTAACCTCAGAAAGTTTTGGTGCTTGTGTGTGACACAGTACTTCTCCATTGAAAAGGTGGCCAGAACAGTAGCAGATCCCTGGAACCAACGATACCAAGCCACTGCAGACCTTGACCTCAACACCTCTATGGCACCATACTCGAATGAACTGAGTGCTGTCGAAGGCGAAGAAGAAGAATCAATTCTGGCGCTGCTAATGGGACAATCCAAACACGGCGAAGAAGATACCGAAGCCTTGGTGGCTAATTTCTCTGCAGACTCTTCTGTACCGTACAGAGATTACTTAAATGCCGCAAGCGAGGGGACCTATGGACAACCGGATGCTTCGACGGGAGACGGCCAAGTGATCGACTTCGATGGCTACTGCAGAGGTCTTGAAACTCTTACTACCATGGATCCACGCACTTACTCCCTCTTGGATCCGTGTTGGATAGGCAAAAGCGGTGCAACATAGAAATGATAAATCAAGTGGACTCCATAAATTCTTCGATTACAAGGAAATCCAGTACCAAATGGTACCCGGAATTTTCTTTCAACAAATTTAGTTTTTACAGTTGTTCGAGTCAGGTCTGGATTTTGATTCTCTTTTAATCCTGATTGAAATCTGCAGCCACAATTCAGTTTCACTTCTCATTCAATTTAGTCTAGCAACTTTGCCTGCTTATCAAGTATTTAACCGTTTAACTTCAGTTATTAATTTTGAGGATGAAAATGGGAGGATAGAAAGGCAAAGTATGAATAGTAATGCCTAGCACTAGTGATATTACAACTCCATTATAACACCATCTCCCAGGTGTTTGTGATATCATCACTTTTGAAGCCTGAGAACACTTGAAAAGTATAGATAAAAAGACTGACCGCAATATTCAGGTGGAAATTCATCTGCTAATGGCTTGGGATGATAACAAGCCATCCGTGATGCCCCGTCGTGAATTTCATGATGCTTCTACCACAGATTTTGCCCTACTTCAGGATCTCTGCCGCGGAAAAATATCTCAAAGCAAAAATAAACCACCATAACAGAGAGTAAATTGCCCTTGGCCTTGGACAACAGTAAAAGAGACAGAATAGCACATGATTTAATGTCAGAATAAACGGTAGGAAGAGCATAAAAATCAAAGAGAGAACTTATAATAGAGTGAAAAAGTGCGTTCATATTCAGTTTTCCGAAAGTACATGTTTGTACATCTGAAACAATTGAATGATTAAAAATAAATGCGTAAGTATTTTAATCCTGTGTAAACCCTATGAGAGAAAAATAGTCTGAGATGAGACTGACAAACAAACAACCTGGGGTGTCCTATTGTTGGCGTTGCAGTTCTTCAAACAATTTTCTTGTCTCACTTCTCCTAAGTCATGCATGAGTAACCTCGAAAATTGTCCGGCCTGTCATTTACACTTGACGAGACCATGGACTACATCAGCGAACTTTTTCTTTCTCAGTCTGATCGTTCAGCACTAAATTGAGATCCTGCATTTGAGTTTCAACTGAAACCAATCCGGTTTGCGCAAGAAACCTGCAGAAAACATGCCGTGTCCTGAGAACAACACTTCAAAGATAAAATAAGCAAAGCTTGTCTCCCAGCCAATAATAAAGTTTGAGACTAGATAACAAAAACAGATTCATCCATGTCAGTTGTTTGGACAACAACTCCAAAAGATAAGTGATATAAAACGATAGTAATAAAAAAAAATAGAAAAGGGAGAGGATGTGCATTTATTGGACAATAATGAAAACGGGGCAAAGCAGATTATCCCTGGAAAAGAAAATGTCCTTTCCCGGGTCACCAGTTTGATGGGCTTGTGAGGGTTACAATAATCTGCATGTTAGCTTTAGGCCATAATGGATTGTTTTTTATGACACCTAGAGCAAGTCTGGGATGACTTTGGCAGCTTATTTAGGACATCATGGCCATGTATCAGAACTCTAATTCCTGAAGCACGTCCAAACTTTGCTGAGAAGTCAGTCACTTCAAACTTTCAGTTTGTTTCTGATAACAATTTGCAGCTCATGAACTGATAGTACCAGAGCAGGGTATTGTGTGGAGATGGCAGATGAAACCTCAATAGGAACAATCAAAGCATTGTTGAGTCAGTGGTATCTAGGAATAAGTTGATAGGTAGCAAAATGCAAATGAAAAGAAGAGACTTGGATCTGAAGACTGATGAGGTGTTGACAGATGGAGTGCAACAAGGAAACAGGAGGAACATTGGTGAAGCGTTAGTTTGATGAGGTTAATATGGCAAGGGACACATATAGCTTATGTTCCTACTGAAGTAAATAGAGTTGACCTTATGCTATGATAAGGTTGCAGAAAATATAGCAGATGGATTGGACTAGAAAGTGAGTCGCTGCAAGTGACCCAGATACAAAGACAAGTGAAAATGAAATGGCCCAAAGCCCAGTTTCAGAAAGTGGACGTTAGTTTGGTATATTGGTTTTAAAATGTTCGATAGTTGCTCTCACGACTGTTGAAGCTGTGGAAATAACAGCAGGCGGTCCAAAAGAGTGGTCAGTTAGTGCCCCGTCATCGCATCTTGGAAGCACTAAAGCAAACTGACATCTAAATAAAAGGTCAGAACTGACTATCCAACTTCAGTATCCATTCCTAATGTTTAGAACCATGAGGGAAAGGAGAGACAGGGTTAGAAGGAAAAGGGATCCAACATTCCCAGGCCGTCAAATACTTTGGAATTTCCATGTAAAAGCCTATTTTCGTTTTGTTCTTATGAATTCATGATACATTAGGAAGAACTTATATAGCCTCATCAGATTGCCCTAAAACCTCAAATCTTGCATTTCCCCAGAACTTAAGGCAAGCATTCTATGAGGCAGAGAGAAGCAATGAATCAAACTGCATGGGGCAATACAAAAAAGTTGGAAGGTTAACATTGCACTAATCAATCCCACTCTAGATTTGGCTGAAGTTTTCAGTAGAGTTACTCACATACCAAGCAATAACCAAGCAAGACATGAGAATGAACATGAACAAAACTGAAGGATCTAAATTCTCATCAGACCAGGTGCTTCTGTTTTATATATTTATTTCTTTTTCTTTACTATTTTTTTTTTTTTTTTCGAGCAGGTGCTTTCTTTTCTGGAATTAGGTACTCTAGGACTGTCAGACTTGCCGCATGTGCAGTGGAAGCCTGTTTTATTGGACAAAGACAAATTAGAGATGCATGTATGGTGTAGAGTAAACAGGAGCAATCGGGCACAAGATAATAAGGCAACCAATGGAAGAAGAGACAGTAAAAGAGCCACCAATCCAAGCTCCAAGAACCTTCAGCAGCCTATACATGTTCCATCTTAAATTATTAACCAGAAAGAAGTCTCACGTTTGAGCAATTCTGTTTGCTGCTACAAGTTCAACCGTCACAATGGCTTCAAGTTTAACCAAACATACTATATTCGGTTCCACATCCACCAAAATTATTGTTGCAAATATCCCAACTTCAAGGTTAAGATAGTATTTTACTGAAACAGCAAGACGACTGGAGACAGCACCTATCACCACACCAATTACTTCAATCAATCATTTGTAGAGCACCAAATTTCCCTTAATTTAAATGAAGTGTTCACCCAGTGCCACTAAGCAACAAATGTTATATATACAGACAAATATGGTTAATCATATTCAAATGATATCAATGAGTTTTCAGCAGAGGGCATTTCTTTCCTTTCACTGCAAATTATGTGTGGGACTTTCATTTCCATCCACTTCCATTCCAATGAACTTCTCTAAAGGAAAAATTCAACTAGCTGAAATGAATGTTACATGATTGAATCTCAAAGTTGTCATTTCAAAGTACACACCAGCTATCATTTTCCTATGTATTACCAGGCCTAGTAGGCCACCCAATCAGACAAACCCACACTTGGTTCTTCTTTTACCATCCTTGGCTCCCCGTATCCACAGACGGGATATCGGGATAGCATTCTCTCAGATACCAAGACACCCCATATCCATAGACGGAATATCGGGATAGCATTCTCTCAGATACCAAGACAACAATCACAGTGAATAATAGCTCCAAAAGATCTTTGATAACTATCCTGGTTTTATCAGGTGAAGTTCCTAGAAAATTGGCCGATATAGGAGAAGAAGATAAGGAATGCCACCCACATTTACAGAACTTTAAGGTAGCCTAGGAACTTGATTTACCATGGTTGATTTAGACATCAAACCTTTTTACTGTGTATCCTTACATTCTGAAAAGGATTGCTAAATCAGGCAGACTCATCTCCCCTCAACAATTATTAATTGAGAGCAGGTATCCCTAGAAAAGTAGAAGACCACACGTCTGCTACAGATTAACAAGAGATGAATCAATGCCTATCAGCAAAAGTGTGTTCAAAAGTCAATGAGACACTGAAGCTGAAGCTACAATCAATTACTCTTCCTCTAAAAGGGGTCTAGATCTAACAATTACCATCTTCATTCCATGAAATTTCCAACTATTGGAATTCTAGAGTTTTCATCTACTTTCTCCAGCCAAGAACCTAAGACCAAAGCAAGACTTCCTCTAGTCAATGGAAACCAAATTCTTCAAAACCGCATCAATCAATCAATAGCAAAACCAAATCCTGCACGTGGATTTCAACTACCAAGTCCTATACAACCAAAACATAAGCAAATAAATAAACGTTAGGAAGCTGAACCGAAACCTCATACGGGGTAGTAATCACACGAGGAAGCACAAAGTCCAAACTTATTGCTATACCTACTCGTTTAACTGCACTTTGTCACATCACTTAGCGTAAACCAAGCATTATCCCGTCACCAAAAACTTTTACGGCAAAATTTTTTTTTTTTTTTGGTCGGTACGGCAATGGATAGATTGACTAACCCTTCTACAACTACAATTATCCAAAGCGAGACCCGATCAAAAGACACGAAAGCAACATTTCCAAGAGCACAAGCGGCCGAAGATTACCAGCTAAGAAGCAAGAACAGCGCGAGCGTGATCACCACGAGGAACGAGACATGGAGGGTCAGCCAAGAATCGCTCGAAGAGTAGGCCAACCCCATCATGACGGCGAGAGACCCACCCAGCATCACGAACGCCATCTTCAGCGCGTTCCACGTCGGACCCTGAAATCGACAGAGACAAGAAACGAAGGAAAAAACGTCACTTTCCTCGAGCAACTACCGGGGACAGGGGATCCCGAAGCCGACGACCCTCTCTCTCTCTGGCGCTTTGAGGAATCGGAAGCCGTACGTTGACTCCCGGAGCGAGAGCGCCGAGCAAAACTGCCGTCGCCGGCGACACGTCCTCCTTCGCCGGAGCCGGAGGCTCGCCGTCCATTTTCCCGATCGGTCTGAGCGTTAAACCGTAATGCCACTTTGCACAGCTTGAACCGAACAAAGACGAGCGATGGGCTTTTCTTGATCCAGTTCTTCGGGCTTTCGAGGGTTTGATCAAAAAGCAATTGGCCGAAATTTCAAAGGGGACGAGGACAAGCTTCATAAATTTACAAAATTGGCACTAGTCCAAAATGAATTTTCATTTTCAGCCTATCTAACAAGAAATTTTATCGTATTTTTGGCCCGAACCGTTTGGCGGATTCCGTCGCCTTTCTCGTGACGTGCAACTCCCGATTCTTTCCATGGAAAAAGGATGGGCCGACCCTGATACGAAGCATACGGTTCGGAGCACGTCGCGGCGGCTCGAAGCAAAGCGAATGGTACTTCGAATAGAGATTATTTCGGCCCCGAGACCTCTCGGATGAATACGCAAAATTAGGATCTGAAGTTTGTTTGTTCCGATTTTTTCCTGCACAGCCAAACAAGCCCGCTGTGTACATGCCTATCAGCTTCAACATCATGTCCAGAAGAGTAGACCAGGTAAAAGTCTATGGTAAGATATCACAATGGAGTGCTTGATGAGTTCATGCATGCCTTGTTTGTATCGTGGTTTTTCTGCTCCGGACAATGGCCTATCGGACTATCTAGAGACCAAAGTAGTCGGCCATAAATGGCCATGACTTAGGCAAACAAGACACTTAGCCTGCCGGACTATCTAGAGACCAAAGACTAAATGGGCATGACTTAGGCAAACAAGACACTTAGCATTTCTACTGCTTTGGTCAAGATCACCTGCACAACCTGAGGGTCCGGACTTAACCGAACTATGATATTCGGAGGGTGTTCCGGCACGTTCGGGCCCCCGTGAGTTTAAAAAAGAGACTAGAAATATAGCAGAGGACTCATGCTTCTTAATGTGCAAATAGCGCATGGTGTTCTATGTCTCACCTTTCCTATGCAGGAAGGATACTATGGTCGAAATCCATGCATGACTAACCTAATGATGCAGATGATGCTGCAGACCTTGGTTCATCTTATTTCCTACTCGAGGCAAGAAAGAAACATCACTGGTTCTACTTCTAAAAACAAGATTATCCAGCTATGTTATGATCGCAACCGCCAAAGAACCATCAACTTGGAACCTGCATATCAATGCAAATACTAGGCCAACCATCACCAAGCCCTAATCTTTGACTGCAGCAAGAAATCAATTCAATGAACATGCCCTCTAGGGAAAGAAACATAAACAGCCTCTAGCCATGCTTTGGTTATCATTTCATCATCAACTAAAAGAAAGTGTTGTTTTGTCAGAAGACTAAAAGGTTCTCTAGGCATTTTCTCAGCAATTACATTGTCCAAAAGGGACATAAGCAAATATCAGATCCTTAAATCTCACTACGAGAGAGTATCATCTTTCTTTCTTCCTAGATGACTCTTCCTTGTCTACCTGTATCAGATCCGCTGTACAATGAGTTTTACATACAGTTGCACACCAGGAAAATGGGTTGCGACCAGTGAGTCTTTAGCGTGATTAATCACACGAAAGCACACACTCAAGCCAAGTAATTGCCACGGCAAGCCACTCAAGAGTCGATATATCCACTTCATCTACTAGAACGTGGGACCTCGCAGGTTAGGATCCTGCTGGAGCCTCCATTCTCTCTCTTTAAGGTATTGCAGAAGCACCTGCTGATCATCTCTCGGTTCGGCCGTCACAGCACCGCAACCATAAGGACTTGCTCGATAATACGCATGATAGACTCTGTCCTTCGGCTCGTCCACTCCGTAAAAGGCAGGAAATCCGGGAGTCGCAGCCTGGTGGTTTGAGTATGCTGTTTGGTTAGAGAACGAGGGAGTTACCCATGAGTTGATCGGATTGATTTGAGGGACGCCGAGATGATAAACGTTTCCGATGTTTCCAGGGCCATAGAAACTAGGACTCAACAATTGACCGTTATTGCCCTGATGGAGATTGTTGATTTCTCTGAACTGGCGAAGCCATTCCGAAGAACTCATTCCACATTGTATTGGGTATACATAGTTAAAGCCGGCGACACCAATACTAGAAGCATTAGGTGCAAGAGGAACAGCATAATCTGGATAGCTCTTCCCAGGTGATGCGTTGAGAAAATTCTCAGTTACCCCAATTGTCTCGTTTGTCTTGTGATCAGAGAAACTAGATGTATTCACTCCGCTAAACCAAACAGCATTATCTGGTAAAAGAGGCGCTGAAGGCACGGGAGTGGAATAGGGAGGAGAAGGGTAATGGGTTATTACGGATTCATAGCAAGAACTGACAACTGGATTCTGTGGCTCAGTGGCTTTGTTAATGGAGAGATCGGCCAGTGATTCAGAAGCTGTTTCCTCTATAGGAGGTAGGTGACGTTTACCCAAATCGATCCCTTTCTCCTTATCCACGTTCAAGCTTCCTCTGTTGAGCACCCACGCATTTAGTGAGGGAGGCCCAGAAGAGATTGGGGTTCCAGGAAACAAGTTTGCCATGTCGCCAAAAATTGGCGGCGGCAGGTGCTGCTGCTTGAATGGCTCATTGTGCCTGAAACTATTGTTGTTGGGCTGGAAATTAGATGGTTCACTGTGCACAGGGTTCTGGGCTATGAGCAAAGATGTGGCACGACGCAAGCATTCATCAGGCGATGCTGATTGATCCATTAGTTCTTCATGGGAGTCTCCTTTTTTGGTGATGTAACCATGAAGCGGAGCTGAGTTGTGTCTTGTCAGAGGCTTGAACAGAATGACTTCCTCCTCCTCCAAGGCGAAAGATCTTCTCGGACTTTCTCTGAGGACTTCCTTTCCTCGTTCTTCAGTGACTTCACTTGTCTGTGGTGGAGAAATTTTCAGTTCTGGATTGGTACCCATTGTGGATTTATCTTTTTCCGAGCATTTAATCTCCGTAGACCCATTTGACTCCAGCTCATAGAATTGTCTTCTCAGCTTATCATACTGGATCCACCTGTGATGACGACCAGAGCTTTCAGCAATCCTAACGGCAGCAACAATAATTCGATGGGCTCGGCACACTTTACCACTTCGATAGTCGGTGCTATTTTCCCAATGAGATGAGAAATCCAGCATGACATGCGTGCGTGCAGCAGGTGCAAAGCCTCTCAACTCGTAATCTTCCCAGAGAGCAAAATCTTGAGACTTAACTCCGCCCACATGAGAGTGCATGAGGTTTACTAGGCGAATAAAGCTCTTAAAGAAAGAAGACAGAGCCGCTTCGCTCTTTTCATCGGCTCCGCAAAGGTGCTCTTCTTCAGGAAGATTTGCCAACCATTCCACAAACACAAGAATAGCTGGTAAAAGAGGGCAGGAATCCCAGGGACTGGCCTTCACAACTCGATCAACGAGCTGATTCACATATGTAAATAGAGCCATCACTACATGGTCTCTAGAGAGGAGTGGTGGCGTTTCCTTCTTGTCTTCAAAGTTTGTCATTACTGGGTTCTTGGGAAGGTTTTGGATGACAAAGATGAAGACACAAATGGCTTGGACGGCTCGAAATGGGCCTGTTCTCGTTGGATCCATAAACTGATATGACTTCAACGCATCTTCGAGATTAATGTCGTCCAGATCAAACAAAGCTTCCAATTCTCCTTTTGTAGAAGAAAAGGCTCTCAAAAAGTCATCCAAACTGCTCAAACAACAGAGTAAAAGAGAGATTAGCGTACATAAGCGTCCTGAGTCTGACAAAATACAAGGCAAAGATATCATAAAACTTATCTTTGTCAGGACAAACGCAGCATGGAGCAACACAAATGGTAATAATACACTTCAGTAGAACTAGTACCTGGATCTTACATAGAAGAAACTTATCATTATGACGAAAAGATGCCATAAGTTTCTTCCTAAGCAACCCCGTTCATCTGTAGATAAATAGCAGTTCATCACAAGATCGCCGGATTGCAACTTAGTCAGAATTTTCCTTCTCTCAGAAAGTATTGAAAAATCGACTGAGGCCTCAGCAGAATGGGAATGCAAAAGAGACGACCTGCTCTGCATAGTCGTAACAAGCAATTTAGAACTGCAAGGAACACTGGAGAATGAGGATCATGGCAAAAGGTGTATGATCAAACAGAAAAACATTTTACCTTCTCTAACAGTAATATAAGGTTGTTCCATGCATCCGGGAAAGGTTCTTTAATGGCCAAACTTCTTATACAGTGGTACAAAGCAAGGAACTCGTCACCAACGTAAGTCGACAGCAATGCCAACTATAAACAATACTAATTGGTTACGATGCAATATATAACTGTCTCGATATATGCAATTCAAATCGAATCCACAGATAAATACAAGGTATAGACGAAAGTAAGACGATATACCTGATTATGTGGGTTTCCACTATCTGGCCAAATTGTCGATGCTTCCAAGTAATGAGCTGCTGCAAAAGACCAGTTACGGTTTTGATTGTCGGGTCTTTCGTAAAGCTCTTTGTATCTTGCGAGATCCCCGAGACAAATTAGGAAGCGATGGCATAAAAATTGCCATTTCTTTATCCTCTTCTGATCAACATCGTTTACCATGCCGCTGTTTCTGTGGAACAAGGTATCTTCAGGAATTCCATGACATCTTTGTACCTTGACAATGAGACTGTTGTAGAAATTAGTTGCTTCTGACAAGAATAACTTGATTCCTTCAGTGTAATCATCAGTGCTTCTTTGTGCATTGGTAACATTCTGTGACACCTCAGAATTCATACAACTAGAAACTTTCTTTATTTGATTACGAAATTCATCGATATGCTTGTAGTGGAGCTTCCACAAAGAATACTCGATCTCTTGCAAATCCGCCTGCTCGGAGTCTTTCAAGATGCTCTTTTCATAAACTGAACAGACTTGGTGATACAAATGTTTGACATCGGGATGCAATAGACCTTTCAAATTGACCGATGCCCATAACAGTTTTTCAGTGCTAGGTACCTGGAAGCATTGAATTATCGTAATCAACCACAAAGATGCAATCAAAAGAGCATAACAAGTGCACGGTTTCTCAAGACTCACCTCAGCAAGCGAATTTTCTGTCTGTTTCTGATCTTTCTCATGGTCACTTGGCCTAGCATCCATAGTTAGGGTCAAAAGATGTCTTCAAAAGGAACTTTCTCTTCTCCAGGATGTAGCAGTATTCTGATGACCTACATGACAATTGAATGGTGGTTAAGGTCAGTCACACGTCCCCATCAAGACCGGAGAGAGAGAAAAAAAATGATCACCCAAATGCACAAGTAAACTGGGGAAATTCAAGCCTTCAACATTGACCCCAGCTCTTCAACGCTCGATCTCAGGACACTAAGAACAATCAAAACGTGTTGGCCCAAATGGAAGGGTTTGCCGAGAAAATAAAAAGATTTACCATCTAGGTCTTACGCCGAAGCACTTGCTAAACAAAGGCAAGAGAATTCACAATTCTTCTGACCATCCAGACCAAAAAAAAAAAAATGTACTGAAAGCATACTCTTTCAGATGATCACACAAACAAAAGCCTTGAAAAGCAATCAGGCTTTAACTGGTTGGCTACAACTAATTGGCAAGCTCAACGCACGACAAGAATTTTCTTTCCCATGGACATTGAAGCAAGTAGACATGAGCATCGCACAAAACAACAAGGGTCTCCAAGAACCCACAAAGAATTGGAGCACAGAACCTTAATTGCAAGAGATAGCCACCCACCAAAGAGAATTCTCACGCCTCCTTAAAGATCTCAAACCAAGAAAAGGGTAAAGCACGAACTTTTCAAGAAAGCGTTCCTAGACAACATGGATCGACCAAACAAAATCAACCACAAAGATCCCTTTGAAACTAGGTAACTGACCCCACCCAATTCAGGCCGCGGGAAGCAGAGCCAAACCAGCAAATCAGCAAGGGCTTACACTTGCGAGTACGACAGAGAGAGGGAGAGAGAGAGAGAGAGAGAGAGAGAGGGTTGCTGAAAGAATCTACGAACTGCAGAGAGAAACCCAAAAAGGAAAAAGAAAAACGGAAGAACTTGGCCACCGGTGAGCGCTTCGGTAGCCGAACGGACAAAGCAAAAGGTGGCTGATGATGATGAATGAGAGAGAGAGAGAGAGAGAGAACCCAACCCCAAAGACAATCTTGCCCTGTTATCACTTTGCCTTCTTGGTTTCTGGGTCTTTCTCTGCTCATTTCTTGACTTTTCAATTCAAGAACTTACACCACTATAAAAATTGCTAAAGTGGGGGGGGAATAAAACTTAAAGTGACTCATCATCAACCATCATCCGTTTCTCTGACCAAAGTGCTCAGGCAGGGAGAGAGAGAGAGAGAGGGTCGCTTGCAATCCAAGCCAAGGCCCCCCCCGTCTTTGTCCTTTTCCGAAATCCGGAGCACCCGCCTGTACAAAGCTGCACGCCTCCCCCTCCCCCTCGCCAAGGACACGTGCCGCGAGCCAACGGCGATGGGGGGGCCAACCGCCGCCACGGCCGCCGTCCGATCCGTGCGGGACCAGATCCCGTGCGGTGGGGCCGCGGTGCAGGGGACGGGAGCCCTCCGGCGGGCGAAGGTCCCATTTTGGCATTTCGGATGGTGGCGGGCGGGTGGTTGGGGAGGCGCGATATTTTTGCTCCTCGTTCCAGCGGAGGGGCCCCCCCGTTCTTGACTTGTCGGGACTCCTAGATGTGGCTAATTACGAAATGCGCCCCGTTCGATGCGAGGAACGGGAGGCGGCCCTTTTGCAAGAGGAGGACACGTTGCGGGGGGAAGATATTTTGACTTTCGGGCATGTGGAAGAAAGGGACGGCTCGAGAATTATTGCCGTGCGATGCGCAACGGCGCGGTCCGCGTAGGTCCGGCCCATTTACGCCCGTCCCGCTAGGCCGTGGGACGAGAGGCGTGACGGGTCAATCACGTCATCCCGGGAGATTATGAATTTTCGAACTTTAGATATTTATGCGCGCGATGATTCGCGAACCGTGCCGAAGGGGAAGGACGGATTTGACTTTGTCTGGGGAAAATCGGGGGATCGGATCGAGCGAATTGAAGGTCCAGGGATCGTATTGCACGTCTCGCGATGGTTCAGGGGCTCGTGGTGATTCTCTCCCTTGTCCGATCGAACAAAATGTGACTGTAGTGAACATTCAGGAATGATTCGATGACCGCATTGAAAAAATCGAAAGGTTCAAGGACGACGTTTAATTTTTCCCTTATTTTTTCTCCTTCACGTGCGGCTGCCACGTAATAAGGAGATCATTTCGAGCAATTAATCTTTTACTGACGTCCGAACGGGTAAGCCTCTAATCGGATGATCACCCGAAGGATCGCTTATAATCAGATCATTGTCGAGGAATTAATGTTTGTCCGCTTTGAAATGATTTACTCGAGACAAAAAAGGCAAGATCTCACAATTAAAGAATGTACCATGAACCATATTCATGTGTGGACTCAAGTTACATAATTTGTCGACAATGAGTTAATTAAAAAAAACTATGTATGATTTGGTGCATCAATTGAGCATCCGACAACGACCGATTGATATCTTAGTGGAATATGTAATCTCTTTGACCGGGAAATCATATATTAATATTTGCGGAATTTGCCATTTGCGTCTAAGAATCTTTTGAAAAGGAGAACCACATCGGGATGCTTCGCAGGGGTGAAATTGGAAAAGAATAATAAAACGTGGGGTGGAAAAGGAGAAAAATGAAAAAGAAATAGGCGGAAACTTTGAACGCGAGTCGTGGACGATTACGCGTGATAGAGGATAAGCTTCTAGGGTCCCATAGAATGGACTTCCCAGGTGTAAATTAATTATTAGGTTAAATATAATATCATGGAAAAAAATATCTTACGGGGGTACCCACGACACGTCCATCTCGAATTAATTTTCGTCTCCTAAAAAAAATTCCAAACCGACACTTCTACGACGCGTTCAGCTCGAATTATATTTCGTTTTGCATAAAACTCGACACTAGTGCCTGATGACACATGCATTAACCCCCAACTAACTTCTCGTTAAAAAAATCTCAAATTAGTACTCCGACACAACTATACCGTCCTTTAAAATGTATACGTGCCAACACATGTGAATTTAGATTCATTATTTTCTACATTAGATTTGTTGTAGAGTCGTTTTTCACGTGTGTTGTTGCGTTTGCGCTTAACAGGATATTGGACGGAATGCTAGCGGCGGGCGTGGATTTGGATCATAGGTACATCGGGTTTAAGTTTTTTCGTGAGATGAAAGTTAATTTGGAGTATATATATCTTGGGTACCAATTCGAGATTTTTTATAAGATGAAAATTCGTTTGGGATAAATGTACCTAGCGACGCTAGGCACCAATTTGAGTTTTATAAAGGTGTTAATCCAAAAATTGATCAACCTGTCATTTTTTTTTTGTTTCTCCATTTGCATCTTTATAATATTAGAGCAGACGCAATGATCAGAGCTATCAAATATGTGAAATTCATTGGAAAATAATTAATGAACCGTAACAATTTTGCTATAGGATTAAGATCCATTGGCTTCCTTTTCATTAGAAACGCTGAAAAAAATAAAAAAAACAAAAAAATGACAAAAATATTCACGAGCAATCTTTTGTGCCAAGAAAGAGTTAGGGTTGAGGCGAGATTAAAGAAATGTTGAGCAATAATTGCACGTCAAAGCAAAAGGTCATTGTTCGATGTTATGTGCGAACATCGTCCGCATATAATAAACACGAAAATGTCAAGATCATACCTTATCTTGTAACATAATATATAAACACAATACGTTTTCGCTCCGCACTCAAACTCGACATTTTGTGAACCGAGCGAATTAGGGCTCGACACCGTTTTGGAACCATACATTATTTTATGACATGGAAATATACGATTCATTTGAGAATATAAGACTGTAAAACATCGGAAAATTACGCAATTACGAATATCTAGAAATAAAGGAAAAAAATAGCTGAAATTTAACCCTCTTGAAGCCGGAAGTTCTTGCACCGGATTGAAATGTCAAAACTACGTTGGCGAAAATCTTTTTCTTGCGGAATTTGTGTTCGAACCGCCGCGTTCGTACCTTTTCGGTGCAAAACCTATGTGCTTCGATAGAACGAACGAGTTCGAACGCGACACGATCTATCGGTCATGTCGATCTTTGCGATACGAGCATGACCCAAATATTAATGGATTGACACGACACAATCCGTGTAGCACGATTAAATATCGGGTTGATGATGGATGGAGGGACTATTCACTGGGGGTGGCAATTCGTGTTCGTGGGTCGTGTTCGTATTCATGTCGTAGCAACATATGGGTTTACAGCAAAACAGATTAATTCGAAACAACACGATCGATCAATAATGTCGATCTTCGCGATACGAGCACGACCGGAATATTAACGGGGCTGACACGACATGTCCCGTGTAAGAAGACTAAATAGCAGGCTGACGGATCGACACGATCCCAACCATGACAAGAACTCAAATCCATTCGCCGACACGAAATCAATCCCGTTTGACGGGTTTGGCACGAGCACGATAGGATCATCGATCAGTTTTGCATCGCAGGTCGGCATGAAATTGATTTGACCACGGTTAGCATCAATCCTAACCTAATTAATTTCGCGTCGCGTTCGGCCCAGACTGTCGTGTCGGGTCGAGAATTACCACCTTTACCTACCGCTGTCGGCAGAGGAATGGCCCGATGTGCCGGCAAAGTGGAAGAGAATCGCGTTCCCATCCCTCTGCCCCTTGTCCCCGTCCGGCATGGGACCGGGCGAGGCAGTTTGTCCTCCTCCACCACGCGGGACACCACCCTTGGACAAAATGAACTTTTTTTTAAAATCTTTTAATTAATTATCTCATTTCTAGAAAGATGTTGACCTCTATGAAAGTTTTCAGTCATATTCCATTTAATAAGGGTAAAAAGTTGTAAAGGGCATTTTGGAAAAAAAAAAGGCAAAAGTTAATATCTAAAATATATATATATATATATATATATAAGAAAAGATGGCCTTCATGGAAAATTTGAAAAGGATATGCCTTAAATTAAATGATGGGAATAAAAAAGGTCGACCTCTTTGTATTGATATATATAGAAGCTTTAAATAATGAGTTATTACATTATGGAATCCAAATTTCACTAATCGGGACACTATATATGATACTTCGGTCTGTATTGATATAATTACAAAAATTGAGACAAAACATATGTGGCCCTACGTAGAATAGAATATCTATTTGCAAATCAGAGATTTTTCTTTTTGTTTTAGAGATCCTATTTGAACAAATATTGTCAAATTTACTGATTTTTATGGGTTGGGTTCATTATATTTCGTCAACTTTTTGATCTCGATCGTACCGATATGTGTATTACAATCACTCCGCCAAGCTTGGGAAGTTCTCAATTTTTTTACGAGACATTGCTTACATAGATAAGGCAACTTTTGTAAAATGTAAACGACGCATACTGTCAATCTATAATGCAGACTTTATTGTTTCTTAAGTCAAAGCAACGCGAGGGAAAGTTAATCCAAAAAATCCTAAATCTGTTGCACTTTTGCCACTTCAGTCATAAATCTTTCAATTTTGCCAATTCAGTTCTAAATCTTATCACGTTTTGTCAATTGAATCCATCCGGCCAATTTTGATCGGAATTTACTGACGTGGATAAATTTTATTAATCTATAATATTTTTTTGAAATTTTAATATTTTTAAATTATTTTCTTTTCCTTTTCTTTTTCCCTCTTCTTTCTCTACCGGTCGCCCAGCCTTCGGCAACTAGCTAGAGGCTACGATCGACGAGGGTCGGCCTTGCCGTGATTTGGCGAGGGATGACCTTGCCGGCCTCGGGCGAGGGTGACCCTCACGGAAGGCAAGGGAGGGTGAGGCTCAACTTTGTCGAAATTTGGCGAGGGGCGACCTCGTCAGTTGTGAGCGAGGCTCGCCCGAGGCCGGCAAGGTCGTCCCTTGCCAGATCCTGGCGAGGCTGACCCTCACTAGTCATAGCCTCTAGCTAGTTGCCGGAGGTGGGGAGACCGGCAGAGTAAGAATAGGGAAAAAAAAAAAAAGAAGAAAAGAAGTTAAAATAATTAAAAAAATCGAAAAAATATTAAAAATTTAATAAAATTTGTCCAGGTTAGTAAATTTTGGTCAAAATTGGCTAAATGGGTTCAATTGGAAAAAGGCAAAAATGTTTAGGACTAAATTGGCAAAATTGAAAATTTTAGGACTAGATTGGCAAAAGTGCAATAAATTTAAGATTTTTTGAACAATTTTCCAAAGCACCGGGTCTAAGTATATCTTCATGACCAACAGAATTATTAGATAAATTATGTCTAGAATTGTTGATACCGTAAATCATAACAATCAAGTTGCCTATATGCATTAGAATGCCAATTGTAAGTGCCATTAGAAATACTTTGTTTTATTGATAAAGATCTGTCATAGCGCAAAAGTATATTGTCGGATGAAATTATTTACTCTGATAAAATTTATTAATGGAATTTATTGATATGTTATAACTAGAGTGGCAAGTTGTGATCATTCTATTTTCATGCAGTATTCAACATTTGAGTCATTGCTTAAACAAATTTTATGAGTGAACTTAGTTTTTTTGGGTAACCATATCATCACAAATCAAAGCATTGCGGTGGAGGTTATAATAACTCTTTTGTGCCTCTTATTTCCTCCTCATCCGTCGATCTTCGTTTTCATCTGCTACTTTCCCTATAATCAGTGCCATTCACCAATCCATGTCGCCCACCATGACGTTGCCGCCATTTCGGGATTGCCGCCGCCGCCGCCACCATGACGGTGGGTCTCTCTCTCTAGAGCCTCGTCAAGATCAAGCCAGACTTTGCCTTGACTACTGGTAGCATGTCAATGTCGACCAAGCGCTTGCTTGCTGGGGAGAGAGAGAGAGAGAGAGAGAGAGGCAACTGTGCTCGAGGCTCGGTGATTGTGCAGTGGCGAGGAGGGGTCACGGCGGCAGCTGCGAGATTGTGTGTTGCGATGGCCACGAGGTCGGGCGACGAAGCAGTTGCTGAGCGAGCTTCTTTGAGCAGGAACGAAGAGGGAGAGTAGGGAGAGGAGAGAGCGAAAATCAGAGGAAATTTCTATTTCAATATGAGTTTCAAAGGTGGCGTGTTTAATCTGCCATGGATATCGAAAAAGGTACGTACTAACATCTACTCGAATGGTCTTCAAGAACTTCGCATAATGTTCAGAAGATCAGTCCAAAGGGTTCTTCCATGCTTCCTTAGCAGACGTCATACTATGCCCTAATGCTCGTATCATCTTCATGAACAAGCCACCAAAAATGCAGAACGCAAAAGGGTACGCCCTTGTCACATGACTATAGATCCGTCTAAAACCACGAGAAATTTAAGATGCATAGGATTCATGTGCATCACGGTTCTTAATTATTTAGAGATTTCACGTGAAACCCACGTGATCTAACTGCTGTAATGCACAGAACTCACATAAACCGAATGTATATTGGAAAAATCATTCACATATGTATGTACATAGGTTTGCATGGAAGAGGAGACATGCATGCACGAAAGTTAGGAACTAGGCAATGATTTTAATACTCCAAAACAAAAACTACAAGAGAAATTCCAAAACAAAAACAGAGAAAGAAAGGTAGAAAATCAAATTAGACCTAACCAATCATCTAATATTCTACACTTTCAGCAACTTACACCCAATATTTCTAGGCTTCTGGCCATATTATTTCCTCCACATAAGTACGTACACAGCATTGAGACAACATAAGATCAATTGGACAAGATGCCCAAAGGACCATAAACAACAACATCCGCCAGCCCCCCACCTCATAGATAACAAATTAGGGTTTATTCATAACCCCGAAAAATTAAAATTTATAAAAAAAGAGAGAGAGAGAGAGAGACGACCCATCATTTATAACTCAGAAGGAGCATGGAGAGAAAAAGCCAGCAAAACGCGACATAATGTATCCAAATTCAATCAACCAAATATTAATTTATCATCGCACTCGATATATATGTCCTCCTGTTTTTTGCTTGATACGTTTTTCTCTCTTTAGTTAGTGGACCTTTTGCACCGCGTGATGGCGCTGCACCCGCGCTTGTAAGGGTTGGCCTTCTTCGACCTGGTGCAGTTGTAGTACGAATGGCCGCGGCGACTGCACGGGATCGTGTTCCTATTCATCGCCCCATAGCTGATGTACCGCCGGTTCGCCGCCAGCAGCCGCCGGTTGATCTCGGAGTCCATCTCCGGGCCGCCATAGAACCCATCGCACTCCCCGAGCGCGGGGCGGCACCCAAGGCCGATGGTCGAGTAGTCAAGGGGGAGGGACTCGGCAACGGCGGCCATGGCCAGGAGGAGGCAGACCAGCCAGAGCCTAAACTCCATCTTCTTGGGCGCGCAGAACTAGAAGATCACAAACGCAGGAGATATCAGAGAGTGAAGAGAAGGGTTGGAAGACTGCAGGGTCTCTTTTCCTTCTCCTTTCCAGAGGAGGGAAGAGAGAGGGAGAAAGAGGAGAGAGAAAGCAAGGTACGAAGGGGTGGCCTCGCTTCTTGAATGTGCGAGAGAGAGAGAGAGAGAGAGAGATGGTGGTGAGCTTGGAGGGGAAAAACCATGGGTGTTTATCCTGGGAACTCAACGTGATTTAGGGTGGGCCTTCCATTTCTCCATGTTTTTCTGAATCGAAGGAGGGCGAAGGGGAAAAATGTAAAATTTTTCAACTGTTTTTCGAACGGCTAATATCTAAATTTGCATGGCCTGGGAAACCACTTTGACCTCTGTACCCGACGTCCGATCTCTCTGTGCAGTAAGAGTTTTTGTTGTGCCATGCACGTACACTTTTCGTACGTGAAATAGTTTCTAGAAATAGAACACACAGGGTTTCAGATGTACCCCATTAGACTTGTGTATAATTAGAATTAGTGGTTAATACCATGAAAAACCCCAAATTGATATATTTATAATAATTTTATCTTAAAACTAATTTTTTGATTATCAAAAATTTCAAATTGGTACAACTGTGATAAATTTACCTTCCGACAATTTCGTTAAATTTTACAGTCAAATTGATGACACGTGATAGTTGACGGGTGTACCAGTTTGGGATTTTACCCCTCTATTTATCACATGTTTATCAATTTGTGATTTTTCGTGATTTTAATCCAATTTAATGGATGGTAAATTTGTCACAACTATATCGATTTGGAGTTTTTAGTGGTAAAAATATTAGTTTGAGGCAAATTTATTATAGGTGTATTAGTTTAAAATTTTTGGTGGGCCAAAAATTAATTTAGAGTAAATTTGTCACAGATATACCAGTTTAAGGTTTTTCATGGTATTAACCCTAGAATTAAAAAAGCTATATGTACCGGTAAATCTTTCAAAATTATTTTATAAAGCGATGTGGAATTCCTTTTGTTGGATTTTGAAAGAAGCTAATGATGTGAAATTTGTCATATCATTTGATAAAAAGGGTTTTTGGTAAGATTTTTTTGGTACGTCTAGCATTTCTATCACACGCATAATGTAAGTTTATACATCTTGTGGCCGGAGGTGAGACCTATCGGCTCGAAAATCTATTTAGTGACAATAGGTAAGATTAGGGAAAATTACTAAAAAAAGCCGTAAACTTATTGAATTTGTGTCATTTCAGTCATAAACCTTTTAATTATATTAATTTAGTCTTAAATATTTTCACATTTTATCAATTGAGTTCATCCAACCAATTAAGACCAGAAATCACTGACATGGACGTCGCCGATTTTACGTGGTACCTCTAGCATGACGTGGACATTTTTTTTCTAAATTTTTTTTTTTTTTTTTTTCTTTTCTTTACTATTTTTATTTTGTTTAAACTGAGGGCCAACAACCCTCACTAGCACTGGATGAGGGTGCTGCAGCCCTCGCTTTGACCGGTGAGGGCTTGGTCGAAGGTTGCGATGCCCTTGTGCCTGATCCCTCGCTTGATTTGGGTGAGGCTGCGATGCCAAGATTTGACAAGGACGTGTGGCCCTCGCCCAAAGGCGGCAAGGGTTGCGACACCCTCGACCAATGCCGGCGGGATAACACGAATTCTAATGAGATAACACAAATGAGTAATGATATTTAGTTGAATGAATATGAAATCTTTATGATATTTAGTAATTTAAATAATCCCGTAATAATAGGTAACCTTTTTGATTAATGATAAAATTAGTTTATAATAATAATGACATCAATATACGATTTTTTTTATGGTAATGTTGAATTTTTTTACGTACTTTTGAAAAAAAAATAACAATTTATACTCGTCTAAATCTTGAATCGGATACTCTTTATCCTGTACGTTATCAAAATAGAGAGGCTCTTACAACTATCTCTTTACATAAAACTATTGAAGGGGGCAGTTCTAAGGTCCATCGGGGGATGCTTCCTCGGGTCGTAATTGGCCAGTATATTTTTTCGTAACTCTTATACAAAATGTTGTAACACACAAAAATTTTTAAAAACTCTTAGACAGATCAATGAGACTTGCACTTTTTTTTTTCGAGAAAATTGTCCAAAAAGTCCTAAACTTATTGCATTTTTGTCATTTCAATTCTAAACCTTTTATATTTGTACCAAATCAGTCCATCAGCCCAATTTTGGCTGGCCGATGTTGAGATGAACGGTGGTTGACACTAGCTGTTCAGCCATCATTGACGGGGCAATTTTTAATTTTAAATTTTTTTTATTTTTTAATCAATTTATTAATTTATCTTTTTTTTTCATTTCTTCTCTCGCCGACCTCTACCAAAGCACCGGTAAGAGCGAGCCTCACCCAACCAAGGCGAGGCCGACCTCATCGTCACTGGGTTCTCCCTCGCCAAGCAATGGTGAGGTCAGCCTCACCTTGGCTTGACCTTGCTGGTGGCTAGCAGGGGTGACCTTTGTCAAAGGTTGGCGAGGTCAACCTCATGGGCACTCGCCTCTAGCCAGTTGCCGGACTGGCCAAAGAGAAGTAGGGAAAAAAAAAAAAGGAAAGAAGGAAAAAAAGAGAAAATATAAATAAAAATCGAAAAAATATATTAAAATATTAAAAAGAATGCCGCATTAGTGTTGGTTGGACGGTTGGTGTTCACGTCAGTGTCGGTCTACCAAAATTGGCTAAATAGATTGATTTGGCACAAATGTAAAAGATTTAGGACTAAATTGGCAAAATTGAAAGATTTAGGACTTGATTGATAAAAAAACAATAGGTTTACGATTTTTTTAGATAATCTTCCCCTTTTTTTTTTATCTTATTTGATTGTCATGTCGTTCCCAAAAATTCTTAGAAACATGGCTTCAAATTAAGGAGCTGAATAGAACCTAAGTCATCAATATCCTTGCATTAATTCTGCAGTAATACAGTGATCGGTGAATTTAAAAGAAATCCAAGTTAGAGGAACGCCTAGCTACACACATGAGTTGCGAAATTTTCTTGGGTCTTATTAATGAGGGTTAATATCACGAAAAACCCCAAACTGATACATCTATGAAAATTTACCTTAAATAAAATTTTTTGACCACAAAAAATCCTAAACTGGTACATTTGTGACAAATTTACCCAAATTAATTTTTTCACCATAAAAAATCCAAAACTGATATATTTGTGACAAATTTACCCTCCGTTAAATTGAATTAATACCACGTAAAATTATAAATTGGTACACATGTGATAAACGGAGGATAAGACCTCAAATTGGTACGCCCGTTAACTGCCACGTATCATCAAACTTATAAATTTGACGGTAAAAATTAATAGAAACTAACGGAGGGTAAAATTATCACAGGTGTATCAATTTGGAATTTTTGATGGTCAACAAATTAGTTTGGGATAAATTTGTAACAAGTGTACTAGTTGGAGATTTTTCGTTATATTAACCCTATTAATAAATGCCCCTAAAGTATAATTTAAGTTAATTATCTGATTCGCACTTTTCAAGAGACTTTGTAAAATTAAAGAATTACACATTTTTAAACAGTTAACTTCAGATGATAATGTTTACATTTTCAAAACATATCTAATCAGACTTAACAAAAGCCATAGAAAACAATTTTAACATTTCCCAACTTTTTAATACAATGGGGACGTTCCACAGTTTTCAACAAATTAGTCAAACTTCTAGGATTTTCTACCAATTTCCAGACCGTGGACTCCCTAGAGTCTTCTGGATTTACTGAATTCTCACGCAAATGACTCGGGCCAATCAGGTCACAAGAAATATACCAATTGGCACAAAAATCATAACCCATGCCATACTTAATCACAAGATTTTCTGAAAGTTTTTCGCGATAAACAGGTATAATAATTCCATCCGACCCGAGTTTTGGCACAGGAATGTCCTCAAATATCACCAAAAGACAATAAGTCAAGATTCCAACGTTCTCAAATAGAAATTGGTAAATCTTTGAAATCTTATAAAACCGAACAGCTTTGTACTATTCACGAAATCGAGCTTGAAAATATAGTAAATAAACTCCGAAAATTCTCAAATTCGGATATGTCATAAACAAGCCCTTAATAAACATTTTTCATGAAGAACACAAAATCTAATTCTCTCTGTAAACACCGTTTTCAGTCACTCAAATACAGTTTGCTGGAACAGAATATTTGCTTCTCAAAATAAGCTCTGTCCAGAATCCAAATCATCTCCGAAAATTCCCAAATTTATACACGTTATAGAAAAGGAAGTTCTCAATAACTTTTGTGAAGGAAACTTTTCTAAAATCAGCCCAGAAAAACTTGTAGAAAATCAAGACGGTGTAAACATCACAGAAATACCCATTTTGGGCAGTTTCACATGGTCTGAAAATCAGGCCATTGTATCACTCATCTCAACTTTAAAATATTCTGAAATTAAATCATGTAAAACTTCAAAATGTTTGGAACAACTTTCCAGAAGAAAGCGTTTGGAAATTCAGATCACAAAAGTCTCCCAAAAAATAACAAGACGAAAGGTACAAATGATCCGAAAACTAGGTTTTCCAAAATAAGATAAAACAATTTAGTTCTTATTGGAAAACCACCAAACTTAACCCATAGCCATTTCCTAGGGACTGAAATTGAGAATATTACTATTTACCTGCGGCTTCCCAGGCCCAAAAATTGGGATGTGACAATTTTCCCCCTCTAATAAAATTTCGTCCTCGAAATTTAAACACATACCCGGTTCCTCGAATAAATGCAGGTATCAACTGTTTCTCAATTCCTCACTCTCCCAGATGGCTTCTTTTATGCCCTGGTGACACTATAGGACCTTAACTAAGGAAACGGCCTTACCTCTCAACACTTGCTCCTTACAATCCACGATCCGCACATGCTCCTCAGCGTAGAACACTCTGCTGTCCACTTCGATCTCGTCGAAAAATTCAGCACGCGTGCGGATCGGACTCACACTTTCATCACATATACCTGGGCAAGTTTCGGTGGCGACGCCAACCGATAGGTCAAATTCCTTATTCTTTCTAGAATTGTAAAGGATCCTACGTACTTGGGACTTATCTCACCTTAGTACCTTTGCAACAACCACTATCATGTGGGCTAACTCTGGACCAGCGACCTTTCTTTCCCCGACCTCGATCCAACATAGCAGAGTGCAGCAAGCTTGACCATGCTTCCGCTACGCTACTCTGATAAAATCTTCCTCAAACACAATTTACTTACCTATAACAATCACAAAGATCACACTGATCATTTCAATCAACAGTTCCCATCTTACTTTCAATTTCGTACCTAGTTCGGTTTATTCCATTTTCTTACCCGCCATCCTAGAAGCCTGCCAGGAGTCGCACCTTGTTCAGGTCTTCAACCCCGGCGACACTCTTGCTAGAAGCCGCACCTTGATCAAGCTTCTTGCTCCGGCGTCCACTTCCTAGCCAAGAGCCGCTCCTTGATCAGGTTCTGCCCTGGCAATCACTCCCCGCCCTCATTGGATCAGGTTATGTCAAAACTCAATAGCCTTCTCTTGGCTCAACACCGAACTGCAGCTTACTAGAGGGGAACCTGTTTGGATTTTTTTTTTCTTTCGAGGTCGTGGCATCTTGCTGGGACTTTCTTTTTTTCCTTAGTGGTCGCAACCTGGTCCTTAGCACTTATTCTGCTATCAATAGTCTAACAAGACTTTCTACAACACAAGAATAGGTCAGTGATTACAAACAAACAGGAACACTTAACCTATTCAACCATAATCAATCATTCACATGCGCAGGGGTGTTTCCTAGCTAACTACCCCAACTTCAACGCACCTTGTCGCTCCAGGTCTTTATTCCCGCTTTGATTTCAGAATCATTTTTCCAATTCGGTGCACAGTTCGATCATTCTTGCCCTTAGCCATCCTAGAAGCCTGCCAGGAGCCGCTCAATGATCAGACCCTTCACCCCGGCGCCACTTTTGCCCAGAGGCCGCTCAATGATCAGGCCTCTTACCCCGGCGCCACCTCTATCAGAAGCCGCTCACTGATCAGGTCGTTTGGCCCCGGTGCCACTCCCCGCCCTCGTCAGACTAGCTAATTGCAAGCTGCCCCGAACTGCACCTACTGGAGGGAAAACCTACTTTGATACCAAATTAATCTGTGACGCCCGACCTCGAGGTCATATAAACGCAACGTCCCATTCATTGTTATCTTTCTTTACACAAGAGGAAGCATTTCTGGGGACAATCACGTTCAAAACAACAGCGGGATTAAGACAAACAACATCATGAGCAAATCTTATGTTTACAAAGCATGCAAACATATTTTACAAGCCAACTTAGCCGACTTTACTCATTTACATAATAATAACATGTGGCTTGGGTGTCCTAAGCCCACTACTTCGGGTTCATGGCTCCTCGCTTTTCCCCGAACTCCAACATGGCTCAAGCTCCCCCTGTCGCCGTCGTCCATTCGATCATCCTATAGACCTGAGAGTGGGAAAATGGGGGATGAGTTGGGGAGACTCAGCAAGTGAAAACACTAATATCAAGCGAGGATTTATCGATCACCGTTAACATAAGTCGGCCCTTACCGCACCCGCATCGATGGCAAATCAATAGCAAAGTTCAAACAAGAAAACATCACGCATGGCCACATCATGCACATTTTACCAACCAAGGCTCGGTTCTATCTCGAAACAACATCAAACATGAAACATGATCAAATCGAGAAATGAACCAACTACGATCAACCAAATAACCGATAAACGGACCAAGCAAATCACGTCACAACACATCTCAACATCCTTTCCCGATATTAGGGAATTCACTTACACTAAACTGAAACAAGAACTAGAGAGAGAAGAATGGATGGTGAGAACAACAGTCTTGGGATCTCGGTAGCCCTTTCTTTTCTCTCCCACGGCTTTCTTTCTCTCTTGGTTTTCTCTTGACAACTCATGGTGTCGAGCCCTTTCTTTTCTTTCCCTTGGCTTTCTCTCTCTCTTTCTCTTTCTCTCTCTCTCTCTCACGGCTACTCTCTCTCTCTCTCTCTCCCTTGGCCGAATGGCCTTCTTTTTATTTATAGGGAGACAAAACTTGGGGTCTAAGTTTGGATGAGGTAAGCGCACGTGTCATCATGGGAGATGAGGTAAGCGCGTGTGTCATCGGGTGTGTGAGGTAAGCGCACGTGTCATCTACCCATTAATGGCCTAGGTCAAAAGTTAAGACTTCATAAATGACTTGTTGAAAAAGAAGACCAAGCATTAATACAAGCAATAATGAAGGGGATAAGATTTGACTTAGTCAAACTTCTAGGATTTTCTACCAATTTCCAGACCGTGGACTCCCTAGAGTCTTCTGGATTTACTGAATTCTCACGCAAATGACTCGGGCCAATCGGGTCACACGAAGTATACCAATTGGCACAAAAATCATAACCCATGCCATACTTAATCACAAGATTTTCTGAAAGTTTTCTTCGATAAACACGTATAATAATTCCATCCGACCCGAGTTTTGGCGCAGGAATGTCCTCAAATATCACCAAAAGACAATAAGTCGAGATTCCAATGTTCTCAAATAGAAATTGATAAATCTTTGAAATCTTATAAAACCGAACAGCTTTGTACTGTTTACGAAATCGAGCTTGAAAATATAGTAAATGAACTCCGAAAATTCTCAAATTCGGATATGTCATAAACAAGCCCTTAATAAACATTTTTCATGAAGAACACAAAATCTAATTCTTTCTATAAACACCGTTTTCAGTTACTCAAAAACAGTTCGCTAGAACAGAATATTTGCTTCTCAAAATAAGCTCTGTCTAGAATCCAAATCATCTCCGAAAATTTCCAAATTTATACACGTTATAGAAAAGGAAGTTCTCAACAACTTTTGTGAAGGAAACTTTTCTAAAATCGGCCCAGAAAAACTTGTAGAAAATCAAGACGGTGTAAACATCACCGAAATACCCATTCTGGGCAGTTTCACACGGTCCGAAAATCAGGCCATCGTACCACTTATCTCAACTCCAAAAAAATCTGAAATTAAATCATGTAAAACTTCAAAATGTTTGGAACAACTTTCCAGAAGAAAGCGTTTGGAAATTCGGATCACAAAAGTCTCCCAAAAAATAACAAGACGAAAGGGTACAAATGATCCGAAAACTAGGTTTTTCAAAACAAGAGAAAACAATTTAGTTCTTATTGGAAAACCACCAAACTTAACCCATAGCCATTTCCTAAGGACTGAAATTGAGGATATTACCATTTACCTGCGGCTTCCCAGGCCCAAAAATTGGGATGTGACACTCACCCAGGCCTCACTCGAGCTAGAAGGACTTGAAGGCATTTGGGCAGGCTTGGGCAAGGGCATGTAATGAGGAAGCCCTACCCTGACCCAAGCCTGCCAAATGATTGTCTCTAATTACGGTGACCAACTCTTTTTCATTTGGATTTATATCACGAAAAATCCCAAACTGATACACGTATGACAAATTTACCCCAAACTAATTTTTTGACCACCGAAAATTCCAAAATGATACACCCGTGACAAATTTACCTCAAATTAATTTTTTGCCCAACAAAAATCCTAAACTGGTACATTTGTGACAAATTTACCCTCCGCTAAATTGGATTAATACCACAAAAAATCACAAAATGATACATCTGTGACAAACGGAGGGTAAAACCTTGAACCGGTACACCCATCAAATTGCCACGTATCATCTAACTTAGAAATTTAGCGATAAAATTTAACGAAAACTAAAGAAAGGTAAAATTGTCACATGTGTACCAGTTTAGGATAAATTTATCATGTGTACCAGTTTAGGATAAATTTATCACAGATGTACCAGTTTAGGATTTTTTGTGATATTAACCCTTTTTATTTTTTATTTTCTTCTTTGTGTTCCATTCATTGCTGACATTATCATTTTCGGTAATCTCATGTATTTTTTTTTGCTTATAAACCTTTTTAAATGTGACAAATGCTTCTATAATTATGTGGCTAAAGTTTGAAAGTCGGGCTTGTACACTATATAGGGATTCTCAATAATGATTTAGGGCTCTACTAGAAACTAAGGCTAGAAGACCTTATAGTCGGGATGAGGATTTTGTTGGATGTTAAAAGTCGGTCTTGACAGGGTAAGGCCTATGAAAGGCACCGCAAGGGAATTGAATATCTATATTTGCTAATTTCTTGTTCTAAACATAGCCCCTTATTATTTGAAAAATATTTTTCAAAAAATGATAGCTCGTGCACCTTGAAATAATTAAACAATAAAAATATTTTCATTATCAATAAATATAAATATTTTCTTGAAAGATATAAATATTTTTTATTATTTATTTTTTGTATGCGATATAAGCGATGATCTACACCACCGTCATGGAAAAGAAGAAGCAAATGCCCAACAATAATGTATTAAATTACATTTCCTCTCTGTCATCTACTTTTTTTTTTTTTTTTTTTTTTTTGAGTTTTGGGAAAATCAAAGCAACTCAGACAATTTAATAGTTTTCATTTTTTTTCACATTTGTAAGTAAAGCGGAAAAGGAAGATCAAATTCAAAATTAACACTGTACAAGCACAATTTAATTAAATATACTCTCAATTTCCCCGAGAACATTTTCCAAAATTATATCCCACAATCGTCTCAACTAACACGGCGGATCAGAGGCAAAAAGATTCAAATTCTCTCTCTCTCTTTTTCCTTTTAATTATCGGGTGAAGAAGAACCCAAAGCTCGGGTTGAAATCACCAGAAAAAGCGGCAGCAGCCACAGTTCCACCTCCGGTGGCAACCGGTGAACGAAGAACCCCTTCTGCCTTATCGCCCTCTCCTTCGCCACAAGGTCCAGGATCGCACTTGCCACCGTTGCCCTAGACGGTGATCGGTTGGATGGGTTAAGCGTGTTGAGCGTAAGCAATGTAATGGAGCTGATTAAAGATGGTTGGAGAGAGGGGCTCGAGCTTCCGGGGCAAGGACTCAGTTGCGAGCGGGCTCTTGAGAGAGCTTCGATGCTCGTTGAGCTTGAACCTGGACCCAAATTTGACTATAGCGTTGGATGAGGTGATTTTGACCAACCAATCAATCCTAGCTCAACATGTGTCATTGTTACATCGATGAGTGCATATAACATCGACAAACGAGTCTCGAGTATACAACTTCATAAATATTTCGAATTATTCAATGGGTTAATTTTAATAAGACATCGCTTTATTGTTATTTCATCGAGGACTCATAATAATTCTAACACTATCTAAAAAGTTGGATATGCATTGGTTTCGAAAATGGTACGGATGCCATTTATTACGGCTTTTCAACACTTGTCATCCATATACCACCACATGTCCAGTACAATCCAATGATCCCTCCACAGTAACATATAAAAGTAACGTGAGGCTCAAGGAGAAAATATTAGGTGGTCCCGGACCGCCTCGTCAGCGTGGTCCCCGACCACTCACAAGACGCCACGTGGTCCACGTGGCGCTAGTGTGGCCGACGAGCCGGGACCACTTTTTTTCCACAAAATATTATTTCTTTTACCCTTTTAGCCTGTCCCCTCCTCTGCAAGCTAAGAACCTACGCCCCATCAGTCTCTCCCCTCTCTCTCTCTTCATTAATGTAGGGCCTCTCCTTCTCTCTCCTGCTCTATCTCCTCATCTCTTCAGAGAAACTCACGAATTCTCTCTCCATTTTTTAAAAAAATCGCTCCCGCCTGAGAGCGATTCACACGCCCGCCGGTACCGACCTCCACCGTGGCCTCCGCTTCCGCCTCCGCCTCTGCCCGCCGGTCCCGATCACCACCGTCGTAGCTGTGTCCCGAGCTCTGACCGCCGTCGCCTTTGCCCGCCCAAGAGCAGCTGGGTCTCGAACCTCTCACCGCCGTTGCCTTCGCCTGCCCGCCGGTCCCGACCTCCGCCTCGTGAGTGGTCGAGGACCACGCTGACGAGGCGGTCCGGAACCACCTAATATTTTTTCTCGACGATCATTTCTCCTTCGTCCCCTATTCCTGCTCCAGTGTCATCTCCTCTCCTCCACAACTTTTCGGTGGGCGTGCGAGTTGTCGCGGTTGTTTGTGGTGCAGATCTCCTCTAAAGGACTACCAGAGCAACCACAAGTTCACCATCACTCCCTCCTCAGTCACGGGTGCCGTGAGCTTTTCCCTCTGTTTTTTTTTTTGGGGACCTTTGCATGCTTGTTCACTTCCTTGAGCTGCGATTGAAACCGTTTGTGGTTTTGGACTTGGTGAACGACGGCTGTTTCTTTTTAGGATTTGATGTAGTTTTGGCTGATCGAGCTTTCCTTTGGAGATTGTTTGGGGACTTCCGACGGTTCCGCTCGATGTTTGAAAACAGCGGTGTGTTCTCACATGGCACCGTGCATTTTTAACTTGGACATGGTTGTGCAGAACCCGAAAAATCAGTTTCTAGATCTAAACCATTGGATAGTTTCGGAAGAATGATGTTCTTTAAGTCTGTTAATGAGTTTGCTTATTTCAATTGGTTTTACATTGTATTTGTAAATAAGAGGTGTAATAAACTCAATGAATTCACTCACAGTTCGAGCTCTATAGCAACTCTTAGATGTCGACATTCCTGCTTTTGTCTTGGATATTCACTTTTTATGCGCTTCGAGCTAGATGAAAAAGCTTACTCTTGTCTGGTATCTTAGTTTAATTTCTGGGATTGTCTGCAGCATATTATTTATTTATTAATGCAACTGAGATTCACAATGATATTGCAGACTATAACATCTACAGCAACAAAGAAAAGCGATCTTTTTCTAGAGTTAATACCTAGCTAAAGAACAAGAATGTTACAACTAATGTCAAAGTGGACACGAACTCCCATTTAAGTGTTGTCAATTTATAGCACGAAGAAAGTGAAAAGTTCTCTTATAGCATGTTATTCTTTCTCTAAATCATATTTGGGCTGGTGTTGAGGGGCGGGAGGGGGTTGATGGAGAAATGGATAGTGGCCAATGGTATACTGAATGTAAACTCCTGATGATTGCTTGTCATTAGCAAAGCTAGCTCTATGACCAGAATGGAAATGGGTTGGGTGTCAAGAACATGGTGTGCAAGAATACGCTTATTGGGATCACTGGTTGGTTTCTTGTGATCCTTCGAAACATGGTTTTGGTTTATTCTTTGTAGTGATCGGGGAAGACTCTGCGTTCTCTTAAGTAGTTAGCGTCTGAACATTATAGGTAAACTGCAACTTTCGGTGCTATTGACCAATGGGCTAGCAATGTCAATTAGCATTGCACTTGTTTCTTGTAATTTGTTAAATTAGGTTGTACCATGTACCTGTAGTAGGCCAGCTTTATGGGACCCTATTGTACAGTCTTTGTTTACTACTTGAGTAGTTGAGTCAAGTGAGTCAATTTTTAGGACCCTATTCTGCTATCTTTGTTTGCTATTTGAGTAGTTGAGTCAAGTAAATCGATTTTTAGCAATCATGGAGAGAAATTTTAAAACTGGGGACCAAGTAGTGGATCATGGCTCAAGGGGATTCATAAATGGTGTGCTGTATGTTATGGTTGGGGAAAAAGGCCTTTTATGTCAAGAACTTATTATGAGGTTGATTAAGTCTATATTGTACATTTTTGTCTTATAACTCATTAAGTTCTTTACAAGAATAAGTTGGATCTCCGATACCTTACTTAATTGTTTCATGGTTTTGTTGAACCTTGCCTCATAATACGTAGCTTGTCACAAAAATTACTATTGATGAACCTTGCCCTAGACTGAAGACAATATTTTCTTTTAAAGTGCCAGATCAAAGGAGGTGAGCATTCATGTCTCATGGCATCTTTAATGCTGATTAGAAAAGGATGATGGTTTTTTTGTTAATCATCTGAGTAGGGCATGTCATTGCTTTTATTGAGCTCCTTTACTAGATATATTATTGTTACTGAGAGAAAGGCATTTCCTGACTTTTGCAATTAACAGATTGAGCTACAATATTTGCATGACTATGCTGGGATAAGCACAAGTGTTAGGTTGACCGCAAATCCTGTTGTCAACTTTGCTGCTGTGCTAGGAAGTAATGTTTTGTCACTTGGCACGAGTGTGTCATTTGACAGCAAAACAAGCAATTTCACCAAATGCAATGCTAGCATCAGCTTCTCAAATGCTGACCTGATTGCGTCATTGGCCATGTGAGTAAGTTTGCATTTCTCGTTCATGAACCGGAAAGTTTCTATATATCTGTACCTAGCTTGTACTCCATGTTGGATCTCTCATGTTCTCTTGAATAACACTGGCCATTGTCTGGTCCAATGTTGACATTACTAGATAGCAGTTCGGATTTTCTGAAGTTGTCACCTACCTTTAGTCTTGATTATAGCTTGTACTTCTTTTGAAGAAAGGGGTATCCTAAAACCTATATGTTTCCTTTCATGTACAGTGGAAGCCATTCTTCTAACGTTTGGATTAGGAGGTCCTCTAGCTTTTTTAGAATCAACTGGGTTCTAATAGCAACATATCTCTTCTAAATTTGAGAATGAAACTAGATTGCTTTATTATGTAAGTGTAGAGCTGGTGTGGATACTTTGCACTTTTTGTCCCTATTTTGCTTAACATTCTCATTGTCTATGCAGGAACAACAAGGGCGACTCACTGACTACATCCTATTATCACATAGTGAACCTTGTGACCAAAATTGCCATCGGTGGTGAGGTTACCCATAGCTTTTCTTCCAATGTAAACACCATAACTGTCGGTACCCAGCATATGCTGGACGCATTGACCATGCTGAAGGCACGGATCAACAACTTTGGTAAGGCGAGCGCTCTTATCCAGCACGAGTGGCGCCCAGGATCATTTTTTACCGTCTCCGGGGAGGTCGACACCAAATCCATTGATAAGAGTGCCATGGTTGGTCTCGCCCTGGCTCTTAAGCCATGATGAGAGTATTTTCGTCACTTGTGGCTCGGCACATTGATGGGAAAAAGGAATTTAGGAAAGTTGTGTAGTTTGATTGGACCGATGGTTTTTTTTTTTTTTTTTTTGGTTGGTTGTAATCTCTGTCTAAGAGTTATGCTGGTTTCCTAAGTTTTCCTCCCCTTTTGGGTGGTTTTTGGAGGTGTAAAAATAAATGTCCTCGTCGTGAACCTTTGGGGCTACTTTTAGAATCTTCACTTGTTCAATCGATCAAATGGAAGAACGAAGAATTGTGATTTTGAGCGGCGTCTACAAGTATTGTCGCTCTTGTTTTCGGCACATGCATCTGTCTGTGTCATGTGAGTTTCGGAGTATCTAGAGTCTCTAATTTTATAGATTCGGACACAGGTTTTACAATAAACATTCCGGTTGCACTTTTCACTATAACGCAACAATTGCTCAATCGAAATCTTTTCGTTTTCTCCAAATTGGACAAAGTGCCTCTTGATTGAACATGTATTTTTCATTTTTTGGGCCAAAACTGGACATGTGTATTTGGATCGATACCTTTTCCACTCCCATTTGTTTACATAACAAGATATATAATGAGTAGGCTTGTATGGAAAAAAAAACTAGCCAAAAGAGAAGGATACGCTAAAAACTACATTATCCATGGCCTATTGAAGACCTTTCATTATCCGATTGTGTTGCATTGACCCTTGAGTGGTCACTCTCAATCTGATTCAATAGATGCTGATCCAGAGTTTTGTGTGTAGTGTGTGAAAATAAGTTTTGCAACAGCAAGCTGTGGTCTCTGGCTACTCACGTATAGTGTATGTACTAGTTGTATGAGACAATATTTTATTAGTGGTATACTTGTACCGTATTTCGGTGTCTTGAGCTATCGGATACAATTTTCTTATGTCACCATATTTCCGTACTCATCAAGTGTTATCAAAGCCACACATCCACATTTAGCAAGTGGTATTAGAGCAACAGTCCCATACTCAAAAGTGAATTTTAACAGTCCCATACTCAAAGTGATGTCTACACAATCTGATCAAAACGCAGAGTCGCAGTGCCATAATTTCCACAGGGTGGACAATATTTGGGTAAACGCACGTAAGGTTTAGGCAGAAGAACTCACCAGTAATTGCATTGATCTCCAGCAACTTCATCTCCATTCAAATCCAAATAAATAAGTACTTTACACTATGTACATCTAATTCAGAAGTGGAGCTTGTGCTACAACCAAATGATTAAACTTCAGACACCAAAGATGCCGTTACAAGCAAGTCCATTATCCGAATTTCTCCATCTAGCCTAAGGGGTCCTGAACTTTTTTATCTTTCCCTCTCACTTTTACTGCCTCTTTGCTATAGTCTTCTTCAATCCCTTGATGATCTTTCCGAACCACAATAAGTTCATCACAATTAGCGCCAATGGTGCACCAAACACCAAGAATTTCCCAAACGCATGCATCTCGTTGACCTGTGCAAAGACAGACCATCTAGATTGATAAATGGTTTGAGAATTTTAATATGGATATAACACATGGCAGTCCACAACCAAGACCGCCACTATAAATACAAAATACAGAGTTTTGAAAAAAGAAAAAGAAAGGAATTAAAGCATGTTATCTGCCAAGACATTAATTTGCAAATGCAAAGTTGTTGCAAACATTAATTTTTCCACAGAAAAGAGCAACCTTAGTGATTATTTCTAATGAAACTAAACAAATAAAGACTATGAGAGGTTATTACCTGATGTAAGTGCAAGTAGACATGGTAAAACATGTAGACAAATAGGAGAATTCTGGCAACCTGCACAGATGTAATAAGAGTGTCACAGAAGGTCAAACAATTACAAGATGCATAAAAGTTACTGTAGCAAACAGAATCACTTTAACAATTTAACAGACAGCAGTAGCATGAAGTTACTAGCCAAGATAAGAATATGACAACATCGTTGATAAGATATGCTTTAGACTTCTTCATTCCAACCGTGTCAAGGTACCTGAACCAAAAAAGTGAAAGCTATAATTTAAGTGAAAAAAGGCTAGAAGCATTTATCAAGAAACCTGCATTCACCACCCAAGAATTTCTTCATACATGAGAAAATTGTACATGGAAACTATGACAAGGAGTTATCAGACTCTCAATACAAATCTGCATCCACCCAAAAGTAGAAAACAGTTGACGCCAACTTGGGAGTATCACGATGATAAATGTAGAAAACTGGTGATGGATAAAACCAGAATATCATCCCAAGGTTTGTGAGAAAGTATCCAACAGAATCCTGCAAGTAAATACATAGTAAAGCCACATAGCAACAATTCAAATTACTGAATTAAAAGGCATTGCAGCAAACCTTGCAGGAGTGGATATATTTCAAAATGGCTATGTCTTTAGTTTTCATTGCTGTATTGACGATACAATGGAACCGCATAGCATTAACTCCAAAGTACATGCCAGTTGCCAAGTGAACCTATTATCAGCCATTTGAGCATCATTTCGTCTTCCTTACGGATTCTATTGAATTAACATTTTCCACAGTGCAGCAAAACAAGATAGAGATGCACTATGCTAAAGAGAGAAGCCTACGAAACAGAATACCCATAAAAATGGGGAAAGAGAAAAAAGAAAGTAATCAACTTTAAAAGGCTATTGACAAGCTTCCCTTTCTACAGTGCAAAATAGTAAGGTGCAGTTACAGGCACAACAATTTTTATGGTCAAACCAAAAGCAAACCATATAGTAGGAGACTATCCACAAGCAAAGCAAAACTACATAAGAAAAATGCTAAGATATTTAACGTTAACACTAAGGATCAAAGATTGGATGTAGTCAACTTGAATACAATTATTTCTTCACAAGCTTTTAGTCACTGTAAATTCTAAAGCTCCAAATTTCATCCAAAGGTTTTTCACTTTGTATAAAAGAAAACCTAAACCAGTTACATAGTCTCCATATTTTAAGCGCTGCCCCTTATTCTACATCACAAGATCAGCCTAAAAATGTTAAAGCTTTGCAGAGTCTACATTGGGACTTCTGGTTGCCATTACTTGCAATAGATTAGCTGCAGCATGGCGACTTCATCGACTTAGAGACCTCCTACTCGTGATAAAAAAGTGAAGATGGAAAAATGCATATGCACATAAAAGAGCAAGTTGTATCTACTATCACTATGTTGTCCCCAAAGCTAAAGATCTTTGATACGCAGCACTATCACCTGTGGAACATATAGATGCTATATTCCATCCTGCTATCTTTCGCCTTCCGACGAATTATCGTGCGACCGTGCATTGTCTATGCCTTCAGAATCGTTCAATTCATGCATCCTAGGATGTGGAAAAAAATTTGATGGCCCTTGTACAAAGGTATATAAATAATACATTGAGATAAGGCGGTATGCTAAACAATGTGCCTGCATAAATATTATCTCAAATAATCCCACGTCAAAAAAAGTGAGGCAACTTGTACCTGACTCAAAATGTTTCCATGGGATCTATTATGGTACTCCAACATCTATCAACAAAAAACCATTATCAATAAGCATTAGAATAGTTTACTAAAGTGAAACAACACCGGGATCTAAAATGATTTTCATAATAGGTACCTGACTAGTGAATGGGGAAATCCATTTACAACCCCTGGCGGCATGATATATGGTCGTTGCATATATATAAAAAAATGTAGTCACGGGATCTATTTTGCTACTCCAATATCTATAAGCGATAGATCACTAATAATAAACCTTAGAATTTGCAACAAATTTCAGTCAATATAGTAACCCAAACTCTAAAGACCTGACTAGTGAATGAGAAAAATCCATTCATAATCCCTGTCGGCATAACGTATGGTGGTTGCATTTATATAAAAAAAGTTGGCAGAATAACCCTCACAATTACATAGAAAAGTGCGTCGAGTTATTTCTCCTTTGTCATTTTTTCTAGTCTTAGACTTCCTCACTCCAAATCCTTTACTTATAGCATAGGCTACATATTTATAATATGCTTCAACTTCACTTGTAAAAACCATTCCTACCATAAACTCAAAATCTTTTTCCAAGTCACGGGTAACATGTGCTATTTCATGCTGCAAGCAAAGAGCAACAAGTATTTAATGTAGTGCTTTCACAAGTAAAATAACATCCAACAAATATGTTTCCCATAGTATGAGTTAAAGATTACCTCCGACTCAGCCATCGGATAACCTTACACTTGTGAATTAACTAACTAATCTCGAGCGAATCCGAGAGAGATGGAACCTAGGGCACTCAATAGTTCCTTGCACAGGACCGACTTAGCACAATAAGGTATTCCTGAGATATGATAAATCAAAACATAATGACCACATCTGAAGTAACAAATTATCCACAAGAAGAATTATAAGATGAGAATTTTTGGAGACCAATCTATGTTTGCTCAAACCAATAACTAATGATCTAAAAAGAAAGAAATTAACAAAGTGGTGCTGCAACTAAGACGAAAAAAAATCTTGCAGAAGCTGGACATATATAAAAACTCCTGACAACATGCTCTAAATGAGACACTGCTTCCTCGCTGAGGTTATCTATCATTATTACTTTTAAATTAGATGTTGATATATAGTAAAAGACAAAATGATCAGTCTCGTGTGAAAGGCATGAGAAGCATATGAGTGCAAGATTAAGATTTGCTTTATGTGTAGTGTGCTTTTGTCTCTGCCGGAGTCAATTAACAAGGTGTATTTTTTATAAAAATATAATGGCACAGACAATCTGAGGGGCATACCGGTAACTCACGATCCAATATATATTTCAAAAATCTCTTCACAATGCCAAATTCCAAAGGACAAGCATTGAGCAGCTTTTGTTTCTGCAAGATGAAGACATCCAGGGGGCAACATTAGGTCAAAGAATAATTAAATGGTAGAACACTACCCTAAAACCGAAGGAGACGTATGGAGCTGATAAAAGAAAGATGATAATGACAAAATTGGACCGGATGTATTAGACATGGCAAAGAAGGCAGCAAAATAAAACAAAATTGCTAAATGTCTATTTTGAAAATATAATTAAAAAAAGAAATTGTAAGATGCCAAATGTTTTAGGCATTTTAATTTACCTATTCGGTGAATTACTCTGTAAATCTAGGCACCATAATCTAGTTTTTTGTTACGGGGTATATAACAAGATTTTATTGTGTACTCTCGAAACTCAGTCTATTCATATAAATATAGAACACAAATCCATTGTTGTAAGAAATTGGAGAACTGAACTAGGAGAGTAAGATCTCATGGCACAACATGGTGCCTACTAAGATTACCAAAAGGCAAATGAACAATTTTTAATCTTATAGCCAGCATGGTATGCACTTTGTTGGCTACAAAAAGTAAAAATCAGGTTTTGATGAATATTGTCCCACATATGCAAGAATTTTCTTGTTCTGGGGATGAAAAGAAGAAACAAAAGCCTAGAATTAGGGCAGCTCTAATGTCAGCCTGAAATGTTGTCATATCTTTTATTTTGATTCGGATGATTTCCTGATCTTCCTGTTGCTGTCCATTGATAGAGCCGTGTTTCAAATGATGTAAAAGCAATTCCTTTGAAGATATGAAACATACGAAGAATAGGGAGGAATGTTTGACCAAGCTATTAACAAAAACTGAAAAGCAGAAACATCTGTCGATTTGATATCAGGATTACCGCAAATCGCTCGGGGGACGGCAGAGGTCGGAGTTCTGGATCAGTGGGCGGATGGCTTGCTCTCGGGCAACGGCGGTCAGAGCTTGGGACCCAGCTGGTCTTGGGCGGAAGGAGGCGACGGCGGAGGTCGGGAGTGATTCAAATATTGAGCGACTGGCCTCTGCAAATAGAACTCACAACAGAGACGCACTTTGGAAAAAACTGCATAACATATGGAGACTCGAGTCACGGAACCATACATGGTGAAAACAATTAAACACCTAAACTGCTAAGCAACCGTCCATTTGTGTGTGTACCATCTAAAATTGTTTCCAAAGTAAAGAGGACCTCATTCTGCCTGAGATCAGGACCTCCACTTTATTGGGCGGAGGCAAGAGGCGACGCAGAGCTCAGGAGCTTGGGACGGTGGAACTACACATATATTCTAGCAGAACCGTCGGAAGTCCCCAAACAATCTCCAAAGGAAAGCTCGATCAGCCAAGACTACATCAAATCCTAAGAAGAAACAGCCGTCATTCACCAAGTCCAAAACCACGAACGGTTTCAATCGCAGCTCAAGGAAGTGAACAAGCATGCAAAGGTCCCAAAAAAAAAAATAGAGGGAAAAGCTCACGGCACCCGTGACCGAGGAGGGAGTGATGGTGAACTTGTGGTCGCTCTGGTAGTCCTTGTAGAGGAGATCTGCACCACAAACAACCATGACGACCCGCGCGCCCACCGAAAAGTTGCGGAGGAGAGGAGACGACACTGGAGCAGGAGCAGGGGACGAAGGAGAAATGATCGACGAGAAAAAATATTAGGTGGTCCCGGACTGCCTCGTCAGCGTGGTCCCCAACCACTCACGAGGCGGAGGTCGAGACCGGCAGGCGGGCGGAGGTGACGGAGGTGAGAGGTTCGAGACTCAGCCGCTCTTGGGTTGGCGGAGGCGACGGCGGAGGTCGGAGGCGATGGCGGTCAGAGCTCGGGATGTAGCTACGACGGCGGTGATCGGGACCGGCGGGCAGAGGCAGAGGCGGAGGCCACGGCAGAGGTCAGTATCGGCGGGCGGGCGAATTGCTCTTGGGCGGGAGCGATTTTTTAAAAAACGGAGAGAGAATTCGTGAGTTTCTCTGGAGAGATGAGGAGATAGAGCAGGAGAGAGAAGGAGAGGCCCCACATTAATGAAGAAAGAGAGAGGGGAGAGACTGACGGGGCGTAGGTTCTGAGCTTGCAGAGGAGGGGACAGGCTAAAAGGGTAAAAGAAATAATATTTTGTGGAAAAAAAGTGGTCCCGGCTCGCCGGCCCCACCAGTGCCACGTGGACCACGTGGCGTCTTGTGAGTGGTCGGGGACCACGCTGACGAGGCGGTCCGGGACCACCTAATATTTTCTCGAGGCTCAAGTATGGCTTCTTCCACCTTTTCTCCCAATATCTCCCATGGTCCAGACTTCAATAGGGAAGCCGAGCAGTTCCTCCACCATACCCTTACATGCCTCCATACGACATGCTCTATTGTCACCCTCAACAGTTCCATGCTCCTCCTCTAATGTAAAGGTCATTTTGGCTGTGAGCACGCGCCAGCCGCCTTTGCTTACGAACCCTATGTGCCATGGGAGCCTGTTTCGACATCAGATGCAGGGTACATCATGAGAGACCATTTTTTAATTATGGAAAACATACCGGCGGTTGATATGCTCTTACAAACATTCCGGCAGGGTCTGCAGTGTCAAGGCGCAACTGGCATTGCCCAGGGTGGAGAGTCGGTAGTTCAACCTATGAGCTTAGGAAGTGGACATGGAGTCCGGCGAGAAACATCCAGCTCCACGAACCGAGTGGACGATAGTGGTGTATATCGACGAATTATGGAAATGGAGCACATGCTGGGGGATAAATATCCAGAGAACAATTGTCCTAAGGCATCAGAGCATATTCCTATCATCATGACCCTAAGTTCACTAACGAGATAATGGCTGCTCCCCTTCCGAAAGGGATCGAAATGCCCAATTTACACCAGCATGACGGTTCAGGTGACCGGTTGGATTATGTTGAACCATTTTGGGCTGTTGTAGTGCTGCACGCAGCACCCGACGCACTTATGTGCAGGCATTCTTGGCCACCCTCTAGGCGGCCAATGTATGGTTTAATAGATTGAAACTGCGATCTGTCGGCTTCTTTCGTCAATTGGAAAATACGTTTATTGCCCATTTCTCCAGCAGCCAATGCTTCAAAAGAACAGAGAATTAATTACCAGCAATTAAGCAACAACCGGGGGAGCGTAATTAAAGATTATCTTCGTCGAAGTGGCCATCGAAATCCCAAATCCCCCTTTTGATGCTGCCTTATTGGCTGCCATAGCGTGACTCCAGATGTCTCTCTTCTTGTTTCCTGTCAGCAAGAAGCGACCCACCACTTCGGAAGAATTCTATACCCGTGCAGCTAAGTATGTAAATGCGGAAGATGCTACGGGGCCATGGGCACGCTCGTCAACTCTTGGCGCGACGGCGCAAAAGACGATAGATCCACCGACGGGCAAGAGAGTGAAAAAGGAAAAGGAGAGTCAAAGAAGGGCTCAAATCACGATTCGTCGCTAAAGTCCAACTTAAGAGAACGAAACTCTAATTTTCTCGCCTTAGGCTTTGACCTAAGGCAATAAACTTTAAGAATTTGTTGTTTTGGTTGACCCTAAAGCAAAAAACTTAACAATACGTCATCTTTGGTTGACCCTAAGCCGACAAAAACTTTGTCGGCTTAGTAAAAACCTTTTGTATGTAAAAGATAATATCTATAGTAAGAGGTGTGAACCCACTCTTTTATTTCGTTTATTGTCACTCAAATAAACCGACTAACAAATACTTTAAGCACAAGTACAACCTTTTCTCTCATGAAACTCGAATCACGATAACACTCAACAACAATAGAAGCTAGGGAGACACACAACAGGGAGTTCACTTGGATCATGGGGCTCTGCACTTCGGCTCGAATGCGAGAGGTCCGACCGAGTAGAGGATGAACGGGAGCTTGATCAACGGCGGCTTCTCCCACTTCAAGTAGGCACCGGTCAATCCACCGTTGAGATTAGACGGTTGACTGCACGAGGAGATTGGAGATGAGACCAAATAGACCTTGCACTTGTGGGAGGCGAAACTCGTGACCGTCCTTGGTGCTTGGAGGAAGAAGTAGCCATTCTTGTCGGTCTTTTCAGTCACCACCACCGTGTGCCTGGTGTTCTTGCACAGGAGCTTGACTTGGGCACCTGAATCATGAACATATCGGCCAGTTAGTATATATAGTTCTTAGGGGACAGGAGAAACTTGTAGAAGCTAATGAAGAACATTAGTTGTTTCAAGTTAATTTTCAACCTCTGACTTTATAACGAATCAAAAACAGAAATTACAAGTATCATGCCTGTCGAGGAGAAAACTGGTGGAAGCTAAAGGGAAAAAGATGGCCGTTTTGAAATAATTTTCACTCTTCTCATCTACAATGGCCAGTTCAGATTTATTATGATATATAAATACTGTCAAAGAACATTAGAATGGTGATTAAGGCCACTAGCGACGAAACTTTTCTCCAAAACAATAATCGCACAACCGTTTATTGGAAGTTAAAGATGTTAGTAATTGAACTTAGGAAATGAAGGACAACATAGAGCAATACTCGTCCTTGAACTCTATGAAATACAGCATAGAGGTCATTGGCTACGATTCACTTAGAAAGAATAATGCTGGAAATAATAATGAAGCCATCCTTAGATGGTCCACAATATTTTGTCAAATAAATAATGCGGTGAGTTCGTGTTAGACATGTGAACGAATTCACTATCTTGTGTGCTTTTGACCAACTTCTTATGAACAACCATTTTCGATTGCAAGGTGTAATAAGAAGTAGAATGAGCATATATATATGTGCACTACTTTCTCAATCATTAGGGAGAGAATTCACCAAAAATGGGTGTAGCGCCGTAGAGGGTGTTTTTGCACGACTTGCAATAAACGAGGCCTTGAACAGCTATGAAGCCCCTTGAATAAGGAGGGTGGTGGAACGGCGGTTTAACTGGGGGGTGAGCCGGAGGATAGATGGGACTGACAGAAGGTGCGGGGATCAGGGGGTGACCGTGGTGGTGAAATGGTGGGTAGAATGGAGGGTGACCGGGAGCATGGTGGTGCTGGGTCGGAGGGTAAACCGGCGGTTGGGGGAACAAACAGTAGGCTTCTTGGAAGCAGCTCAGTAGGAGCAAGAGCTGAACAAGCAGAAAAGCCTTGCCTGGAACAGAATCCATGGCTTCTGCTTTTCTGTGTTTCTTTAGGGTTTTTGGATAGAAGATGAGTGTGAAGAGAAGTGGGTGATTTGGGTCTTCTCGAGGAAGAATTTATAGAGGGTTTATGGAGTGATTCTGAATGGTTCTTTCCCCTGATAAAACCGCATCATTATAATGTTAGCCAGCTAGGGTAAGGTGGAATTAATTAATGTTAAACTTATGTGTGCCCTTTCGGTGACCGTTCCACATGGTAGGTAAGTATATTACTGTCTTTATTTATTTGAACATTTTTAGGTGCTCTTGAAGCTTGATCTTTCTATTCACCTTAACTAATTAATACATCTTAGATAAACGATATAATTTATGGCGCTTAGTACATTGAGATCAATTTGAGCAAGTGAAACAAATTTCTTCTTTTGGAGGTGTAGTGCTAAAAGGAGTAAAAGTTGGCATTTCTCCAAGAGTAAATGCTTAATATGGATGAACACACACAAATATTGAACATAAATGAAGAGAAAAGCTAGTGCTAAGACGGACGAGGCAATTATACTTGTTGAATGAGGGTATGCTCCAATATATTTGAGAATGAGCTGATTATGGAAGTATTATAGTATGTCGAAAGGGGGCACTTTATATGGTAACCATGTATCGTGAGTGGTCTTATTCATAGTCATCACACGAACAAATCTTGACTCCTTAACGAAAATGGACCCCAGAAATATCAAAATGTAAGTTGAGCTTGATGTGCTTCACCTTTTTGGCGTATCATGGATTTTTATGTGCACTTTCACCTCTGTCCCTCAAGCCCGTGAGCTAGTCTCGCTGATTCTCCGAGACTTCTTCTTAGTTCGTCGCTTATTAAGAAAAAGCTACGGTCGGTTTTGACGAGCCAAAAACAGTGGAAGTACAACACTGTATTTGTTACCTAACATAGCTTTTTTTTTTGGTTTTTGGTCGGGACATAGCTAATTTTCATGCATAATAAGTATTGAGATTTTGTGAGTATCTAATCTGGCATCCTTCCGGTCTATACGATGCAGTGTTTCAGACTCTGCATTAACGTGGACACTACTACTCTTTATTAAAAATGTAAACATATCACGAAGGTTTACTCCAGATGATGAGGTTGCGGATCTGCGGGTCTGGTGCACAACATGCGTTTTGCTTTAACTCGGGAGAAAAGCATGGTGTTTCTGGCACAGAGTTCCTTGTGCTTGCCTGCACCAGTCGCATAGTTGAATCTAGGCTTTCCGCGGCCAAGAGCCATCTTCATTTGGAATTCCTTTCGTTCATCTCCCGCTCCTAAACTTCGAGTTTCTGATCTGTTCGGGTTTGCCCAGCACATGTTATCAACTCGAGTTGGGTGCTCAATCTAGGGTTTTTGTAAAAAGAAGAGCTCTGCGAGACGGCTCCAAAGGATATTCCCAGATGCTAATTACGATGAATTTTACAGCTAATTGAGAAAGAATGGATATTTCCAGATGCTCAATCTAGGGTTTCTGATCTGTTACGAAATTTCATAGAACTTGGGCTTTTAGCGACGGTCAAACGATAGGCACATGTTTCATCATCGGGACGCCTAATAACGTGATAGATTTTTCTTACACACTGTATATTATATGGCTAGCGAAGCGTTACTTAGACTAAGAAAATTGACCCCATGATAGCGATGGAGCAGGTAACCTTCAAGTGTGCCCTAAACTCCATGAACCCAAGAACTGGATTTTTCTTCGTATTGGAACGATTGGCATTTGACATTTCAATGTCGGATCTTTAAGTTCGATTCCTAGTAGCCACAATCACTTGGGGTTAAACCACAAGAAAGTTTTATTTCTTATGGATTCCCTAGTTTCAGCGTAGATGGAGTTGCTTTTGACAGGATCAAGGATGTGGACTTCATCTGATGCATGAAAGCTGACTTGAGATACCATCCAATTGTTAGGCCAGTTATTACAGAAGTTGTTTTTCGTAGAATAGTTAAAGATCTACATGTGATTAGAACTAGTCAATTGGCTGTTTTAGGGGATAATGACATGAGTGGTTTTTAAATTTTCCTTCAATGTTTGTTGTGATCTTTGAACCGTTTCTTTTCGTTCAATCTAGTTCTTAACTTTTAAAAATTTCACTCGATGCAGTTTTTCCGTTAAAAATTCTACCACCATTAGCTGACGTGGTCGTATTCCATTAACTGAACATTAGATTTGACATTATGTATGACTTCCACATCAAGTCTCTCTCATTACCTGATCATTTTGGCCCAAAAAGAAAGGGACGAAAGGGAAAAAAAAAACTTTGTTGACTTGGAAAAACGACGTGGCAGTCTACATATCGCTTTGCCCTACCTCAATCAATGTAAAAAAATGCACGTGACGTGTTGACAAAAACGAGCAGCTTCTTAAAAATTTAGGGATTGATCAAATATAAAAAAGCGTAGTGACCACGTTGAAAAAGAGTTCAAGGGTTATCCATGACATTAACCCTTGTTTTAGGAACTTTCATTTGAAAGACATGAATCCAAATTTCCACGAAAATTCACGTCATTTTAATGAAATTTTGTAGATAGGCATAGTCAAATGTCATCCACATGCTAGGGTGAGTCCAAAGCCATCACCATGTGAAGGTCAGAATCAAAATAATCTGATAAATAAAGTCAAAGCATTTATTTCTTGTAAAAGCAAAAAAAAAAAAAAACTTGATATTGCTGCCAGTAGAGTGATCCCAAATTTCTCCTCGAGTCTCGGTTTGCACTGCAATTTCGAGCGTTTGACCTCATTGATATCCTTCAATAGGACGACGCATCCCATTCACGAGATCCAAGAAACTCCAGCAAATCTCAATATCAAATCGATTCTCCTTCTCTTCAATGATTTCTCAATTAATGCTCTTTTTGTTTCTTCAAGACTATGCTTTTAATTACACGAAAAAAAAAATCAGGTACCGGATTTTCTTGCATGTAGTACTAGTTTAATCAGCAATTGATCTCTTCATGTAATATGTAATTTTAAATTTAAGTTTGAGCATTTTTTTTTTATGATTATCCTTTTTGACTTGGGCACTGAAGGTTAATGGAGATAGCGTAATCTGTTCCTTGACATGGCTTCAATAACAAATAATATGTAGTTATTATATATCAGGAGTATAACACGGGTATCGTACCGATTACTTAAAGGGTCTTTCTATTGTACATTATATCTTTTTTTTTTTAACACAGATCCATGATTTATAACTATTCATCAGCTAGTCATAGTCCGGAAAATTGATCAACTATTCTTATCGATAATGATGCGTGGGCTGCGTACCTAAATTTTTATTTTTATTTAAAATGTTACTATATAGAGTCAAAATTAAAATCTAGAGTTATCCAATTTTGAATCCAAAATGCATCAAACACAAAAATATAAGAAAAAAAGAGGCATGAAATTGGTAGAAGAGTCTTCGACAAGACTCCCGCTAGCGATCCAAAGACAAAAGCCTTGATTCGTGATTGGACAGGCTGGCGTGCCCGATTCTCTGTGCGGCTGTCTTGTGATTAATCTTCGTTAAATTAATTTTCTTGGGATGGGAGAGACGCTTAAATTCGAGTTGTAGCGTGTGTTGTCTTTCTTTAGCACGCACTTTTGTGGCTCCTCTTTCATCACGGGTGCATTAGTTGGCAAAAAATAAACGAAATGAAAAATAATTTTCTAAAAATAGTTGCTTATATCACTTACAGAAATGAAAGAATAAAAAATAATTTTATCGTCCACGAAAGTATTTAGACATAAATTGTTATCGATCATCAACTAATTATTTCAAGTGATACGAGCGATCGTTTTCTAGAAAATGTTATACGAATCATTCATTATAAAGCTATGCTTCGTTTGTTTCACAAATAACATTTTTCGAGAAAACATTTTTCGGCATTTGGTTCACTTACAAAAATGAGTTAATAGAAGATATTTCCCTAGTCATGAAAAAACTATGCTTAAATTCAGGAAAAAATGTTTTACTCTATAAAAAATAAGAAATCATTTTTTAAAATATGACTAGATATCAGTGCTGGGACCTGAAGCTCTACACTTAGGTATGAAAACCTCAACGCTAGTTCTTAGGTCCTCGACATCCAAAACCAGGTCTACGGCACCCGGGCTGGGCCATTGAGGTGGGGCTAGTGACCCTGGTGCTCGTGCCTAGGCCCCTAGTGCTTGCACTCAAGTCCATCAAGGTCGAGCCTGAGACCTCAGTCCCTGTGCCTAGGCCCCCAGTGCTCACGCCTAGGTCCATGGAGGCTGGGCCTGAAGCCTCGATGCTTGTGTCTAATACCCCAGCCTCGAGGCCTAGGTCCACAAAGGTCAAGCTCAAATCCCCAACACTTGGGCTTGGGTCCACAAAGAACGTGCCCGGGTTCTCGATGCTTGAGCTCTAGTCCCTAGGATTCAACTTCTAGATGACTTAAGAGATGAATAAAATGAGCCTTTTGATTCTTTATCTTTGTTTCCTCTTGAACAACCATATTGGCCAATTCATTTACGTTCCACTTATCCTTTATAGTGTTATAATTCATCTAAAATGACCCATATTGTTCATGAGGCAAGGAATTAAGTATGAATTGTACAAAAAAGTACTCATCCACGTCTATTCCCAAAATCCTTAATTTTGCTGCTAAGTTCGTCATCTCAAGTATATGCCCATGCATTCTATGTGAACCATCATATTTCATGATGGGAAGAGTAGTCTTTAAGTTGTTTGCAACTGTTATTTGCATAAATATTAAGCTTAATCTGTTCGATCTTTCTCAAGATTTATGTAAATGCCTTTCATTATTACTACTCTCATCAATAATAGAGCTAGTTCTTCAGGTTGAAGTGTTAAATCAAGATCCAGGACACCTAAGTGAAATTGTACTTTTTCACACCAATCAGAAAAATTCAAAGGAACTGATAAAGCATGAGAATGAAGAGAAACAAATACAGATACTACAAATATGCAAGACAATACTCGTATATTAGTGCTTTGAGAATATCATATAATCATATTCAAATTAAACAATACATGTACATTGTAGTTCTCCTTTAGGTGATTCTACGATATACATTGAACCATAATGATGCTAATAACTTTTATTCGGTAATTATAAATATAACTCATTAAAATTTGTTTGCTATCTTTGGATATACAAACAAATCTAACAAGGGATATTAATTACCAACCATCCTGTTCATGAATTATAAGAAATTGAAAAGCCTTTGGGTGAATCCCTAAGTTCTTATGATTAATGAACTTCAATATACCCATGACAACAATAAGAATATGTAATATATAAATTTCAATCGTCGCATCAATTACTCATGGGCAATTGAATGAAATATTATATTATTTTAAAAATTCAAGAGACCTTAAGGTTCGGCCCTTTAAGCGATGCATGTAGATGAAATTGAAATAATTTTTACCAATTTAAAATGGGAAACAATAGAAATTACTCATTATATTACAAATATCTTTGGTAACAAGAGTCCATAGTGTGAGATTTTTGCTATTTTAAACAACTATGATTATAGCGAAAAAGAGAAAAAAGATTATTGATATCGCGGGTCAAATTAGGTTGATCTGACCCAACCTGAAAATTTAATATTTATTGAATATTTTATTAATTTTTTCCTTTTTCTTTTCTTCATTTTCCCTACTTTTCTTTTCTTCTCTCTTTTTCCATTTTTCCCTCCGCTGGCCACCGACAAGCTACGTCGATAGTCGGCAGAGGGAAAAATGGAAAAAGAGAGAAGGGCCTTGTTGATGGTTGATGGAGGTCACCGGTCTCATGGTTGCCCTTGCCAGCCCTAGCTTGGGCGTCCCTTGCCCGAGGTTGGCAAGGTTCGCCCTTGCTTTAGGTTGGTGACCTCCGCCGACCATTGGCAAGGCCCAATGGCTGTCGGAAAAGGGAAAAAAAAAAAAAAAAAAAAGAAGAAGAAGAAAAGAAGAGAAAAAAAAAAAAAGGAATGAAAAGAGAAGAAATGAAAAAAAGGAAAAATATTCAAAAAATATTAAAATATTATGAAAAATTATCCACGTCAGTGCTGGCTGTGCTATGTAAGACGGCTAGTATTCACGTCAACGATTTTCAGCCAAAATTAGCCGGATATACTCAATTGACAAAATATGAATAGGTTTAGGACTCAATTGACAAAATTAAAAGGTTTGGGATTGAATTGATAAAAATGCAATAAGGTTAAAACTTTTTGGGCAATTCTTTTGTCTCTCAACCAGCTCGTTGATTCAGTTTGCTAGTTGTTCTTGGTTGTTGGATATTATATAGGATTTACGATATTTATATTGAGTTATTTCTTCCATATCTTTTTCTTGATTTGAGAGAACTCGTATTTATATTTATTTCCCTAGTATAGGTTGCCTATAAATATGAGCTAATCAATTGTGTCATAAGTTTGGATGAGGATTTGAATATAGATTATTATTTATCGTGCATTTCTTCTTTGTCGCCTTATTGGCGTTTCTATCTTTTTTCTCTAGCTCTCTCTATTTTCTTTCCCTTTCTTGGTATTTAATTTTCTTTCCCTTTTACGATTCTAAACCTATCTTGCTACGCGCATCCGTCCTTTATCGATTGACATCGGAGCTAGTTTCGTCCTTCATCAATTTATATCAGAGTGGTACCGCTTTTACATCAGATTGATATCAAGGCCTTGTTTCACGTGCGTCCCACTGCGATCCGGGGATTTTGGATCAAGAGCCAAGGGTGGGTATGTGTGTTGATTGCTGCAACTTTTATCAGGCGAACCAACTTTGAAGATTCAAGCTCCAGGACCTTTGAAATCTCAGTGGAATCGTCTATCAATTGTCCAAATATGTTTGATTAAAAGCTAAATATTATTTTGAATTTTAAAAAAGCCGCTATTTTAACATCCAATTGCAAATTGGATAGTAGAGAAAGCTATTCTAATAGTGACTATAATCACAACTATTAGATTTTCAAGGTTATCAAGATTATTATTCCAATAAGTTTGATTTCCAAATTTATCATGGCTCTTATGTTTGTAGTAATCAAATAGACAACTACAGTAATTTTGATTGTCAAATGAACATACGGATAAAATATAAATTATTTTAATCAGATTGAAACTCTTGGTAGGTGACAGGCAACTAAACTTTTTTTTTGGATTAATTTCACGAAAAAGTTAAAATTGGCATATCTATGATAAATTTACCAAAAACTAATATTTTTACCATAAAAAATCTTAAATTGGTACATTTGTGATAAATTTACTCCAAACTAATTTTTTGATCACCAAAAATCCCACTAGTATACCTGTGACAAACTTAATATCCATTAGTTTTTGTTAAATTAGATTAATACCATGAAAAATCACAAACTAATATAACTATGACAAACGGAGGGTAAAAGTCTAAACTGGTATACTCGTTAACTGTCATGTGTTATCAAATTTAGTAATTTAATAGTAAAATTTAACATAAACTAATAGAAGGTAAATTTATTATAGGTTTACCAATTTAGGGTTTTTCATGGTAAGAAAAAATGAGTTTGGGGTTAATTTGTTACAGGTATACTAGTTTGAGATTTTGTGTGATATTGACCCTTTTTTTTTATTGGTTGAACAGGCAAGTGAACTTTATTCAAGCTCGCAATTGGGGTCACATTATCCAATCTGATTTATAAGATTTAAGAATATAAAAAAAATCAAAATCGGGAATTAAATCTGATCTAAAAGGCTTCAAAGAGGATTTGAGAGTACAAAGAGGATTTGAGAAAACTTAAATCTAAAAGTAAAAGATTTTCCTAATTTATATACATTTGTCGACACTATCTTTGATTGAAGATTCTATTGGGCGTTTCTCAATTTAGTCAATCTATTGAATCTTTAAAGGAGGTGAAAGGATGTGAGGTTTAATTTTCTTCTAAAATGATTGGTGTGCCTTCAGAGCTTCCAAGATGTTTATCTAATCTCTTGGCTTGAAAATTTCACAGGTTGAGGGGTCCATTAAATTTCATGTATATTATGCTCAAGTGCTATTTGAAATCGGACTTCCGAAATATGTTGAGTTTGAAAAAGACATTAATTTATATGATTTTCCAAATTTTACAAATATTAAAGCAATATTCATTGGTAAGACCTCATCTGATCTAGACGATTTTGATATTTTTGTGTATGGAGATTTGTCGTGCTCCCTTGTAGATGATACTGATGATGTATTATCCAATTCTTTGGAAAGTCCGTCAGACATACCTGTTGGAGCATAGTTTTTTTTGGACGGGGAGACTGGTGTGGGACAGGAGTCACTCAGTTACCTCACCAATTCAGTTTCCTTGTTTACATTAGTTTTTAATGTCATCTAAGATTTAGGATAGTCCTCTTACATAGATTTACTTTCTTCTAGGTTGCCTATAAATATAAGCTAAATAAGTTTAGATGATGATTTGATTATTGAATATTGGGTGCGTTTGGTTCAGTTTTAAGGAAAAGTACTTGGGAAAATGCAAAAACTTTTTAGCTTAAATGGATTTTTTGAAATGCAAGTAGTATTTGATAAATTGTAATTTTAAAATGCATTGGAAAACAATTTTGATTTAAATGGTGTTGGGAAGAATCACACATTCTAAAGTACTTTTGTTTCGTTTTTTTCTTAAAAACTAAAAGCCGGTGAAGGACTTAGAGGCTGACTAGCAACCAACAAGGCCAAATCTGGTTGCCGGCAGCCTCGCATGAGATGGGGCGACCTAAGGTGTTGTGGCCCGAGTCACGCAAACCTAGGTGGCGGCCGCTTGTGTCGCATGCCCATATGAAGTGGCTAGGGTTCATGACTTCATGCGACCCAAGCAAGACTGGTGACGGCTCACTGGTGGATGAGACCTTCATTGGCAATGTTAGGGTTTTTGATGACATTTTCGTAATTATGAAAGTATAGCAAAGGCAAAATTGGAAGAAAAAAAGTCTATTTGCATTTCGGAAATGCTCAATGCCCAAACACACCTCTAGATCTGCCTTGAGCCAAAGACCTTTAAAGGCTTTTGCAAATGCAATTACATCTTCCCACAACTTTCCAGAAGATTTGACTAACGTATTTGCATTTGTTCAATGAACTTTAGAGTCCACAACCCCCTAGCAAAGTAATTTCCAAACGCACCCATTGTCTACTAGGCATTTATTTTCTCACGCCAAGATTGACATTTCTCTTTATCTTTTTACTATCTCATTTTTTTTGGGCTAATACCATTAACAACCCTAAACTAGTACACACGTGTCACCTTTTTATCCCAAACTCATTTTTGTATCACAAAAACTCTCGAATTGGTATACACATGCCATATCTACACCAAATGGGTGCACTTGTGCCACATGTACTCCAAGAAAATCCAAGATTGATCACAATTTGAGGGTAAACGTGATATGGATATATCGGTTTGAAGTAAATGTGACATGGGTATATCGGTTTGGGATTTTTTGTTACACAAAAATTAATTTAGGATATATATGGCATGTATGTATCGGTTTAACTGTTTTTGTGATACAAAAATTAGTTTGAGTTAAGTATGGCATGAATGCACTATTTTGGAGTTTTTGGTGATATTATCCCTTTTCAGTGACTCTAAATCCATCTTGTTACTTGCATGGTGTGTCAAATGGCACCAGAGCTTGTGCCGTCCTTTTTCAATCGGTATTGGAACTGTTCAAGTATGTTTCCAGTTTTAAGCCCATGAATGAAACTTGACCCGAGCGAAAGTTGAGGGCAGGTTGGCCCGCTTTTATTAAAGGCCGAACATGCTGGACAAGGAATTCCAAGTTGAAGTCCGCTAACGAACTTTATAGGTCCACTATATATAAAGTCGGGGAGTGGGTTTTGTTATCGTGTGCCGTGCGAGTGGAAGGTGCTGTCATTGTGCAGAATTTTTTTTTTTTGGGAAAGAAAATTTCTTGAATATGAAAGTATCAAACATCAAAGCTCATACCCCAAGCATCAAAACAAAATAAATCTCAAAAGGATCGTGGGACTATCCAATCAAAAGGTAAAGTTTTCAATCTATGGACTTACTGATCTAGTCTGCCACTCTATTGGACTCTCTTGTACAGTAAGGTCAGATCATTGTGCAGGGTTGGTTCTCGTTCAATTGGATGAAAATTTTTATCATATTACAAATTTCCTTCCATTGGGGGCACATTGCTCGTGAATTACATCCAAAGAGAAGAGTGTCTAAATTGAGAAATCTTTTGGTATGGTTCCTATTTATCTCTTTATGAGATTGAGTTGATTGTTTCTTGAGAAATTGTAAGGGCTAAACACTATATTGGGGTTGCAATCTCCTTTACGCCGCTTCATCTATAGAAGAATCTTGTGTTGCTTTGCCGGTAGAGAAGGTCACAAGAACCAAACCGAGTAAATCCACGATCTGATTTATTTCCTATTTTTTGGTTTATTTGTATGCAATCGATGTGCAATAAGAGCAATAATCATTCTACATCACGAGGCTTCTCATTTCATATTTATAGATCTGACTCAAACACCAAGATCCTAGGGAAACTCCAAATCCAAGTAGAAGGTCAGAAATTTCTAAGATACACAAGCAAAGCACACCATCTCCCTTTTCCAAAAGAAAAAGAAAGAGCAGAAGGAAGTATTCAAAGAAGGTTGCTGCTTGCAGTCCGCACATAAACTGCAGAAACAATGCAGCTTGTACTTTCACCATATCCGAAGATCTAACAGCAGGCCAATTTCACATCCATTCTTCGTGCAATTTGTACTCCATATCACTGTAAGATCTCTTTATCATATAGACACACATGATTTGGTGACAAATCTGCCCATGAAAGAAACAATTTTCTATGCATCAACTAAGGGAAACACGTGCATTTCTACAATCCTCTAAAAGATTCAAATAATTCTGCAAAATCCAAAGCACTAGCTCAAGGATGAGGCTCCATTAGCATATCATTGACAATCTCCTGTAGCCTTTGAGATATTCTCTCGTCCGAACAATCGCCATCTCCAACCTGCAACATACTCAAACTCGGAAACAAAGCTGAAAAAACCAGCCAATTGAAAAGGCTCAATAAAGAGCATAAAGAAGGACATGAAAATATTTCCTGCAAACATTGGCATCGACTTTCCGCCAACCTCTTCACATTAAATGTTAAAGCCACTGAAGCATTGACTTTTGTCAGTATATATTTGGTACGTGAATTGACTTGGTTGACTCTAATGTCTTGCTGTCAATATTGTCACAGCTGATCAAATGACTTTGCACTGACAAGAGTTACCTATTGTAACTTAATCCGTGCTTCTCAAGCCTGTTCTGAAAATCCTAAACAAAGTCATGTTAATGCTTAGCGTACCAAAACCCTTTTACCTAATTGGTTTACAAATTGCATGCAAGTATCTAAGCAAGCGAATTAGTTGTACTCGTATAGGCAACACATGTTCAATCCCCACACCATCAAGTGCTTACAAGTTCACGTTTGGTTCGACTATGTAGGCTTTGAATCTCGTCCTATAGATCACAAGATTAGTGAAATGTTTCATGATCAATGCGCTTTTACTACTTGAGTGAGTGGGGCTTCCTCGTCATATAAAAACAAGGGGACCATAATCGAACGCTTAACAAAACTTCATTCCTTTCTAATTGGATAAATCATCTCTAGCGTATGAGTTTTACAATTCTATGATTTCTAGTAAAGTTTTTTGTCCTAGATGTATAAGTTCTAACTATTTTGGGCTCAAAATATAAACCAATTCTTACCTTGGCATGAATTGTGTGAAGCATTGCATCATCGACATAAGAGAAATTGGCATTGACAATATCAGCTCCTTCTCCATGAATCACTTGAATAGTCTCATTGAACAAGAATTGGCCATCCAATCCAGTAACAAGAACAACCTCCAGGATTGACCCGCTTTTCCGTATTCCGATCTCTGGGGACTTGAATCCGATCATCAGTCCATTGTTCATGGTTGTGTTGATCTTTTCTATTTCTAATAACCTCTCTTTCTGCTCCCTCATTTTCTCCACCTTCACTTGCAAGTCCTTTATGTAATTGGCCGCTTCACCTAATTGATCGGGCAGCGTCAATGTCGATTCCTACAACGAAACATTAGTAATCAAGGATAATTGTTAATTTAAATGTGATAAGATTGCATCGACAAATATAGTCGAAACAAAAATTCAGAGACTTTGAACTCAAGAAGACACCATCTAAGCTCGCCCTCATCAACAAAATCAATCGCATTCCAATGGTGAACCTCATATCAAACCCTCTCTTACAATCTTCCGTCAACACAGAACCCGAATCTTGTACTTAATTTTCTTGAAATTGTGATTAATTATGTCTACCACTTTAAAGTCTACACCCTGCTAGACATTTTCAGGCAAAATCGAATGAGGGGACATCACCAAATTCTTGTGTTTAAGTAGTAGTTGACCAAAGGAGAGACAGACAAAACCCTGGGAGGGTTCCTTGTGTTTAGGGGAATTTAGTTTCTTCTTATTCATGTTCGTCTGAAAAGGGCAAAAGAAAAGGCATCTATACGTGACTAAAAATACCATCTGGGGAACTGAAAACCTCGAAGTGAAGGAATGACCTTTTCCATGCTTCTAGCCAAAATAAGGAGCAGAAAGATGAGAGGGCTCCAAATAATTAGCACCAATTTAGCATAAGAAAGAAAAGTAAATACATGGTGTTTTGTACGTTAAGAAGATGAATGATGATAAAATCTGGCTACAGGAACCAACCCTACCTTGACAGATGAGAACCATGAAAAGAATAGAGAGAGAGAGAGAGAGAGAGAGAGAGAGAGAGACCCTAGGACTCTGTGGAGGAACAAGGGAATGGAGCTTGGAGAGGAGTGCCTTCATACGGTTTCTCCTGTTTCTCTCTGTCGTTTTGCGGTCAGCTCTGGATGAACCAGGCTTTCTCTCCATCAAACCCGACTGACCTAGAATTTACTGAATGACAAGATCAGAGCAGCGTTTGTTGCTGGGAAATTCGAGTGCTTATAACATGTCCGATTCCTTCCCTCGTCGGTGAGTGCTTTCTCCCGTACTGAAACCACAAAGCGCGAGAAAGGTAAAGGTAAAATATGATTATTCAGATGCAAATCTTGCCTTTTCCATGGGACCAGCGTGCACCTTCTTTGACCATCAATTCCAAAAATCAATCAACTCAAACAGTGCGTGAACAAAAACAGCCGCTTCTTGTACAGAAGTAAAATGTTTTGCTTGGCCTCGAGATTATTTAACTAGATGGGATAAGGATAAGATGCGTAATCTCTTATGTTATGATTGGAAAATGTAGTCTGAATAAGACCATGTATGTAATAGGCATAATTCCTTAAAAAACTGCCAAACTTTAGGTCAAATCTTAATTCTAACATGAATTCATTTTTGTCTAAAAAAATCTCTAACTTTTACTCTAGTATCACATCTACCCACGCATCCAAAAATCGCCACTAATTTCTTCAAAATTATCAAATTAGGACACTCCTAGTTTTTCATATGAAGGTGAAAATATTGATGATGACTTGGGTCCTAATAATGAACTTCTTGTTTTATATGAAAGTGAAAATGTTGATGAAAACGTGAGTTCTAATAAATGAACTCCTAACTGGCCCTGATGTTGATAATTTTAAAAAAATTAATGGTTATTTTTGGACACGTGGACATATTTGGAACTAAAATGAAAGTTGGGGGTTTTTAAGTTAATTAAGGAGTTTTTAGGGAATTAGCCCGTATGCAATATTTAGTCCTCTATGATGTTTTTAGTGAGAATGGATAGGTATGAGTTAAAAATAACAGAAAAGTCAGTAAGTTTTAAGAAAAGGGCAAGAGCCCGAATGGCTTGAGTTAGACGACAAACGCAAAACCTAGTTAATGGGTTTTTCTTTGCGTGGGAGACAACAAGCAGGATCATAATGACAGAAAGAGGAATGAACTGTCGTGAATAGGAAGTGGATTGTCTTTTTCTACTTTATACAGGGTCATGGTGAAGACTTCTTGAATATCTCTTTCCCTGAATGACCCTAAGTTACGTTATTTTAAAATGTCGCGTGTACCTCTCTCTCTCTCTCTCTCAAGATAAATATTACGAAAAACTCAAAATTAATATATTTATAATAAATTTATCTTAAATTAATATATCTATAATAAATTTAGCATTCATTAATTTTCGTTAAATTTTAACATTAAATTGTTAAGTTGGATGACACGTGACAGTTAACGGATATACCAGTTTAAGATTTTACCCTATATTTATCACAGGTGTACCGATTTGTAGTTTTTTCATGATATTAATTTAATTTAACGGAAATTAATATTGAGTAAATTTGTCACACATATACTAATTTGAGGTTTTTAGTAATAAAAAAAATTAGTTTCGGATAAATTTATTATATGTATAACAGTTTGGGATTTTTAGTTATTAAAATATTACTTTAGGATAAATGTGTCACAGGTTTATTAATTTCGAATTTTTTTTGATATTAACCCTTGTATATAATGGCCCGAATTGACTTTTTACTTATGGTTTATCTAATTCTTCTAGCTCATATAATTTCATTTTTTTAAATTAAAAAAATCCTGAAACCTTTACAGCACTCAAATATTGGAGTGTGCCCTCAAGATGCCCGCAGAGGTGGAGTAGTCTTGAAAAGTGAACATAGGCCAAAGGGGAAAGGCTAAACCGCTGTACATCTATTTGCAAATTCTTCTAGCTGCGAAAAAGTTTTAACAGACCAATTCATCACCCGCTCCCCCTTTGGTCTCTGTGTTACCATTGCTAGTTAAGTCCTCAATTGACGATCGGTCAAGACATTAAATCATGTTTATGCACTCATCCTATGTATACCACATTGTATTTAGATCAACATTACACAAGTGATTAATGAATCCAAATGAGCTTGTCATAAATAAATTTCCAAGAGTAAATATAAAGTATCGGTATACACGCTCAATCAATGTTGATAGGTGCTTATCTTTATCTTTCTTTCAATGAAGAACTTTGAAAATTTCAGGCATGTGCTGATAATGCTATACGCTATCTTTCCCTTGCGATTTCAATGACATCATTTGAAACTTCCCCTAAGTTTTTGCTACATTAGGGCTCGAAATATGCTAGGCATCTCGCAATTATAATCATGAAGACCCATCATCCCGGCGTTGACACTGCTTATGTGTTACCATTTAAAGCTCTTGGACAGTGGAAATATAATTAAAGAAAAATTTTACGTTTTGTTGTTGTGCTTTCATGTTTTTTCTAATTAAATTCCTCTGCTTTTATCTTGTCAAGTCAAGTCTTTCTACTTTTGCATATTTTTTAATCAAGTCTCTTTCCTACCAAATCTAACTAACATGCCCGTCGGTTGACGTCATTGTATGAGATGGATAAAATTTTGTCCACATTGGTTAAATTTTATGCACATCATACTCCAAAGTTATTTTAATTAGCTAAATTTTTCCACACATGTCCACGTGTGGTTTCGTGTATTTTATTTACATCATACTTTGATGTTGTCCGATGATTTTGTTAGCTGCATTTAGTTGGAGTCGGATGGTCTTATTTAGGAAATTTGTAAAAGTAGAAGGATTTGATTATATAAATTAAAAGCATATGATTAGGAAAATTGTGAAAGTATCGGGACGAAATCTTTTCAACGTTGTTCAAACCACCTTCTCAAGCTAGTTAATGGCCTTGGAGGCCGTTCCTCAATAGAGATATATATGAGACCAAATCCGAGTACTGGTGCTTACGTAGCTGTATATAAAAAAAAGAGTTGTTGCTTTATTGTGATTTCTTTTTCAACTGGTTGGAGTTTCAATTTATTTAGTTTAGCTAAAGCACCCATAGAAGCTCAAGTTTTCCTGATGGAGCCCACAAAAAGGATGGAAAGACATGACTAACTTCACTGTGGCGCCCCTAGACGATTTCACGGTCGTCTTAAGGATAGTTTTTGGATACCAAACAAGAGCCTTCCCTACACCATATGTAGGCACCTTAGGCATCATAGATGAAGGATGACTGGGCATGATTTCAATTCTTAATCCGGAGACTAGTGTTCTCACTTTATCTGCTTTATTCACCTTGTAGCTTCTCAAGGGAGTAAAAAAGATGAAGAAACCTTTGTGGCCCACCATTTGTTAAACCCCCTCTTATCGGGTGATAGGGGTTGCTCTTTAGACTCCAAGATTTGAGTTTCCTTTTCGGTCATTTCCAGGGCAGAGGTTTCCTTTACCGAGGATCCAAGTTGGGGGGTGTAAAGGCAAGAATTGTCTAACCAATAGATCTGGTATAACTACTCTCAACATTTTATGACAGGGCCAAACTCTTTATAGTGTCGGGTCATAAGGGCCAAATATGGCACGTCCAATGACCCTTTAGAAGCTAAACCCACATCCGAGCCATTTGTCACCCAGGAAATCCATCTTAGCCATGCTAAAAGGAGCAACCCAAGTTAGTATAAATGGGCTAACTAGGGCTATTTTCCATCCTTCGCTGTAGCCATAAAGGAGAATGTCATGAAAATAATGATTACTCTTGGCCTCATAAGAAAGGAGAAGCATGATGTCCGTTCATATGCTCGACTCTTTTTCGAAATTAGGCTAGGCTTGCAGTCAAGGTACGGAACACTCTTTCAGCAAATAATAATAAATTATTAAGCTATTGACGAGACTATTATCAGGGAGTCGCATCCTTAGCAATCTGTCTCCTAATGACGAATTATTGGTGACGTGTTATGGATGACGTCTCCTATTACCATTTTCTGCGTTAAAGTGCATGAGTGGACGCTAAAAAGCAACATAAAACGCTAGGTTGGAATAATAAGCATGCAAAGTAATCACCAGTCCTTCAAAGAAAAGCGTCAAGTGCCTTACTTTGTCCAAGAGCTTTCACATATAATCATGGACATGCAGAATGGGCGTGATTCACAAGTTTCAAGTCTCTAGAACATGGACTGTATCTTTTGTAAAATTTCTAAGATATAATTAGGTTTTGGGGGAATCCGTGTCTATTTCAATTCATTTCACAATTAGATGAAATTTTCAAGCAAATTTAGTAAATTAAGAAAAACATGGTGTACTCTAATAATATATGGTTTAGGATAGACAAAGTTGGATAGTCTAAAGGATTGCTCAAACGTGTGTTATATTCTACATTAAAGGTCTAAATTCAATTTGTAAGATATTATGTATTGAGCGGCGGAAGTAAACTCAAGTTACATAGAAACAAACTAGACGTGGATTAGCATATAAATCACAAACAAGCAACATATGAAGATTGCAATGTCGGCTACAAGCACAACAAGGATCAATTTAATTAGGCCCATCTCAAAAAGAGAGCTATCTTCTTTTGGAGGTAATTTCGTCGAAAGTGACTTTTCTCATAAAAAAAGTAAGAAAAGAAAGGAGAAGTTGTTGTCTCATTGTCACCATCGCCAGAAGGACCAAGAGAGTCAAAAAGTTGTGCAGTATAGTTCTCGTCTGATGTAGCGAAAGCACACTCAATTTGAGGCTGTGGAGAGAGACGTACAAGCCACGTTTCTTCGTTTTTTGGGTAATGTGCTTTCTCACGGGTGATGTCAATTTTCCTTTGGCTGGGCTTATCATAATGATTTGAATTGGCTTGCTGAGGAATAGTGGGAAACTTTAATCATTCCCCTAAATGATTTGTTCTTGTGAATCACGAAACTTTTTGAAATGGACGAAGTACATAATTTTCTATGGTGGAACGAGTTATCTTCGATTTTCCGATAAACTAGGAACGGAATCCATTTGATCTCCGTTCCAACTTCTTTGTAGCTTAACTTAGAGAAAAGGTGACTTATAGTTTCTTTCGGATAGTAACAAGAAAGAGTGAACGATTTCTTGCTTGAAGTTATGCCGACTGATACAGCGTATCCGGCTTGACAGTGCACGATGTTCTAGGCTTTGAAGGAAGGAAATAAGGAGTTTCTCTAAAGAAGATAGTTTTTAGTAAGTACTCCGTCGACGGAGGTCATGTTGACTTCACAACAGTGGAAGCAAGTTGGGTAATTTTGTGTTTCCCTAATTTTAAATGGGCCTCCATTAAAAAATGGCGATATTGCCATCATGCATAAAATTTTTATATAAGATTTTTCACCAACCATTTCAAAACCCTATTTGTCGCCAACTTCTCTCATTCCCTCTCTCACCATGTGCAGCCAATAGAGCCATCGCGCGCTAAGAATATTAAGCCACCATGGCACCGTCGTCGTTTTCGTTTGGTCCCTTGATAGGTTCTCCCTCTCTCTCTCTCACACACTCGCTTTCAGTGACCCCACCACTGGCCCCTACCTTCGTCCCTCTTGAGACTTTGAGGCATTTTTGTCGATCCCCATCATATGTGGTCTAAGCATTTTTCGTTCAAGGAGAGAGAGAGAGAAATCGTAGTGGAGTTGGGGATGGTGGTAGGAGCGTGAAGCTCGATACCTTCTCTCGAAGAAATCGTGAAGAGGGAATCCAAATCTAAGCTTGTCATTATATTCAGTTGGACCTATTTTCACTAAAAAACTTAAATTAATGAGTTTTGTGCAAACTAAAATATATTAATTGATTCATATTACACCAATTATCCGATATAAGACTTTTCTAAAACAAATCACGCGTACGTCTCAACATATGGGGATGTGACTATGACGATAATGGCAATTGACTGAGCTAAGTGGAGGTGTTCATTTTTGCTCACTTCATTCCACTACTAAGTGCATCACCACATGACTACACATTTTTGGTGGAAGACCTATCTAAAGTTAGGTAGACTTGGGCCTATCTAACTTTCTGCCCATAATAGTGATACACAGTTCTCCAAAGCTAAGAGCGGCGAGAAAGCGCTATAGAGGGAAAATGTTTGCAAATTACCCTCCAATTACACCCATAGCCACCCACTTTAAGTTACCACACACAATCCTTTTATGCATAACCATCTCATGCACGCTCTTAGAGCGTGCCTTAGTCGTAGTCATATATGAAACCGAGATTGGAAACTGCGTTGAATAGTTACAATAATACGGACTTAGCAAAATGGATTAATATCACAAAAAAATTTAAAATTGTGCTATTTAGAAGCATTCACCCCCAAGCTATTTTTCGATCCACAAAAACCTCCCCCAAAGGGGATAAAGATACTACAAGTGTTATAATTTTCATACAAAACTCACTTGAGTGCTATGACTTTTTTCGAATACTTAAGTGCCATAACTTCTAAAAAGACGTTCACTTGAGTGTTACAATCTTCAATCAATCACTTAAGTATCAATTTTTTTTTTTAAATGTTCACCCAAGTGCCAAAAATCCGACGTGCATGGCACTTGTGGTGAAAGTTTTTAAAAAGTTGTAAGTTAAAATGCACTCAAGTGATCTGATAAATAATTATGGCACTTAAGTGAGTTTCGTATATTAGTTATGGCATTTAGGTAATCGAAAAAACAGTTAGGATACTCAAGCAAGTGTCATAAAAAAATTGTGACACTTGTAACGCTCTTAATCTCTCAAAGTGGTATCTCTGTATCAATTTTACCTCCCAGTACAACTCCGCTACTTTAGGTATCATGTCCGACATGTCTGTCTTGTGTGGCAGACCCATGCATGACAGATTTAACGTGGATGTTAACACATGAAGCCTTCCCAGAAAATGACCTATCTGCCCCGAGGCATCTTCTTCCTCACCATAAACGACCAGACCCGCCGCCCCTTTGCCATTGTCGTTTCCCTCCTCTCAATCGAGCTTGTACTCGTTGCCATGGAAATTGGCGATCGGCCATGAGAGCTAGATCTTGAGCTCACGATGGCTGCGGGCAGAGCTCGCACCCATGCGAGCTCTGCGCAGGGTGTTTGCAGCGACTACGCCAGCCCTCCGGAACAGAGCTCGAGGCCATGCGTGCTCTAAACAGAGAGATCACGGATTTCCCATGGTGCAGCCATAGGACCCGATCTGGTGCAGACCCGAGGTTGCCCGACCTCGATCTGAAACAGATCAGAGGCGGCCACCGTCGCCGGCTTGAAATTCGAAGTGGGGATCGTCGCAACGACGGCACACACGGACGACTCTTCAATGGCCATGGTATATAGAGGTGTCTTCAATTGGGGCGGGATGACCTGAGGATGAGAATTTCCTTTTTCAATCTTTTTTTAATTTTTTATTTGTACTCTCTTAGTTTTCCTTATTTGTTAAAACTCATGTTTACTTTTTAATTCTTTTTTGCCACCATCATTGTTGACACTTATTTTAGCGGGGAGGTCGCGACAATCATTACTAATAAAGAATGCCGCTTAGGAGCAAGACGCAAACACTGTCAGCCTCGTCACCTGCCATGTAGGACATTTAACGGTGAAATTGGACTCAACTTTAAGCCTGTAAGGGATGGTAAAATTGGGATAATGGAACTATTTTTTTTTTTTTGGTAAGGGGATAATGGAACTATTTGATGGCTTTATGAGTCAGAAAATAATTTGAAATAAATATGTTCAAGCAGTACAAGAATCCTGATAATATTGATAAAGTCTTTCTTTTCTTTTTCTCTTTTTTGAAGAGTTGAGTCCCATTTCATTTGGCATTTTGAAATGCCAAGTTCATACTAGTGGATTGATTAATAGTCTCCGTTAGCTTACTTTGTAGTTCATACTCTTTCTCGCTTTCCATCCCATTAGTCATGCTTCGTTTAAGTCTTGGTGGACCGAAGTCGTTTCAAAATTCAATGAAGTCATCTTTGGTATGGTTCTTGTGTATTTCTCCGCAAGATTGAGTTGATTGTTTCTCGAGAAATTGGGAGAGCTCAACACAGTGTGATTAATGGCATAATTAAAAAGGTCAGGAAACACCGAGAGTGTTTAAGTGACTAATCATCTTTGTGTCTCTCTATCAACGGTAGAATCTTGTACCGCTCTTCTCGTGTAGTAGGTCACACGGCCCAAACTATGTAAATTAGGTCTGATTTATTTTATATTTTTTAGTTTATTTGTATTTGATCTCTTATTTGCGCAATAAGAGCAATACTTGTTCCACATTGTGAGGTTTCTCATTTCATATACTTTTAGATATGACCCGCAAGACCAAGATCCTAGGGAAACTCCAAATCCGAGTAGAAGGTGGGAAATTTCTAAGACACACAAGTGAATCATGCCATCTCATTTCTTACTACTCTTTTGCACTTGATTACAGCGAATCGCCTTAACGCCGTAAAATAATCTCATGACTTCTTACGATGTTTTCATAGATAATTATGACAATATGTCATAACGTCATGCGTACGCCTGGGATATCGTGAAATTGCCCGTGGAAGGTGATCCAACAAGACGATTCAAGTCCAAGATCGACCCATTACCAAAGAAATAACAAAAAGAGCAGAAGGAAGTATTCAAAGAAGGTTGCTGCTTGCATTCAGACATGAACTACATAAACAAATGAAAGATTTCAGTGTGTTGTTCCAGATACTAACAAGTGTGTCAATGACCACACATACAGTCAGCAAGTGAGGAAATTGCTCAGAGAGAGTGTGAGAGGACAAAACGATTGCAATAACGTGGTACCATGTCAGGATGAAACTCCATAAGCATCATTGACAATCTTCTGTAGCCTTTGAGACACTCTCTCATCTGAAGAATCGCCATCTTCAACCTACAGCATACTCAGCTTGGAAATAATACTGAAAAACCAGCCAATTGAAAAGGCTGAAACAACAACATAAAGAAGGAAATGAAAATATTTCGTGCAAATCTTGGCCTGGAATTTCCGTCAACCTCTCCAGGTAAAAGTTAAAAAGTCATTGAAGGTTTTACTTTTGTCAGTATACACATGGTGCGTGAATTAACATGGATGGCTCTTATGTCTTACTGTGAATACTGTCATAACTGATAAAGCTACTTTGCACTGATTTTGTCTACTATAATCAGTTTGTGCTTCTCAAGCCTGTTCAAGAAATTCGTAAACGAGTCTTATTAATGCTATGCATACTAAAACCCGTTTCCCGAATTGGTTTCCAAATTGCATGCTGGTATTTAAACAATTGAATTAGTTGTACTCAAACAGGCAGCATAGGTTCCATTCCTACCCCATCAAGTGGAAACTTAGGTTTTGACTCTCGTCTTGTATAATGCATAAAATTAATGAGATAATTCATCATTAATGATTTTACTACTTGAGTGGTTGGGCATCCTCCTCATATAAAAATAAGTGGATCATAATTGAATGCCTCACCTCGTTCTATAAACTAATTTTACATATCATCTCTAAGTATGAGTTGCAAAATTCTACATTTTCTAGTAATCTTTTGATCTAAATATATAAGTACATAATCATTTTTGGGCTCAAAATATAATCAAATTCTTACCTTGGCATGAATGGTGTGAAGCATTGCATCACCAACATTAGAGAAACTGGCATTGACGATATCAGCTCCTTCTTCATGAATCACTCGAACAGTCTCATTAAACATGAACTGGCCATCCAATCCAGTAACAAGAACAACCTCCAGGATTGACCCGGTTTTTGAATTCTGATCTCCGACGACTTGAATCCGATCATCTGTCCATTCTTCATGCTCTTGTTGATCTTTTCTATTTCTAACAACCTCTCTTTCTGCTCCCTCATTTTCTCTACCTTCACTTGTAAGTTCTTTATGTAATTGGCCGCTTGGCCTAATTGATCGGGCTGTGATAACGTTGATTCCTACAACCAAACCATAAGTAAGCAAGGACAATTGTTAACTTAAACTTGATCAAAATGCATTGACAACTATAGTTGAAACAAACATTTATAGACTTTGAACTCCAGAAGATACTATTTAAACTCACCCTCATGGACAAAGTCAATCACATCCCAAAGATGAACCTCATACTTCTTAGAAACTTCCCTTGTCACGGAATCTCGCACTTATTTTCTTGAAATTGTGGTCAACACTACCTACCATTTCAGAATCTACATCACGCTAGACTTTTTTCAGAAAACTCAAATGAGGAGACATTCCAACTTCGCACTTATTTTCTTGAAATTGTGGTCAACACTACCTACCATTTCAGAATCTACATCACGCTAGACTTTTTTCAGAAAACTCAAATGAGGAGACATTCCAACTTCTTGTGTTTAAACAGTAACAGGAAAAAAAACCCTAGATAGGTTCCTTGTGTTTAGGAAATTTTGATTTTCTTCTACTTCATTTTCGACAAAAAAGGAAAAAAAAGGCATGATTGGATTAAAAATGGCCACAAATACCATCTGGGAAACTGAAAATCTTGAAGAAATGATATTTTTCCATGCTTCTAGCTAAGATGAGGAGCAGAAAATGAGGGTTTCCAAATAGTCAGCACCAATTAACATAAGAACAAGCACCTTGAAGAAAATAAAAATATAAAGTAACCCCATTCTTAAGAATGAAAAGTAAATACCTGGTGTTTTGTACGTAATATGACCAAAAAACATGGAAAAAATACAGTGTCGAGAGAGAGAGAGAGAGAGAGAGAGAGAGACCCTAGGACTCTGTGGAGGAACAAGGGAGTGGAGCTTGGAGAGGAGTGCCTTCATTTGATTTCTCCTGTTTCTCTCTGTCGTTTTGCGGTCGGGTCTGGATGAGCCGGGCTTGCTCTCCATCAAACCCCCGGACCACGAAGTACTGAACACCAAGATCAGACCAGCCTATGTTACTGAGAAATTTGAGTGCCTGTAATGTGTTTGATTCCATCCCTTGTTGGGAAGTGCTTTCACCGCACTGAGACCACAAAGCGAAGAAAAGGCAAAGTTAAATATGATTATTCAGATGCTGCTCTCTGTAAAAGGTTCTAATTCTAAGTTGGCAAATTTCACCTTTTCTATGGGACCAACGTGGACGTTCTTTGACCTTAGGGATAGAGTTCTTGGATACCAAACCAAAGCCGTCCCTACGCCATACTTAGGCACCTTAGGCATCATGGATGAAGGAAGACCAGGCATGATTCCAAGTCTTAATGTGAAGACTAGTGTTCCCACTTTATCCGCCTTGCAGCTTGTCAAGGGAGTCAAGAAGGACGAAGAAACCTTTGTGGCCCACCATTTGTTAAACCCCCTCTTCTCGGGCTATAGGGCTTCCTCTTTAGACTCCGAGGCTTGATTTTCCTTTTCGGTCATAATTCTTCCAGGGCAGTGGGTTCCGTTACCGGGGAGTCCGGGTCGGGGGGGTGTAAAGGCAAGAATTGTCTAACCAATAGATCCGGTATACCTACTTTCAACATTTTATGGCACGGCCAGACTCCTTGTGGTGTCAGGTCATAAAGGCCAAATATTTCCCATCCAATAGCCCTTTAGAAGCTGAACCCACATCCGAGGCATCTGTCGCCTGGAAATCCATCTTAGCCACGCTAAAAGGAACAGCCCGAGTTAGTGGTGACGGGCTAGCTAGGGCTATTCTCCATCCTTTACTTTAGACGCATAGGAGAATGTCATGAAAATAATGACTACTCTTAGCCTAGTAAGAAAAAATTCAATCAAATTCAATAAATTAAGAGGGAAAAAAACGATTTATCCAGTGATATTAGATGCTTTAGGATAGACAAAGTTTGGATAACCTGAAGGATCGCTCAAAAGGTGTTAATTTTTTTTTTTTTGCTAAAGGTCTAAATTCAAATAGTAATATTTGTGCATTCAGTAGTGAACCCAAGTTTCCCGTTGAAGGGAGGAGCTTAGGTTTAAGCAATGATCTTTAGAAATTCTGAACTAAGTAATCGAGTGATAAAAAGTAAACTTAAATTCTACAAAGACATACAATACGAGAATTAGCATATATATAAAAACAAGCAACATATGAAGATTAAAATGCCGGCTACAAATGACAAGGATCAATTCAATTATGTCCATCTAGAAAAAAAACGAAGAATTGGTGGGGGCACCTATAAATTTTTTCTTAACTTTAGGCACTCTGTATCAAACTAGTCTATAGTAAATTGAATAAGGGCACCACCAGTGTTATAACTTTCTACGCCGCTTACTTTAATGTCATAACTTTATAATTGATCACCTTAGTATCATAACTTTTAAAAAATATTTACTTTGGAGTCATATCTTTTCAATCTATCTCTTGAGTACTGTAAATTCAACAAAATATTAAAATTTACGACACTTGTGGTGAACAATTCTTTTTTTTTTTTTTTTTTAAAGTTATGATACTTAAGTCATCAAATATAAATAATCTCATACGTAGACAATTCACCTCACATCGTGCTTTATCCGGATTGAAGAGGTTATTGATAGCGACCAATTGAAAGTGAGTTATCTCATTAAAGCAAGAAAAAAGAGAAGTTCTTATTTCTTTTGTTGTTGTCTTTACAAGGTAATTTCATTAGCCCCAGCTCCAAGAGAGTCAAAAGTTGTGCGGTGTAGTCGCTCAATTTGAGGTTGTGGAGAGAGACATATGAGTCATGTCTCTTCACATGTTGGGTAATATGCTTTTCTCACGGTTGATGTCAATTTTCCCTGGCTGGGCTGATCATACTGATTGGAATTGGCTTGTTGGAGATTAGTAGGAAACCTTGATCATATGAAATAACTATTTTCCTATGTGGGAAGAGTGGATTACGCGATGTATGTATAATCACCGGAGGACAGGATTTTCTAAAGACTGATAGTCTAGCAAGTTTTCATAGGTCTACTAATCCCTGTGATAATTACTAAATCAATCCTAAAACTATTGTACGGATATCAATTTAGTAATAAATTTTTTTTGTCAATGTAATTCTAGACCTTTACGCAAAATTCCAACGTATTATTTTCAATCAATTACCGCCGAGAATTGCCGACTTGGGAATCAATTGTAGATCTAACGTAAAGGATCTAGAAACTTGTGTCAATCCTAAGGATCTGGAAACTTATGCTTCCATGTCACAAATCAATCATTTGGCAGATTTATCAATAATAGTGTCACAACTGGACACGGCCAAAAATCGAGATGTTGAAAGGATTTATTGTTGGATGAAGGATATGTATTTTAAGAGTTTATTTTGTAATCAAATTTTTTTACAAATCAATTTAATAATTGTGAACATGTAACTGACTTTTTACATAGACAATGGACCTAATAAAAATCCTCAATCTAAGAACACACGATTCGTAGTTAACATAAGCAAAAAACAATATCATCACGACTAAGCACTAATCACAATTTAGTCCACTTGACATTGATATCCTGCAAGGGTGGCCCCTATAATTAAGTTAATTAATATCTTTACCCTTATAAACCTTGCTTTTGTTCTTCTAAGATTTAAAATAATATATTGAATTGAAATGAAGAGAACGAGCCTTTGAAATCAAGCATAGATATCCCCGGATAAGTGCGGAAACAGAACTTAACATTTCGCCATGGTAAAATTGAGAAATTAAGATATTATTTTGATTAGTTGAGGACTTAAGATATGAAAAAACCCACAATCAAGTCCCAAGCTCACCATTGGTTGAATTCAAACATCAGAATGACACATGGCAAATGATGAAATATTCCACAAGAGAGCCACATTGGATTTCGAATGTCTGAATGATGCTATTGACGAGCTCAAAACCTGATTGAGACTTTTATAAAATCTTAAGTTCTCAATTCATCAAGATAAAAAGTTTAAGTTTTCAATTGACCAATGTCAAAAGTTTAAGTTCTCGCAATTATCATCATGAAGACTCATCATGCCGGTGTTGGCATTGCTTATGTATTACCATTTGAAGTTCTTTGACAATCAGAAAATAATAAAGGAAAATTTATTTTTTGTCCCTATATTTTCACGCCTTTTCTAATCAAGTCCCTACACTTTTAATTGGTCTAATTAAGTCTTTTTACTTACATAAATTTTCTAATCAAGTCCCTTCGACACCAAATCCAGCTGACGTGGCTGTCGGTTGTCACCATAGCACTTGTGGATAAAGTTTTTCCAATGTGGATGTCCAGTTGGGATTCCACATTGGTTAAATTTTATGCACATCTTATTTCAAAGTTATCACCATTCGATAATTTTTTCCACACATCTCTGGGTGGGGAGAGACTTGATTTGAAAATTTGTGAAAGTAAAAAGGATTTCATTAGACAAATCAAAAGAACAAGGACTTGATTAGGAAAAACATGAAAGTATAGGGACAAAAAGGATAATTTTTTCAAAAAGTAATGAATTATCTGAGCTATTGATGAGCCTATTAATAAGGAAATTGCATCCTAAGCAAACTGTCCCTAGATGACGAATAATTGGTGACGTATTATGGATGACGTCCCATAAGATCTCCTTACCATTTTCTGCGATAAAGTGATGGAGCGGACCCAAAAAAGCAAGGGCAATCACGAGTCCTTTGTTTGGACTTTGCTCCCTCCTACGAAGAAAAGCCTCAAGCGCCTTACATTATCCAAGAGCATTCACATATAACAGTCGACATGCACAATGTACATGATTCCCAAGTTTCCGGTCTCTAGAACTTCAATTATATCTTTGGTAAAATTTCTAGGATTGAGTTTTGGGAATCCCATGTCGATCCCAATTCATTTCAGAATCAGGTAACAATTCAACTAGGTTTAGTAAATTAATAAAAATAATAATGTGTTCGGCGATAATAGATGCTTTAGGTTAGACAAAGTTGGATAACCTAAAGAATTGCTCCGTAGGCATAATTTTCTTCGCACCTTACTTTGTCCAAGAGTACTCACGTGGAGTTGTCGACGTGCACAATGTGAGTGATTCACGAGTTCCAAGTCTCTAGAACATCTATCTACCGTATCTTTTGTAAAATTTCGAGGATATAATTAAGTTTCGGGAATCCAATGTCAATTTCAATACTTTTCAGGATAAGATAATAATTTAAGTAGATGTAGTAAATTAAGGAAAAAAAAATGACACATTCAATGACTAAAGATGCTTTCGAAAAGACAAAGTTAGATAACCTAAAGAATTGCTCAACGGGTGTTACTTTTTCTCGTGCCTTACTTTGTCCAAGAGCATTCACATGTAGTTGTCGACCTTCACAATATGCGTGATTCACAAGTTTCAAGTCTCTGGATTGTTGACTATATATCCTATAAACTTTCTATGGTATAAATAAGCTTTGGGAATCCGATGTAAATTTCAATTCGTTGCAAAATTAGATAAAAAAAAATCCAAGCAGGTTGAGTAAATTAAGAAAAAAAGGTATATATTCAGTGGTAACAGATGCTTTCAGGACAGACAAAGTTGGATAACCTAAAGGATTGCTCAACAGGTGTTATTTTCTTCATTAACGGTCTAAATTCAAATCGTAATATTTGTGCATTCAGTGGTGGATCTGAGATTCCCGCATAGGGAACGAGCTTAACTTTAAGAAATTATCCGTAGAAATTTTGAGCTAAGTAATTGCGTGATAAGAAGTAACCGAATTACAGAGAGACATTTCATTAAATTCACGGGAGCATTCGTGTCTTGGATGTCAGATGACAACAGACTTTTCAATGTGGGATATGTAAGGATATGTCAGAAATGAATCCTAACGAGCTCACTCTCGAAAGCTTGAAGAGAGAAGATACGTAGGCATGTCGGGATCCTCGATATTTTTAGAGATAATTGCTCAAGAACCCTTCAACTTTCCACGCTCTTTCACATGGGGATTCGCTCTATCATGCTTTGGCGTCGTTAGACAATTATGTCGGTTAAATATGAGCGGATTTAGTACCAAAGAGATTTGATTAGAAAATGTATGAAAGTTGAAGGACTTAATTAAATAAACTAAAATCATAAAGACTTGATTAGAAGAAGTTTGAAAATATAGGGATGGAAAGTATAATTTTCTTCGACGAATAATAAATTGTTTAAGCTATTGATGAGCCAATTGATCAGGTAATTGCATCCCAAGCAAACTGATGGCGAATAATTGGTCACGTATTATGGATGACGTCCCATAAGATCTCCTTTTAACATTTTCTGCGATGAAGTGCACGAGTGGACACTAAAAAATAAAATAAACTAAACAGCAAAAAAACCCTCAACCGCCTCACAAGTTCGTGACTCACAAGTTGAAAGTCTCTAGAACGTCTACTATCTCCTTTGTAAAATTTCTAGGATATAATTAAGTTTAGAATCCAATGTCAATTTCAATTCGTTTCAGAATCGAATTAAAATTCAAGCAGATTTAGTCAATTAAGAGAAAGTAATGATACACATAATGATAATAGATGCTTTAGGACCGACAAAGCTTTTTTTTTTTTTTGGAAATATTTTCTTCATTTTCACGGATATACAATAGAGATATGTAGTCCAATTGCAAACCAAAACAACAAAACAAGTTTTAGATAAGAAAATAAATAATCAGAACAAGATTATGGGTCATAAACTCAAAGAGCAGATTTGATACTTCTTCAAACCAAAATCGGTGGCCGACCACCAAATTCATTTTCAGTAATATGCATACACCGAGATTTCCATATGTTGCTACATCTTTGCCTTTCGGCGGTGCTTGCCTAGGTTAGGCTTCTCAAATACCATTTTCGTGCAGAGTAACAAGGTTAAATGTGTACAGATCTGACACTTGTAAGAGTGAAACTTTCACAAAACTCTCTTGATCTTTTTCGAAACTGGACTTATACACAAATGAAACCGAGGAAAGTAAAATCCCAAAATCATATACCCAAAAAAACCCAAAATCTAGACCAAATTGAGATTAAAACCTCCCCGAAAAGGGAGAGAAGAACTTCTAGATCTAAACTAGATCAGAGAAGAAAAACTCCTCAAAATGGGAGGAAAGCAAAAAAGAGAGAATATAGAATCAAATCAGCCAAAGAAAAAGCAAAAGGGGAGGGGTGGGAGAGATCTAGCTCAAACACCCCTTCCATGGAGGTTGAAGAAGAAAGCTATGTGAATATAGGAAGAAGATGAGAGAACTCTAAAGGGGAGAGGGAAAAAGCGTTAGGACCGATAAAGGTGGATAACCTTTAAAATTGCTCATAAGATGTTCTTTTCTTCACGCCTTACTTTGTCCAAGAGCATTCACATGTAATTGTTGACATGCACAACGTGTGAGATTCACAGAGTCTCTAGAACGTGGACTATAGCTTTTGTAAATTTCCTAGGATATAATCAAGTTTTGGAAATTTGGTGTCAATTTCATTTCGTTCAAAATCAAACAAAAGTTCAAGCAAATTTGGTGAACTAAGAAAAAAAATGATATATTCAGTGATAGTAAATAATTTAGAACAGACAAAGTAGGATAACCTAAAGGATTGCTCAACAAGTGTTATTTTCTTCGTTAAGGTCTAAATTTGAACTGTAATATTTACGCATTTAGTGGCGGACCCAATGTTCCCACTGGGGATGAGCTTAGCTTTAAGAAATTATCTTGAGAAATTTTGAATTAAGTAATCCCATGATAATAAATAAACTCAAATAGTAAACTTGTATTAGCAAATAAATCACAAACAAGCAACAGATGAAGATTAAAATGTGGGCTGCAAAAACGATAAGGATCGATTTACGTAAGAGAACAAAAATTGTGGGGCCTCACCAATTTTTCTTAACTTTAGGCACTCAATTGGAATAATGCTAATTTCTCTCTGATCGTGGTATGTTACACATAGATATTATATTCCAGGAATTTTGGATTCTTTTATTTTCAATAAGCATAAGCACAAGACAAAAATAGTTAATGTTTTCCTCTCCATTATAAGATTCGTATTTAAAACCCAAATATGCAATTTATTTAAGAAATCAATTCATTCTTATTTAAGTTGATTGCATTAAAGCAAAACAAACTCAAACTACGGCATACTTAACCCAAAGGGAGATGATTCGACTAGATTATCCCTAATCCATCATGAGAAATTCCGCATTTACATGTTTAATATGTTAAGACGACAAATAAGATTAAATAATCAAAAACCTGTTTCCTGATTGATTTTATCTAAATGCTTTTTAATTGGAATTTATTCATAATAAATCACTCATATAAAAAAAAGGAAGGTAAAAAGACTGACTTATACTGCCATGGCCCATTTGGACATCACAATTTGCATATCACCGAATTCAGAAGTGTACTCTCAAATTATTTTTCCATAATTAATACATTCTTATCGATGATTAGCCTATTGATCGAATGAAAAGACATGTTTATGAATTAGATGCGTAACCCAAGTTCGATTCTTCATATCATCAAATGTAAACAATCTCGTATTATGAGAAATCATTTCGAATGGTGTCTTATCTGTATCCATTATTGATATTGGTCAATTGAAGGAGACTTCTCTCATAAAGGCGAGAAAAAAGAGAGGGTCTTATGTCATCGTGATTGTCTTTTCAAGGTAAGTTCATCATCGCCGGTACCAAGAGAGTCAAAGTTGTGCAGTGTAGTTCTTATCTGATCGATATAGTGCAAGCGCACTCAATTTGGGGCTGTGGAGAGAGACACACGAGTAATGTCTCTTCACATTTTTGGCAATATGCTTTTCACAGCGTTGATGTCAAATGTACCCTGGTTGGGCTCCTTCGTAGTGATTGGAATGGGCTTTGTTAAAGATTGATAGGATTAATCACGTGAGAAAAGATTATTTACGTACGTGGGTGGATTGGATCATGCAATGTGTGTAGTCACCAAAGGGCAAGATTTTCTAATAGGTCTACCAATCACTTATATGAAGTTTTAATTTACAAATCGCAATTTTGACGTCACAACAGTGGAAACAAGTTGGGTAGATTCCCATTACCACAATTTTACATGGGCCTCCAATGAAAAATGGCTATATGGTCATCACGCATAAAAAATGCCACATAAGCGTGCCATGCAAAACACTGTCAGCCTCATCAGCTGTCACATAGGGCATTTAACGACGTATTTGGATGGAATCGTAACAAAGGGTGTAAGTGGAACAATGGTGCGACTTTGGGTTTTTTTGGATTGAAAACTAATTTGGGATAAATATGTTCATAGTGCCTGTTTAAAATTTTCTGTGATATTAACCCCAACTATATATACATATATTCTTTCTTTTCTTTTTCTCCTTTCGAAGAGTTGAGTCCCACTTCATTTGCCGAGTAGCATTTGGATAATTTCCACTGGGAATATTGGTAAGTCAAGTTCATACTAAGATTGCCTTTATATTCTTCATTGGCTTGCGCTAAAGTCCATTGTCTTTCTCACTTTCCATCCCATTAGGCCCCCTTCGTTTAAGTCTTGGTGGCCCCAAGTCGTTGTCTACTTAAAAAGCAAAATTCAATGCAAAATTTAATACTAACAGGGTCATAGCCAGTTTGTGTTGGCAACGAAAATGGCATGCCTAGAAACACCATAATCAGAAACTGAAACACGTAAATGGAAAAGTTATTGATTCGCGCACCTGGTTTGGAATCCATCGAACTTGATGCCAAACTGACGACGGTTTCTGAATACGAACTCAAGTGCTTCTCTCTTATTTCCTTCAGAAACACTAGCCTAATGAGATTGCCACTCATGAGAAGAAATTCCTCTCTTTATCCATTTGTGAGTCAAATTGTGCATTATCAGATTATAGAAGAGACTTGAACGCTATTTATAGAGTTTTCGACCACGGACCCTCTCATCACGGGCCGAGCCGTACTCGGCCCACACTAACTAGCCCCTTATTAGACTTATTAATAATTCATATATCTTACCTTTATTAGACCACACTAATACAGTTAATCTCAATTAATAAAGTCCACATTAGTAAATTTCTTACAGTTTGAACATCACACTTCACGCATCGCCCAATGCAAAAGTGTACTTTCCAAATTTTGCCATAATTAATAAATTCTCATCGATAATTAGCCTATTGATCGATGAATGGACATATTTACGAATCAAATACGCAACGCAAGTTTGATTCCCCGTATCATCATATGTAAGCACTCTTGTATTGGGACAATTCATCTCAAATCTCATCTTTATCTGGAGCTGATGGGTTATTGATACCGACCAATTGAAACAGACTTTCCTCATAAAAGTACGATGAAAAGAGGAGAAGTTCTTATCTCATGTTTTTTTCTTTTCGAGGAAATTCCATCATCGCCAGTACCAAGATAGTCAAAAGTTGTGCAGGATAAAACCTTACCACTGTTATATGGTGCAATCACTCTCAATCTAAGGTTGTGGATAGAGACGTATGAGTCATGTCGCTTCCCATCTTGGGTAATATGCTTTCGTCAGGGTTGATGTCTATTTTCCCCAGGCTGGGATCATCTTGTGATTGGACAGGATTTTCCGACTGTCTACCAATCACTTAAAAGAAATCATTTACTAGCACGTAATTTTGACTTCGCGACCGTAAAAACAATTTGGGTAAATTCGGGTTTCCTCAATTTTACATGGACCTCCATTGAAAAATGGCGATCCTCCATCGACAAGGATTTTCCAACTACAGCATCGATACTCCCAACTTATCTGGAAAGAGAGGGACGAAGACAAAAAGATTGGGCTGTAGGGCTGTATGAAGATTGATAAAGGACGGGAGAGAGGAGTGTTGTAGTTGGGCGGCGGCGATTGTTGGGTGGTTGTGACTTGACTGTGACAGGGCTTAGGAAGAAAGAGAGGATTATAAAGTTTGGTCGACTCAAGCCTATCTAACTTTTTGCACACAATAGCGATCCGCAATTCTCCAAGGCTTAGGGTCGCAAGTAGGAACTATAGAGGAAAATGTTTTTTTTTTTTTTTATGGTTTAACACTATAATTAAATTTGATTCTATCAATAATCACTTTTCTTTATGTCATTAATCACTTCTTTCCATGTCCAATTTATTCTCTTCTCTTAATTATTTATATATAACAAACTATTTCAACAGTAATGAAAGTGCACGTGTTCGTCTCTTCAATGGCCACGAGATCTTCAATCTCTTCATTGGAGGCAATGATATGAGGATGATAATTTCCTTTTTCAGTCTTTTTTTTTAATTTTCTTTATTTGCACTTTGTTAGTTTTCTTATTTGTCAAAACCCATGTTCCCTTTTTAATTTTTTTTGCCAACATCATTTTAGATTTAAATCTGTTGATTTTTTAAAGAAGTATTTAATGATATAAAAAGCGACATAAGCATGAGACGCAAACACTTGTTAGCTATCACGCATGACATTTAACCGCGAAATTGGAGGGAATTGTAAAGTTGGGTAAAATTGGGATAATGGCACCATTTTGAAAGTTTTTATGAGTTGAAAAATAATTTAGAGTAAATATGTTCAGGTAGTACCAGATTTTCACGCCTTTTCCTAATCAAAGTGGGTTTGATTAGAAAATTTGTGAAAGTAAAGCGATTTCATTAGACAAATCAAAAGTATACGGACTTGATTAGGAAAAACGTGAAAGTATAGGGATGAAAAGGATAATTTTTCCAAAAAGTAATGAATTATTTGAGCTATTGATGAGCCTATTAATAAGGTAATTGCATCCAAAGCAAACGGTCTCTAGATGACGAATAATTGGTGAGGTATTATGGATGACGTCCCATGAGATTTCCTTTTACCATTTGCAGCGTTGAAGTGCATGAGTGGACCGTAAAAAGCATGAAAATTGATCACTACTCCTTTGTTTGCTTCTTCCCTTAAAAATAGAAAGCCTAAAGTGCCTTCCTTCGTGCAAGTGCATTCACATGTAATATCGACGTGTACAATGTGCATGATTCACAAGTTTCAAGTCTCTAGAACGTCAACCATCTCCTTTGTAAAATTTTTAGGATATAATTAAGATTCGAAAATCTGATGTCAATTTCTATTCATTTAAGAATCTTATTAAAGTTCAAATAGATTTAGTTAATTAAGAAAAAGTAAAGATATACACAGTGATAGTAGAGGGAAAATTACCAAAATAGTCCTAAACCTATTGTAATTGTGCCAATTCAGTCATAAACTTTTTTTTGTGTCAATTCAGTCCTAAACATTTTGCATTTGTGCCAATTCAGTCCATCTGGCCAATTTTGATCAACCGGGATGATGACATGGATCTTTGGTAGGCGGTGACGCTAATGTGGCAATTTTTAATATTATTTTTTATTTTTTCGATTTATTTATTTATTTTTTTTTTCCTTTCCTTTTTTTTTTCCTTTCATCTTCATCTTCAACCTTTGACCGACGAGGTTGGCCCTACAGGCCGCTGGCAAGGCTCGACCTCACCAGCGTTGGGCGAGGCCAGCCTCGTTGTTACTGGGAGAGGACGAGCCCTCACTAGATCTAGCAAGGGGTCATCCTCACCATTGCTGGCTAGGCTTGGCCCCGCCGTTAACTAGCGAGGTCGACCAAGGCTCGACCTTGTTGTTGCTGGGCGAGGCCGACCTTGCCAATTGCCAACAAGTTCAAGCCTCACCAGATCTGGCGAGGGGTCATCTTCGGCGTCACTCTAGCAAGGGCTCGAACTCACCGGCATTGGCGAGGTTGGCCTCGCCTAGCAATGGCGGTGGTTGAGCCTCAAGAAGAATGGCGAGGAAGACCCTCGCCAGATCTGGCAAGGCTTGAACTCACCGACAACCAGCGAGGTGATCTAGCGAGGGGTCTTCCTCGCCGTCGCTGGCGAGGCTTAGCCTCGCGATAACGCTGGGGCCGAGGTCAAGCCTCACCAGCGGCCGGCTAGGCTAACCTTGCCGGCTTCCACCTCTAGGCGATCACCGGTCTGGCGACCGACTAGAGGTTGAAGATGAAGATGAAGGGAAAAAAAAGAAAAGGAAAGGAAAAAGAAAAAATAAATTCTAAAAAATAAAAAATAATATTAAAAATTGCCACATTAGCGTTGGCCGGTCACCCGCCAGCATCCACGTCAGCGCCTGTCGTCCAAAATTGGCCAAATGGATTGAATTGGTACAAATCCAAAAGGTTTATGATTGAATTGACACAAAAAAAAGGTTTAGGACTAAATTAGCATATTGCAATAGGTTTAGTGCTGTTTTGATAATTTTCCCAATAATAGATGCTTTAGGACCAACAAAGTTTGATAACCTGAAAAATTGCCCAACCGGTGTTCTTTTCTTCACGCCTTACTTTGTCCAGGAACATTTACATGCAATTTTGACATGTACAATGTGCGTGATTCACTAATCTCTAGAACGTCTACTATATCTTCTGTAAGATTTCTAGAAGATAATTAATTTCTGGAAATTCAGTGTCAATTTCATTTCATTCAAAATCAAACAAAAATTCAAGCAGATTTAGTGAACTAAGAAAAAAAATTGATATATTCAGCGATAGTAGATGCTTTAGGACAGACAAAGTTGGATAACCTGAAGGATTGCTCAATAGGTATTATTTTCTTCGCTAAAGGTCTAAATTCAAATTGTAGTATTTGTGCTTTCAGTGGTGGACCCAACTTTCCAGCTAGGGGACGAACTTAGCTTCAAGAAATTATCCTTAGAAATTTTGACTTAACTAATCCTGCGATTAGAAATAAACTCAAATTATACAAAGGCATACTCTTGGATTAGCATATAAATCACAAACAAGCAACATATGATGATTAAACTATTGGCTACAAACACGAAAATAGTCGATTTAATTTGTGGGGCTATCCGATTTTTCTCAGCTTTAGGCACTCAATTGTGCACATTCTACTTTGAGAAATCAATGTGTGCACTATTTTGCTATTGGAATAATGCTAATGCATAACCTTTGGATGCCTTTTCTCTCTGATTACATCTCGTGGTATGTTACACATTGATAATATTCCAGTAATTTTGGATTCTTTTATTTCAAAAGGCATAAGCACAAGAAAGGAATAGTTAATGTTTTCCTCTCCATTATGAGATTCGTATTTAACACCCCAATATGCAATTTATTTGAGAAATCAATTCATTCTCATTTAATTTGATTGCATTAAAGCAAAACAAACTCAAACTACGGCATACTTAACCCAGAGGGAGATGATTCGACTAGATTATCCATAATCCATCATGAGAAATTCCACATTTACATGTTTAATATGTTAAGACGACAAATAAGATTAAATAATAAAAAACCTGTTTCATGATTGATTTTATCTAAATGCTTTTTAATTGGAATTTATTCATAATAAATCACTCATAATAAAAAAAAAGGAAGGTAAAAAGATGAGTTATACGGCCATGGCCCATTTGGACATCACACTTCGCATATTGCCGAATTCAGAAGTGTACTCTCAATTTTTTTTTCCCGTGATTGATACATTCTTATCGACGATTAGCCTATTAATCAAACGAAGAGGCATATTTATAAATTAGATGAGTAACATGAGTACGATTCCTCATATCATCAAATGTAAATAATATCGTATTATGAGAAATCATTTCGAATAGTGTCTTATCTGTATCCATTATCGATACTGATCAATTGAAGGAGACTTCTTTCATAAAAATAAGAAAAAAGAGAGGTTCTTATGTCGCTGTGATTGTCTTTTCAAGGTAAGTTCATCATCGCCGGTGCCAAGAGAGTCAAAAGTTGTGCAGTGTAGTTCTTATCTGATCGACACAGTGCAAGCGCACTCAATTTGGGGCTATGGAGAGAGACCGCTGTGTTGTCTCTTCACATTTTTGGTAATCTTTTCTCAGTATTGATGTCGATTGTCGCCTGGCTGGGCTCCTATAGTGATTGGAATTGGCTTTGTTAAAGATTGATAGGATTTAACCACATGAGAAAATATTATTTACATACGTGGGTGGATTGAATTGTGCAATATGTGCGAAATCACTGAAGGGCAAGATATTCTAGAGCCTAGCAAGTTTTCATAAGTGTACCAATCATATGAAGTTCTAATTTACAAATCGCAACTTTGAAGTCACAACAGAGGAAACAAGTTGGTAAATTCCCGTCTCCCCAATTTTACACGGGCCTCCATTGAAAAATGGCAATATAGTCATCATGCAAAAAAAATGCCATGTAAGCATGCCATGCAAACATTGTCAACCTCGTCAGTTGTCACATAGGGCATTAATGACTTATTTGGACGGAAACGTAACGAAGGGTGTAAATGGGACAATGGTACGATTTTGGGATTTTTATGGATTGAAAAATAATTTGAGATAAATATGTTCAAGTAGTAAAGGTTTAAGTTTTTTTTTTTTTGTGATATTAACTTGAACAATATACATATGTTCTTTCATTTCTTTTTCTCCTTTTGAAGAGTTGAGTCCCATTTCATTTGCCAAGTAGCATTCCATTGGGAATATTGGTAAGTCAAGTTCATACTAGGATTGCCTTTTGGCTTAAGCTATTCTCACTTCCCATCCCATTAGGCCCTCTTCGTTTAAGTCTCGGCGGCCCCAAGTCCATCTCTACTTACAAAGCAAACGCAAAATTTAATACTAACATGGCCATAGCCAGTTTTTTTTTTTGGTTGGTCGGATGGCCATAGCCAGTTGGGATTTCACAACTTTACACATCACCAAATGCAAAAGAGTACTTTCAAAATTTTTCCATAATCAACAAATTCTCATTGATAATTAACCTATAGATCAACGAACGGATATATTTACGAATCGAACGCGAAACATGAGTTCCATTCCCTATATCATCAAATGTGTACAATCTTGTATTGGGACAATTCATCCCAAATCACGTCTTATTCGGATTCAACGGGTATTGATACCGACCAATTGATACTGACTTTTCTCATAAAAGTACTAAAAAAGAGAGTCAAAAGTAGTGCAGTATAGTTCTTACCTCATTTGTTGTGGTGCAATCCCTCTCCATCTGAGGTTGTGCAGAGAGACATGCGAGTCATGTCGCTGCCCATAGCCAGGGTTGATGTCTACTTTCCCCTGGCTGGGCTCATCATGTGATTGGGCAGGATTTTCGACGGTCTACCAATCACCAAAAAGAAATCATCTACGAGCACGTAATTTTGACTTCCCAACTGTGAAAGCAAGTTGGGTGGATTCGGGTTTCCTTGGTTTTACATGGGCCTCCATTAAAAAATGATGATCCTCCATCGACAAGGATTTTCCTAACTCCGACATCGAGGGTCCCAATTTATCTGGAAAGAGAGAGGGACAAAGAGATAAAGAGTAGGCCATAGGGATGTACGAAGATCAAGGGACGACGGGAGAGCAGGGTGTCATAGTGGGGCGGCAAGGATTGTCGGGCGGTTGTGACTTGACCACGACAATAATGGCGATGGACTGGGCTCACTGAGAAAGAGGGGATTCTAAAGATTGGCAGACTCAAGCCTCTCTAACCTTTTGCACACAATAGTGATCCGCAGTTCTCGAAGGCTTAGGTCACGAGTAGGAACTATAGAGGCAAATGTTTTTTTTTTTATGGTGTATCACTATAATTAACCTTTTTTTTTAATCAAGCATTACTTCTTTTCATGTCATTAATCACTTTTTTTCATACCCAATAATCACACTTTTTCATGTCCAATTTAATCTATTCTCTTAATTATTTATATATAACAAACTATTTCAACAGAAACGATGGCGCATGCGAACGTCTCTTCAATGGCCATGGCATATGGATGTCTTTTGAATGGGGGCGATAGCCCCAGGACGATAATTTCCTTTCTCAGTCTGTTTTAATTTCTGTATTTTCACTTTGTTAGTTTTCTTATTTGTTAAAACCCACTTTTACTTTTTATTATTTTTTTTGCCAACATCATTTTAGATTTGAATCTGCTGATTTTTAAAGAAATATTTAATAATAACAAATGCCACATAAGTGTGAGATGCAAACGCTCGTCAGCTATCATGCAGGACATTTAACCACGAAATTGGATGGAATTGTAGAGGAGGGTAAAATTGGATAATGGCACCATTTTGGGAGTTTTTATGAGTTGAAAAATATGTTCAAGTAGAACCATATTTTCTATGATAAATTCTAATGATATGGATATAGTCTTTATGTTCTTTTTCTCCTTTTGAAGAGTTGAGTCCCAGTTCAATTGGCATTTTTAAATGCCAAGTTCATACTAGGATTGCCTCTATATTCTGCGTTGGCTTAATTTATAGTTCATTCTCTTTCTCACTTTCCATCCCATTAGCCATATGCTTCGTTTAAGTCATGGTGGTCCGCAATCGTCTTATTTCAAATGCAAAATTCAATGAAGTCGTCTTTGGTATGGTTCTTGTGTGTCTCCCTACGAGATTGACTCAGATTGTTTCGTGAAAAATTCTGATAGCTAAACACTAAGTGATTATTGGTGTAATTGAGAGGTTGGGAACACTGAGAGTATTTAAGTGACTAATCTTCTTTGTATCACTTCATCAACGGTAGACTCTTAGATTGCTGTTCCCTTCCCATGGAATGGGTCACATGGACTAAACCATGTAAATTGTGTCCGATTTATTTCCTCTTTTCTAGTTTATTTGTATTTGATTGCTTGTTAGCACAATAAGAGCAATATCCGTTCTACAAAAGGTTTCTCATTTCATAATTTTAGAAAAGATCAAAACACCAAGATCCTGGGGAAACTCCACCTAGTAAAAGGTGGGAAACTTCTAAGATATGTGAATGTAATATACCATCTCATTTTTACTATTATTATGCATTTGATTATGCCAAATCGCCGTAACATTGTCAACAACTTTTACAATGCTTTTATACTTAATTATACCTACACGTCGTAATGTTATGCGATACACCAGAGGTATTTTAAAAGTGCCCGTAGAAGGTGATCCAACAAGAGGATTAAAGTCTGAGACCGTCGTTCTCCAAAAGGAAAAAAAAAATAAAAGAGCAGAAGGAAATATTCAAAGAAGGTTGTTGCTTGCATTCAGCACATAAACTACATAAACTACATAGACAATGCAACTTGTACTTTCACCAAATTAGAAGGTCTATGGTGTTGAAAGTATTCCACATCACTTGTTTACAAGGTTATTATGCTCTTTATATCTATATACATAAGGTCTCTCTTCACCTATAAGGTTAAAACTTTTTGGTTGTATCTTCTAACATGATATCAAAGCAAAGTTCTGCCCACATTTTGTTCTTAATGTCGGCTTGCACGTGGGAGGGGGTTTAAGTATCTCGACATCATGGTGGTGGTCGAATTCACCAAAAAAATAATTTCTACTCTCTAAATCACAAATAAATTGTACTTAGGGTGAGCAGAGTCGAATCCACAGAGACTGACAAATTGTTAATTCTTTGAAAACCAAGTAAACAATAAAAGCGAAACTAAAAAGGGGGTTTATGCAAAATAGACTTAAATAAAATAGGCAAACAGAAATTAAAGAAAATCAGATTATGTAACATCTAGCAAAGGTAATCTCATTCAAGTTCGGAAGTTGATCATTGAATCAAATGAATAATCTCAAACACTGCAATAGACTGGTTATGATTGTTGAAACGCTTCTAACAACCTAATCTTTCCTTAATATTAGATTAACCGGACACGCGCCTGTGATTAATCCCTTATTAACAAATAACCCCGACACGCGCCTAGGATTCAATTCGCTAATAGCATGAAGAGCGAGAAAAACCCAACCCTAGCCAATAAATCACACGCGTAACTTATTCAAGCTAGATCATATATTCTCATAATACAACTTGAAAATCTGGTTTTAATCAAGTTATATTATTTGCCATTATTATTAAAATACCTAAACAATTACGGGTTTAGATATTTCAATTGGCAAACTATCACCCTGTCAATTGCACAACGAGCCCTTATTGTAGCAACCAACAAAGTAATGGTAAACAATAAAACAGAGAATATATAAATATTGCAGAAATTAAGAAGAAGGATTAAGTTTAGATCTCACAACTTGAATGAACTTGAACTTTGATAATCCTTTGCTAGATTAAAAAGAAGTTAGCCACACATGGCTACAAAATGCGCAAAAGAGAAAATAATATGTTTCTGAATTTTCTGAAGTCAAGTCTGTCCTTCCCTCTTGCGATCAACCTCTTAAATAAAAAGAGAAAGTCTAGAAAAGAAATTCTATCCAACAAGGAAAGAGAAAATAAAACGCAAAAAACTTCTCCATAATATCCCTAATTAAGAGTTCTATTTAAGTACAAAAATCCTCCTCAATCAAATCTGGAAAATATGGAAAGTAATTGCCAAATCACGTCTCCAAATTCTGCGCCAGCTTTACATCCGCGATCTTAAGCCGTGAGCACGGATATATGGAAAATAAATCTTTTACATACAGAATCCTAACCAACGATTCAAAAACGTCCAAAATCTTCACGATTGCTTCATTCACCATCACCTAATCACAATGCATAAAAACAAATAAATTCCACTCTATTTATTGAATATTTTCCCAAAATACCACCAAATATAATCAAAATATAAGTCAAATATACGCATCATCAAACTCCCCACACTTATCCAATGCTTGTCCTCAAGCATAACTCAAATCATCAACCGACAACATCCAGCCATCACTACGCACAAATCCCTCATTAATCCATGATTCAACATACTAAAAAATAATAAACCCAACATAACCAACAAGTTTCAATTTTTCAAGCAATAAATAACTGATTTTAATAATTCTTATCATCATAAAACACAAAGCTCGAACATTTTTAGAATATTCACACAAATGAGCTTTATATAAGTTAATGCATAAAGAATCATCCCTCAACCTGCCAAGTCACAAATCTTTCACAAATTCAAGTAATAAACAAGAAATTGAGGTGCTTTTAAATTATTGCAACACTTTTAGGCTTGCTTAGGGTGTTATAGACCTTTTGACGCGAAAGTAAACCAGTTGTGGTGGTTACCCCCGGTTACTCAGCCCATCACAACCCTAAGTGGCTACTAGCACTGCTCATATTCTGCTAACTATTTTTTGGCCTGAGTGTCAACATGGGGCGCATGAAGACCCCTGGTTACTCAAATAGAGCAGAACAGCGGAGCAAACATAATCAAACATAATACTTTTCTCAATTTTTTTTTCAGCAACCTCTTTTCCATCACATTTTCACATGTGAATAATTATGTGACTCGGCAAGTTTAGTGAAAATTCCATATGCACATGACGTAGATTTAAATCAAGCAAGTTAAGCATATTTCACCTCATTAATTCAAGCCTCATATTTTATGATAAGATGAACGACCAAAATCAACCATTTATTTCACGAAAAATTAAGAATAAATCTGGTTATATTAAGTTTATTACATAATCTAGCATATTTTATCAATTCAAGGCGAGAAGAGTTGCACAAATTCAAACTAGAAGTTAATGATTTAACTAGATAAAAGCTATGGTGGGGGACAAATAAAGTGATAAGCAAGTTTCTCCCCACACTTAATAGACACATTGTCCTCAATGTGTAGGAAAAAGATAAGCACAAATGGAAAAGAAAGAGGAGTTTAACTTCCCTGAATGGTGGAGGATATGAAATCACGGCAATCTAAGACGGGCAGCTGAAGTGGATGGAAAAACCGTGCTTGCGTCGGGAGCTCGAGTAGTGCAATGTTCATGTGGGAAAATCGGACAAGGCACGATGGGCTATCCTTGAAGAGTTTTATATCCATACGATGGGCTGCATGTTCAAATCGCAGGGTACTTTGAAACGCTTCGCTTGTTAAGACAGACTACGGATTTGCGTTGCGGGGCGGAGATGGGGTGGTGATGGAGAAGCATGAGTAGACATGTATGAGGGTAAATAAAAGAACAAAAAAAAATTAGAGTAAATTATTGGAGAAGATGACAATAAATAAAATGAACTAAAAATGAACTAGAAATAAGGCGTGGGCACGCCTTAAACTTGGGTTGCCTCCCTAAAAGCGCCCTTGTTTAACGTCCTAGGCTAGGCGACCTGCATTTTCATTCCCCTCATTAACCCCTGTCCAGGGTTATTTCCTTTTTCCTATGAGCCCGAAACCCTTCATAAAATGGCTTGAGGCGATATCTATTTACTTTAAAAACCTTGTTTGTCTATAGGCTCTGTATCTCCATTGCACCATGAGAAAATACATTAGTAACAATAAAAGGACCAATCCACTTGGACCTTAGTTTTCTAGGAAATAATTTCAAATGGGAATGATAAAGTAGAACTTTTTGTCCAATTGAAAATTGTTTCCTAGAAATTATTTGGTCATGAAAATTCTTTGTCTTTTCCTTGTAGATTCGGAGTTTTCATATGCATCAATTCTAATCTCCTCTAACTCCTGCAATTTCCTATGTTCACCAGCCCTGATCCATCTTCATGTTGCATTGCTTGATAGCCCAATAAGTGCGGTGCTCTAACTCCACGGGGAGGTGACAAGGCTTACCAAAAACAAGGCGATAGGGAGACATGCCTATAGGTGTCTTGTAGGCTGTCACGATAAGCCCAGTCGTCATCCAACCGTAAGCTCCGGTCTTTTCTATTTGGATTGATTGTCTTTTCAAGTATGGACTTAATTTCTCTGTTCAACACTTGACTTGTCCATTCGTTTGTGGATGGTAGGCGGTGGAGGTGCGATGAGTTACAGCATATTTGGTGAAGAGTGCTTCCATGATGCGATTGCGAAATGAGTCCCTCTATCGCGATAATTGCTCTTGGCGTTTCGAACCTAGCAAAGATGTGAGTTTTGACAAAATCTGCTACAGTCTTGGCATTGTCAGTTCGTGTAGCCTTGGCTTCCACCCATTTAGAAACATAATCTACAGCAAGCAGAATATAAGTATAACCAAATGAAGGTGGAAAAGGACCCATAAAATCAATACCCCATACATCAAATATTTCACAAACAAGTATAGGAGTGAGTGGCATTTGATCTCTATGTCCTAAATTACCAGTTCTTTGACAATTAGCACAGGACTTACAGAACATATAAGCATCACGAAATAAAGAAGGCCAATACAGCCCACACTCTAATACTTTGCGTGCTGTTCTCTTGGGTCCAAAATGACCTCCACAAGCATAAGAATGACAAAATTTCAGAATTGACTCAACCTCTACCTCAGAAACACATCTCCTAATAACTTGGTCAGAACAATGTTTCCACAAATAAGGATCATCCCATACATAATACTTAGCATCCCTTTTTATCCTATCTTTTTCAGACCTAGTTAATTCATTAGGGAAGGTACCGGCTACTAGGTAATTTACAATATCAGCATACCAGGGAGCTGTATTTTGCACAGAAAATAAATACTCATCGGGAAAGTCATCTTGCAAAGGTTGTGCTTCTTCAGCGATAGGTAATCGACTAAGATGGTCAGCAACCAGATTTTCAGACCCCTTTTTGTCTCTTATCTCCAAATCGAATTCTTGTAATAAGAGAATCCATCTGATCAGCCTCGGTTTTGCCTCCTTCTTCTTGAGTAAGAATTTCAACGCTGCATGATCAGAATAAACAATCACTTTAGTGCCCAATAAATAAGAACGGAATTTTTCTAAAGCAAATACAATAGCTAAAAGTTCTTTTTCCGTCGTGGAGTAACTGCCTCTGAGCACTATCTAGTGTCCTTGAGGCATAGTATATGACATGTGGATTTTTCTCAATTCGCTGTCCTAGAACCGTGCCCACGGCTCTGTTGCTTGCATCACACATGATCTCGAAAGGGTAATTCCAGTTTGGTGGCCGGATAATTGGTGCAGAAACCAACATTCCTTTAAGAGTATCAAAAGCTGCCTTGCACTCTTCATTGAACTCAAATGGGACATCTTTTTGCAACAATTGACACAAGGGTTGAGTGATCTTGGAAAAATCCTTGATGAAGCGCCTATAAAAACCTGCATGCCCAAGAAAAGAACGCACCTCCCGCATACTCGCGAGGGTAAGGCAAGGATTTAATAATGTCTATTTTAGCTTTATCTACTTCAATTCCTTTAGCAGACACAATATGTCCCAAAATTAACCCTTGATCGACCATAAAGTGACATTTTTCATAATTCAAAACAAGATTAGACTCCAAACACCTCTTCAAAATTTTTGTAAGGTTAGCCAGGCACTCATCAAAAGAATTACCATAAACCGTGAAATCATCCATAAATACTTCTATGATATTTTCAATATAATCAGAAAATATGCTAACCATACACCTTTGGAAAGTGGCTGGGGGCGTTACAAAGCCCAAACGGCATCCTTGATGTAAGCAAAAGTTCAAAGCGGGCAGATGAATGTTGTCTTTTCTTGATCTTGGTGCAACGGAATTTGGTAGAAACCTGAATATCCATCAAGACAACAATAATGAGTTCTACCAGCCAACCGTTCAAGCATTTGATCAATAAATGGAAGAGGAAAATGATCTTTTCTAGTTGATGCATTTAATTTTCTATAATCTATACAAACCCGCTAACCGTTTTGAACTCGGGTGGGCACCAACTCACCATTTGTATTCTCAATCAACTTTATATACTGTTTTCTGGGTACTACCTGAATTGGGCTTACCCATTTGCTGTTAGAAATTGGATAAATTGTACCAGCATCTAACAATTTCAAAATTTCTTTCTTTACAACTTCTATCATAGGCGGATTCAAACACCTTTGAGCCTCCCTAACAGGCTTCTTTGTTTTCTTCCAATAGGATCCTATGCATGCATGTAGATGGGCTTATTCCTTTGATATCTGCAATTGTCCATCCTACAGCCCTTTTATGTTCTTTTAACACTTTAATCAACTCTTCCTCTTCTCCCTTGCTGAGTTTACTTGAGATGATCACCGGGAGAGTATCCCTTTTACCTAAAAATGCATACTTCAAATGGCTGGGCAAAGTGGCTTTAATTTCAATTTAGGAGGCTGCAAAACAGAAGGTAAAAGAATGGTGTGAGATGTGGGCAAGTCTATAGAAGGATTAGTTCTTACCTTAGGCTTAAGTGCCTCCAATTCGTACACTACTTCTTGCAATTCATCATCAATTAAAAACTTTCTTTCAACCTTACCAATGCTGTCCAGACTCATACTTTTGCAAAGCGCGACCATCAACTTGTCATCCTCACTTAACTCAAATGTCTTTTGAGTTAATGGTTCAATAATGTCAATGCTGAAAACACAAGATACATCATCAGGATATTTCATGGCATCATAAACATTAAATTTAATCACATCACCATCAAATTCCATAGTTAATGTACCATTATGCACATCGATCTTTGTTCTAGCAGTACTAAGGAAAGGTCTTCCCAACAGAATATTAGATGAGTTTGAGGATTTATCATCCTCCATATCTAAAATAAAGAAGTCTGCAGGAAAAATCAAACCATTGACCTGAATTAACACATCCTCTAACACACCTTTGGGGTAAACAATTGACCTATCGGCAAGTTGAATTACTACCCCAGTTTCTTTTAATGGACCAGCATTTAAAGAAGAATAAATGGACCATGGCATCACATTAATTGAAGCTCCCAAATCACACATAGCCCTTTTTATTCCCACATTCCCAATAGTGCAAGATATAGCAAACATACCTTGGTCTTTGCATTTGGGGGCAGTAATTTTTTTTGAAGAACAGCAGACACATTTTTCCCCACACTTACCTTCTCATACCCGGTCAACTTTTTCTTATTAGTGCACAACTCTTTAAGAAATTTTGCATACCTGGGTATTTGCTTAATTACATCAAGCAAGGGTATATTCACCTCCACCTTTCGGAATGTTTCAAGAATTTCTTCCTTTTCCTTTTCCTTCTTTGATTTGGCTAGTCTTTCTGGAAAAGGAGGTTTGGTCTCCAAAATTTTGGGCTTCTCAGGTACAGACTTCTCAGGCTACTCCGTCTGTTTCTTAACTATCACCTCTGTTTCTTTCTCTGATTGTAAGCCATACTCACGTCTTTTTCCAGCAATAGGTTCCAGCTCTTTTCCACTTCTCAAGGTAATTGCGCTCGCATTTTCTTTTGGGTTTACTATTGTTTGAGAAGGCAATTTTCCTTGAGATTCCAGCTTGCTTAGGGACGTTGCCAATTGGCTAACTTGATTCTCCAAATTTTGTATGCTCGCCCTTGTCTCTGTTGAAATTGTTGAGTGTTAGTTGCAAGAGATTTAACTATCTCTTCAAGAGACATACCTGGTCTTTGAAGAATTTTTGCTGCGGTGGGGCTGATGGTCTTTGTTGAAATTGTTGGAAATTTTGCGCTCTGGATCCATAACTAAAGTTTGGGTGATCTTTCCATCCCGGATTGTATGTATTTGAGTATGGATCATACTTCTTTGCGGTAGGCCCGGAAAATTCCCAACGGCATTTGCTTGTTCAGGAGTATCATCTTGCAAAGTGGGGCACATATCCGTAGAATGACCGGTATAAGCACGGATCCCACACACCTTGGCTTGTTGTGTATTCCTACAACCAAATTTTTGAACCAAAGAGGTTAGTTGATTGATTTTGCTTTCAAGGGAAGATCGTTTACCTCATTAACCCTTCTTGAGGGTTCTTGGTAAGACCCAAATTGCTGGGAATTGGCAGCCATGGTAGTAATTAAGTCACGAGCAGCTTGAAGTGTCTTGTTGACAATAGCTCCTCCACTTGCGGCATCCATCATCTTTCTCTCCATGGATAATAATCCTTCATAAAAATACTGAATAAGGGCTTGATATGGAATTCCATGTTGGGGACAGTTTGCACACAATCTTTTAAATCTCTCCCAATATTCATGGAGAGAGTCTCGTATCCCGTTGCTTAATCCCACAAATTCCTCTTCTTATTCCAAAGCAGCTCGGGAGGCGGGAAAGAATTTGTCAAGAAAAATATTCACCATGCCTGTCCATGAAGTAATAGTCCCGGGAGGTAGATAAAATAGCCATTCCTTGGCTGCATCAGCTAGAGAAAATGGAAAGGCCCTTAGCTTAATTTGCTCTTCCGTTACTCCTTGTGGTTTCATGGTGGAACAAGCTATATGAAATTCTTTGAGATGTTTATGAGGATTTTCATTTTCTCATCCACGAAAAGTGGGCAGCAAGTGGATTAAACCTGATTTCAACTCAAATGGAGCCTCCATATTTGGGTAAGTGATGCACAAAGGCTGTTGATTGATTGGAGGGGTCGTTAATTCTCTCAAAGTCCTATTTTCTTCGGCCATCTTTTCTTCTTGATCAAATTCGCCGGAAGAATAAGGCGAGATTCGGGGATGTTTCATCTTCAGGCGCTGAAATTGTAGATGAAGACGCTTGTTTTCTTAATTTTGCTTCTTTTCTTAACCTCTTAGCTGTCTTCTCTATCTCGAAGATCGTCTTTGGAGTTCACCTGTACGATCAGACCTGGTCATCAAAGAATAAAATCAATTAAAATCAGTCCCCTGGCAACGGCGCCAAAATTTGGTGGTGGTCGAATTCACCAAAAAAATAATTTCTACTCTCTAAATCACAAATAAATTGTACTTAGGGTGAGCAGAGTCGAATCCACGTAGACCCGACAAATTGTTAATTCTTTGAAAACCAAGTAAATAATAAAAGCGAAACTAAAAAGGGGGTTTATGCAAAATAGACTTAAATAAAATAGGCAAACAGAAATTAAAGAAAATCAAATTATGCAACATCTAGCAAAGGTAATCTCATTCAAGTTCGGAAGTTGATCATTGAATCAAATGAATAATCTCAAACACTGCAACAGACTGGTTATGATTGTTGAAACGCTTCTAACAACCTAATCTTTCCTTAATATTAGATTAACCGGACACGCTACTGTGATTAATCCCTTATTAACGAATAACCCCGACACGCGCCTAGGATTCAATTCGCTAATAGCATGAAGAGCGAGAAAAACCCAACCCTAGCCAATAAATCACACGCATAACTTATTCAAGCTAGATCATATATTCTCGTAATACAACTTGAAAATCTGATTTTAATCAAGTCATATTATTTTCCATTATTATTAAAACACTTAAACAATTACAGGTTTGGGTATTTCAATTGGAAAACTATCACCCCGTCAATTGCACAACGAGCTCTTATTGTAACAACCAACAAAGTAATGGTAAACAATAAAACAAAGAATATATAAATATTGCAGAAATTAAGAAGAAGGATTAAGTTTAGATCTCACAACTTGAATGAACTTGAACTTTGATAATCCTTTGCTAGATTAAAAAGAAGTTAGCCACACATGGCTACAAAATGCAAAAAGAGAAAATAATATGTTTTGAATTTTACGAAGTCAAGTCTGTCCTTCCCTCTTTGCGATCAACCTCTTAAATAAAAAAGAGAAAGTCTAGAAAAGAAATTCTATCCAACAAGGAAAGAGAAAATAAAACATAAAAACTTCTCCATAATATCCCTAATTAAGAGTTCTATTTAAGTACAAAAATCCTCCTCAATCAAATCTGGAAAATATGGAAAGTAATTGCCAAATCACGTCTCCAAATTCTGCCAGCTTTACATCCCGCGATCTTAAGCCGTGAGCATGGATATATGGAAAATAGATCTTTTACATGCAGAATCCCAATCAACAGCTCAAAAACGTCCAAAATCTTCGCGATTGCTTCATTCACCATCACCTAATCACAATGCATAAAAACAAATAAATTCCACTCTATTTATTCGAATATTTTCCCAAAATACCACCAAATATAATCAAAATATAAGTCAAATATCGCATCATCACATCACTAACATAACAGGGCCAATTTCATATACGTTGCTCATGCAGTAGATTAAGTAGAACTATTAAGAATCTCTTAATTATATAGAAATACTTAGAAATGATTTGTTATGAAAGATTTCAGAAATGAGAAGTGTGTTGATGTTCACACATATAATCAGTGAGGAAATTTCTTAAAAAGAGTGCGAGAGTACAAGACAATCGTAGTGACAACATGGTACTATGTCAGAAAACAAATGAAAAGCATTGAAAAAGTTAGAGCTAGCTTGTCCAGAGCTTTTATAAAATCATTCTTGAAACTCCTCGGAATTAAATATGTAGTTACATATTTATAAGAAACGAGTAAACAATCCTCTGAAGGTGCGATGACTCTGCAATATTCAACCAGCACTGGATTAATGAGGAAACTCCATTCGCGTATCATTGACAATCTTCCGCAGCCTTTCAGAGATTCTCTCATCTGAAGATTCGCCATCTCCAACCTACAGTATACTCAACTTAGAAAGAATACTGAACAACCAGCTAATTGTAAAGACTGAAAGAAGGAAATGAAAACATCTCCTGCAAACCTTGGCCGGGAATTTCCGTCAAACTCTCCAGGTTACAAGTTAAAAGTCAATGAGGCTTCAGCTTTTGTCTACGTGGTGTGTAAATTAAACATGGTTGGCCCTTATGTCTTGCTGTCAATACCGCAACAACTGGTGAAATTACCTTGCACGGACAAGGGAAATCTCCTATGATCAATTTGCGCTTCTCAAGCCTGCTCTAGAAATTCCTAAACGAGTCATCTTGAAGCGAGGCGTATCAAAACCCGTTTACTGGTACCGGCAGCACGTGTTCGATTCCCACACCATCAAACAAGTTCATCTTTGGGTCAACTATCAAGGTTTTGACTACCATCTAATACAATAAACAAGATAATGAGAACATTCATGATCAACATGATTTTACTACTTGAGTGAAAGTTTGGCATCCTCGACACATAAAAACAAGTGGATCATAGTTGAATGCCTAACAGAATTTTACCACCTCATTCCATAAACTAATTTTATATATCATCTCTAAGTATGAGTTCCAAAATTCTAGGTTTTCTAGTACACTTTTTGTTCTAAATGTATAATTTCTAACCATTTTGGGATCAAAATATAAACAAATTCCTACCTTGGCATGAATGGTGTGAAGCATTGCATCACCAACATCAGAGAAATTGGCATTGACAATATGAGCTCCTTCTTCATGAATCACACGAACAATCTCATTGAACATGAATTGGCCAGCCGATCCAGTGACAATAACAACCTCGAGGATTGACCCAGTGTTCCGAATTGCGATCTCTGGCGGCTTGAACCTGATCATTGGTCCATTGTTCATGTCTATGTTGATCTTTTCAATTTCCAACAGCCTCTCCTTCTGCTCCCTCATTTTCTCCACCTTCTCTTGTAAGTTCTTTATGTAATTGGCGGCTCTGCCTAATTGATTGGGCAGTGACAAGGTTGATTTCTACAACCAAATCATAAGTAAGGAAGGACAATTGTCAACACAAACTTGATCAAAATGCATTAACAAATATACTTGGAACGAAAATTCAGAGACTTTGAACTCAAGAAGATACCACCTAAATTCACCTCATCGACAAAATCTATCACATACCAATATGATGAACCTCATACTGGACCCTCTCTTAAAAACTTCCATTTGCAAATAACCCGAATCTCGTACTTAATTTTCTTAAAATTGTGCTCAACTCTCACTACCACTTTACAATCCACACCATGCTAGACATTTTTCGTTAAGCTCCAATGAGGAGACATCACCATCCTTAGCGTTTTACTAGAAGTTTGACCAAAGGAGAAACAGGAAAAAACCCTAGATGGGTTCCTCGTGTTTAGGGGATTTAGTTTTGTTCTTTATTCATTTTAGACAAAATCGAAAAAAAAAAGCATGATTATTTCAAAAACGGCTAAAAGCACCATCTGAAAAACAGAATATTGAAATCAATAATGGTGTTTTGTACGTAATATAACTGACATGAAAATAATACACTGTAGAGAGAGAGAGAGAGAGAGAGAGACCCCATGACTCTGTGGAGGGACAAGGGAGTGGAGTTCGGAGAAGAGGGCCTTCATTTGATTTCTCCTGTTTCTCTCTGTCGTTTTGCGGTCGGGTCTGGATGAACCGGGCTTGCTCTCCATCAAATCACACCTTGTAGAACTGAAGACCAAGATCAGAGCAGCATATGTTGCTGAGATATCTGAGTGCATATGATTTGTTTGATTCCATACTTGTTGGAAGTGCTTTCACCGTATTGAAACCCCAAAGCGGGAAAAGTTAAAGTTAATATATGATTATGCAGATGCTATTCTATGTAAAGGGTTCTAATCCCCAGTTGGCAAATTTTACTTTTTCTATGGGACTAACGTGGAACTTCCTTGACCATCAATTCCAAGGAATTAATTAACTTAAACAGTCTGTGAACAAAAACAGCTGCTAGAAGTATAATGTTTTGATTGGCCTCGCGATTATTTGATTAAATAGGATAAGAGAAGGTACATAGTCTTGTATGGTGTGATTGAAGAATAAAACTATATGTATAATATATACTATTCTATGATGTTAAACAGAATTCTAGATAAGGTTTAAGAAAAAGGGCAAAGCCCAAATGGCTTAATCATTAATTCAAAAATAGGAAGGACAATAATAACACATGTGTCATAACTTGAATACGGTGTTCACTTGAGTGCTATAACTTTTTTTCGATCACTTGAGTATTATGACTTCTAAAAAGCTTTCACTTGAATGCCACAACTTTCAATCGATCACTCAGGTGTCATAATTTAAAAAAGGGAAAAAACCACAAAAATCTCAAACTTTACCCCATGTGACACATTTACCCCGAACTTTTTTTGTGACACAAAAAATCCCAAACTTTGCTATTTGTGACACATTTACCCTAATATCTTTGTAACATAGGGTATTTTGGTCTTTTTCTATTTTTTTCTGTTTTTTTTTCTTTTTAGGTGAGCCTGCCCTGGCGAGGTCTCCGTGAGCCTCGCCCTCGCCCGGTCGGCGTCGGGCGAGGCTCGCCCGGCGTCGGCGAGCCTCGCCCCTCGGTCCAGCGTCGGGCGAGGCTCGCCCGGCGTCGAGGCGCCCTCGGCGGTCCTCGGCCCGCTCGCGAGGCGGGCGCCCCTCGCGCGAGCCCGCTCGAAAAAAAAAAAAAGAAAAAGAAGAAAAGGGAAAAGACCAAAAAAATACCCTAGGTTAAAAAGATATTGGGGTAAATGTATCACAAATAGCAAAGTTTGGGTTTTTGATGTCACAAAAAAAAGTTCGGGGTAAATGTGTCACAGAGGATAAAGTTTGGGGTTTTTGGTGGTTTTTTCCTTAAAAAAAATGTTCACCTAAGTTTTAGGAATTTCACATGATATGGCACTTGTGGTTAACATTTTTAAAAAGTTATGACATTTGAGTGATTGATTGAAAGGTTATATGACACTTAAGTGATCAGAAAAAAAAAAATTATGACACTCAAATGAGCGTTGTATAAAAGATATGGCATTCGAGTGATCAAAAGTAAAGTTCTAACACTCAAATAAGTGCTGTGCGAAAATTATAGCATTTATGATGTCTTTTTCCCGAAGTATGATCACCACATGATGGGCCCCTCTTGATGGCAAGTCGTTGTTAGAGACCAATGCGAGAGAGAGAGAGAGAGAGAGAGAGAGAGAGAGAGAGAGAGAGAGAGAGAGAGAGAGAGAGAGAGAGAGAGAATATATATCACTGCGTGGTGGACCCCTGCTAATGGCAAGTGGAGAGAACAATAAATCACCATTATGGTAGTCACCAATTAATGATGTTCGTCACGAAAAACAAGCAATTCAACACAATCGAATATTGAATTTACAAAATTCGATTGACATGATTTACTCCATGAGAACAGTCGTATAAGATTTCATTATAAAATCAAGCAATAATATAGAGATTATAATCACATTCGAGTCATTCAAATACTTTTATTGTCTCATGGCCCCTTATTACACATAATAATATACACAGTATTTAGCCTTTATAATGTCTTAAATCTCACAAAAGTAATATATAAATTTTATAAGATTATGTTACGATTCTATCCCATGTTCCTTATTCTAGTGCAGTGGATAGTATTAGTATGCTATAGTATGTTGTAGGTTCGATATCTCACAAGCCATGAGCATAGTTAGCCATTAGATGAAGCGTCATGGTAAAACTCATTGAGAAGCTGTGAGTGGATCATCAGATATTTAAAAGAGACAATATACGCGGGTATAATGTACCAAAGGGATGGCAATGTTAGTAAGATCACTGGTTATGTAAATTCAGATCACAATAGTGACTTGGATGAGTGCAAGTCATTAGCATGGTACGTGATTACACTAGCAGGTGGTGCAGTGAGTAGAAAAGCACCATTATAGAACCACATTGCCTTGTCTTCGATCGAGATGGAGTACATGGTACTGACCTTTATAACGACGGAGGCGACATGGTTACAAGGTTTGCTCTTGGACTTTGGGTTGGAACATAAATTGTTGATATACACTGTGAAAAACTAAGATGCAATATATCAAGAAAATAATAAGGTTTATTACGAGCTAACGAAACATATTGACATTATGTACCACTTCATTCGAGATGTCAAGAATAAGGTTGTTGTCAATAAGATCGCTCAAGCGGAGAACTTAGTAGACATGATAACTACGCATGTTCCTTTGGCGAAGCTCAAGCTTTACTTGAGCACAATTGGCGTTGTAGAGAGTGAGCGCCCATTGAGGCGTTGGAAGAGCAACATGGATGATAAGCATTATAACTAGGCTACAAATATCGAGCCAATGTGGAGAATTGTTAAATTATGTTTCAAGTTTGAACCGTTTATAGAACCCGACCCGATTGGATGATATTGATCGGCTTTGTTAAAATGTAGAAAAGAAAATTTAATATATTTCTAGCACTACAAGACAAAATAAGGGGCGCTCCTATTTTATGATGTGAATAGATCCATAGTCGCTACAGTTGCCTTTTATTTTGTCGGCATACAAGAAAGGAAGTGGGGCCAAGAGGGTAAAAGAAAAGGAAAAAAAGAAAAACCAATCAAAATATAGGGTTTTTTCTTTTTTTTTAGCCTATGTAGTTTTTACATAGCTGCCAGAGGGCTCTCTTCTGCTCAAGCCTAGGTCGTCTTTTTCTTCGAAGACATAGCTGCACAGTATAGAAAGTCATGGGTTCCATGAGAGATGCAGCCACACGGTGATTGCCTATAGAGCTGCTACACGAAGAATGGAAAGGAAAGCAAAGCAACTTGCTTGGTCATGGACAGGAGCTAGAACACACGTGGATTTTTGCTTTGAGTTTTATATTCAAGTTTTATATTCAAGTGAGTTCTTTATTTATAAACACTTTGGATTTGGATATAATTTAGGTGTGAAAAATACTCGAGCGTGTTGAGCGTTGTGACTCTAGTTCTTCGATTGCAGTGGATTTTTGCTGCTGCATGAAGAATGAAAAGGAAAGTAAAGCTCCTTGCTTGGCCATGCACAGGAGCTAGAACATACATGGATTTTTGCATTGAGTTTTATATTCAAGTGAGTTCTTTATTTGTAAACATTTTGGGTTTGGGTATAATCTAGGTATAGAAAACACTCGAGCGTGTTGAACATTATAGCTTCGGTTCTTTGATTATAGTGGATTTTTACTGCTGGCTTTCTGTGTGAATGTAGGTATCGACACTCGGACTGAACAAAATCATTGAGTGCCAAAGAGCTTAACCATCAACGAAGATGTTGAGCAATGATGAAGAATAGTGAACCTTGAAGAAGCTACTAGGCTTTCGTGTTAAGAAACTTTTTATGAGAGAGAGAACCATGAACAAAACCATTGAGCCTCAAAGAAGAAGAGTTGAACCTTCAATGAGCGCCAGTGTATAAGAACGAAACTGAAGAAGCTCTGGAGGGTTTTTGGTAAGACACTTGTTATGTTTGGAAAAATGACTTTCTTTGTTCAAAACCAAAAATTCATTTTCCTAATTTTAAGCGTAGGTGTTTTCGCCTTTCAAATATTAGCTTGGTATAGACTCATGAAATTTGTCATTCACCTTGTACCGTTGTTTTTTCCTTTTTCAGAATCCTCTCCTCGTGCATGAGTTGAAATAACATAGTGGCCAATATTTAACTTGCTTACACAAGGTATGGTAACAAACATAGTGAGAAGACTATCTGACAATTGTAGCGAAATTAAACTTGCACCTAAGACCACATACACGAATATATTTATATGCGTGTAATTGCCGGGCATTGATGAATTTGGCTCTTAAATAAATTGCACAACTGAAACTAAACGAAGGCCAATATATTAGGTCCAAATAGCCTACTCTAAATAAGCTGGTTCTTCAAAAGAATAATTGCTATATGCACATGTATAATGTTTGGTTTACATAGATTGTACTGACTTTATGTCACGCAAGCATAATCAAATATTTTGATTTTGGATAGTGGGCTTTAATTGTAGATCCTAAGTAGAGGATCTAGAAACTTATGCCAAACCTTAAGATCTAGAAATTCATGATTTTATGTCACAAATCATCTAAATTTATGTGAACATTGCTTTTGTTTTTCTAGGATTTATATAAAAAATAAAAAGACATATTAAATTGATATGAGGACAATGACCCTTTAATATCAAGCATCTATATCTTAAGATAAGTGCAAAAATAGGACTTGACATTTTGGCTGTGGTCAATAAGGATTGAAGGTTTTATTTTGGTCAATCGAGGACCTAAGATATAAAAAGACGAAAAGAAATTTCATATGCCCGATTTAAGTTGATGGCAAGCTGGAGACCCGATTGATACTCTTTTAAAATCTTAAGCCATCAATTGACCACAAGTCCTCAATTTTCAAACGCTCAAATCATTGAATCTTGTTTTTGCACTTATCCATATATATCCCACATTATATTTAGATCAACATTACAGAATAAGCATCAATAGCTAGTGGGAAAGGAAAAGATTATGCACTAAGCATTGGATAGATTAGAGGGATGAAGTAATTAATGAATCCCAACGAGCTTGTCAGTGTTGACACTGCTTGTGTATTACCGTTTGAAGTTCTTTGACAACGGGAAAATAATAGAAGAAAAAATATATCTTCTGTCCCTCTACTTTCATGTTTTTTTTTTAATTGAGTCATTGTTACTTTAAGTTTCCCAATCAAATCATTCAACTTTCCAAATATTGAGTCCCCTTTGACAACAAATCCGGTTGACGTGGCCGTCAATGACATGCTTCAAAGTTGTCTTCATTAGCTCAAATTTTCCATACATGTGCACGTGGGGATTCGCCCCATTTTACTTGCATCGTGCTTTGGTGTCGTCCAACGATTATGTCAGTTGAATTTGGGCGGATTTATTGTTGAAGGGATTTTATTAGAAAATTTGTGAAATTAAAAGGACTTCATTAGGTAAATCAAAAGTGTACATACTTGATTAGGAAAAACATGAAAGTATAGGGAATAAAAATACAATTTTACCAAATCGTAATTGTTATAATATGTCTCGAGTTTAAGTCCATTGGACAAACCTAACCCGAATTAAATTATACGGTACGTAAAATTTGAAAACCGAATATTAGTTGTACAGGGATTTCCTTCTATTTTAACTGTAAAGTCGGCCAACAAATAAAAGAAAAAAAATAGGAAATTATGGACTTTAATGAAAAGCGTGGGTTTGCTGATTGGGTCAGAGAAAGCAAAGGAGCCAACAAGGAAAGTGGACTTTTATTCTCAACCTTTTCTTTCTGAGTTGGAGGTGGACTCTACTTCAAGAGGAAAGTTTGACCGTGGAGCCCACGTATAAATGTGAGCTGTTCTTTTGCCGCAAGTGTGCATGCCATGGTTGATGTGAGTGAAAAAGATCTTAAAGCACCGTTTCTCAAGCGAGTACTTGGCAGGGGTTTATTTTCATTGGTTTTCGCTCGTGCAATTACACCAAGAAGTTTCGGTATTAAAGTCGATTAAATTTTGTGATAAGATTTACGTATAATTTTTTCGTGAGATTGAAAGATTTTGTGAAGATTTGTAGGGATAAATACTACATGATTTTTTGTGTGTAATTGAGGATTTGAGAAACACTTAGAGTGTTTGAGTATAGTTGCTTTAATCTAAAGTGGAAACCTCTCTCCATGGACGAAGTTACTATGACCTATGACCAAACCACGTAAATTTTGTGTCTGATTTATTTTCTTATTCAGTCTATTTTATTGTTTGATCGCTTGCTTCTGCCAACGATTGGTATCAAAGCTAGTCTTGACTGAGTTGAAGCAAATCGATAGCGATTGAAGAAGAAAAAGTGAAATCAATAGATTTAATAGGAAGGATTTTGATTTTTGGAAGATGCAAATTGAGGATTATTTGTATAAAATGAAACTGCACTTGTCCCTATTTAAGGAGAAGCCAGAAATGATAAAGTAAGCTGATTGGAAATTGTTAGATAAACAAGCTTTGGGTGTTATTCTGCTAAAGTTGGCTTGTAACGTAGCATTTAACATCGTGAAAGAGACGACCATTACGAGTTTGATGAAAGCCTTGTCGAACATGTACAATAAGTCCTCTACAAAGTTTATTTGATGTGACATTTGTTTAACTTAAAGATAGGCAAAGGTGAATTAGTTGTTGATCATATTAATGAATTCAATGGGATCATTAGTCAATTGAATTTAGTTGAGATTGA